>JAEIFT010000029.1:1200000-1541851 GCA_018904225.1 Lordiphosa mommai
TTTCATGCCTCATCACAATTAAGGACGCCCCTAAGCGAGGCGCATAGACTCACATGCGAATCACACATGTTGGCCAGTCCCAGTACAACTTGCGGCGCCCGTTGCCTGCTTGACCACCAACGCTTGGGTTGACTGCCTGCCCCTTAGACTCGGAACTCGAACCTCGGACTTTGTTTTTCTTATTGTTAACACTCTGCGTCTTTGTCTTTGCCTCTTGTACAAATAACGATGATTTGTCAAACGCATCTCTCGTCGTTTCTCGTCCTATTTGCAATTCATGCTCGCTATGTGTTTTCATAGGATTTCTTCTGCTACGTGAACATGTCTTGCCAGAAGGTTACAATAATATTATGTTTTTGTGGAAAATTGGTAGAAATTAATTTTCCTATGGAGCCTTATTAAAAATAAATAAAAACCGGAATCACAAATGTCTACTGTCGGCCACAAAAGATTTAGTATCTTTCACAAAGGGGACTTCTAACAGGTAGAAGATGCAGCTGAAATGCAGCTAAATATTTGCTTAAAAAAATCTACAATAAATATGGATCTGACTAAAGATAAGGAGCAAACTTCAATGATTAATAAAAGTTGGAAGAAGCTTAAACAAATTATACACTCAGACAGAAATTCAAGTACTGAATTCTTATTTCAAGTATTTCAATACTTATTTTCATTCCTCAAATACTCAGCTTTAGACCCTTTTGGCTTCTAAAACGACAATTTCTTACTAGATTTAGATATTTTAAAGCAGTTTTTTTACGAAATTTTGATTTTTAAAACTTAGTTAGAAATTATTGGCCTTCCAATTTTGCCTTTAACGAGAAAGGCATTAATTAGCCGTCGCTACAAGATAATCTATTAAAATCTCTGGTAAAAACGGCCTAGTTATAGACATTTGAGCATTGGAGCACCCGCAAAAGACCAGGCCGAGCTTCTCCCAATAGCCTGGGTCGCTCAAAAGAAAGAGATCTACTGTTTAACGCCGAATCCGAACGTCACAGTTTGAGAAGCTTTTTCATGGCTAGTTACTTCACAGCTGGCGCCAATAGCTGGTGAAGCTGACCGGCAGGGCTGCAAACCGGTTTTGAACCGAACCGACTTTTCTTTAATGTGAACCGAACCTTGTACCGAACCTCTTGTAAAAAAAATAGGTAAACCTGAACCTGTTCCGAACCTAAACTTTCGATTCGGTTCAAAAAAAGTTACAACTCTTAGTTAATCGGGCATTTACTTATGAAAGAAGTAGAATAGACCAACAACTCAAAGAAATACTTCTTATAAATTGAAAATAATGAAAATCTGATGTTCAAGTATATGTTTTTTTATATTTTTAACAAAATAATTACTCTTCTATATAAATTTGGAAAAACCAAAACGTTAATACAAAAACCTTGAACCTTCAATTCTGAACCTTAGCCTTAGAAAAGTTTTGGTTTGAACCCGCGAGCCGGACCTCCGCAAATATGATATGGGTTTGCAGCCCTGGTTTTAAAGAAACAACTGCTGAGTAGGCGCACACACTACCCATTGCACCACAGACGGTCACGGTTTTATGATTTGAAAATCGGTAATGCTGTTCGAAAGTAAGTAAAGTAAAAAGATAGAAGTGATTCTAGGTGATTTTCAAGCGCTTAACACGTATCGCTTTTTGAAAATCCTTCATTACGGTAGGATTATTGGTAATTCAAGCTTCAAATGCCATTTTTAGGCAAGATTAATCGAACTTATATGAAATTATCGTTTAGCACTATTTCTTAGCTTCAAAATAAATGTGGCCAAACAGTTTTACAATTTGTTCAAATATAGATATACCATTTTGCTTACATGTGCATAAATTAACAAAATACATTGTATATAAAATAATTTAAAACTTCTATAAGCTCAAATTACCAAAATTCTTGACTTGATGGAGCATTTTCTTAAAAACATTCGTGTTTCCTGGTAAATTATTTAATGTTGTTCAGAGTTGAAAACCAATAAAAATACATTTTTGAGCTCCGAAATGGAAAAAACAAACACGAAGTTTGGATTTTGTTTTAGAGATACGAATGTGTTTATTACAAATTTTTTGTTTATTTGAAAAGATCTCTTTATAAAAAAATAATCCTACAAATTGTCTGCTAATTGAATATAATGGTAAAAGAGGCGCTGTTATTGGTTCGATTCGTTCTTTCTCGAAATACGAAACAGTACCCAGTTTAAGGGGATAGGTTAAAGACGTATTGGCAGTCATTGCCTAAAAGTAACTGTTTTTACTCTTTAAAAAAAATTGTTCGACAAATTATTTCATATAAATTTTGTTAGTACATAATCCTTTGATATCTTTTAGTTCCTTTTGCGCACTTACCTCTCCAGATGCCCATAGGCACCTTCGTATGCCTCCGTTTGATTGACCATATTTAAGATATCCTTAACCGAAAATGGCGTTGTATTTATGCCATCCGCATTGGTCATGCTACCCGGACTGGGGGTTTGATTATAATCATAATATCCAGCAGATTGTGCCACCTGTGCTTGCTGTTGATGATGTTGCAACATTTCTTTTTTTGTATTGGTTTGGAACTCCAAACAAGAAGAACAACAACACTTGAGCACTTGACAAGCACTTTAAATTAAAATAAATACAACAATTTGCCAAATTGCACTTGAACTTGCGACACTTGACTGAGCGCAGCAAGTACGTATAACAATATGAGATTGAGATTGGTGGTAACTGTAAAACCCGCGCGTTCCCTGTACGCACTCGAGCGTATCCGTGTCTGCAATTTGTCAGCGCGTTTTTTGTACTAAATGAAAATTGAAACTGCTCACGCGCTGCCCATAAGACTAAGAAAACGGTACACACATACACGCACACACACTCGTGCAATGGAGAAAATGGCCGCTACGCAACCAATCACAGCCAGGCATGAGCAACACAAATAAAAGGCCACACACACAGTGACGACTCTCTTGCTCTTTCTGTTGGGCTTACATTTACATGGCCCATTTAAAGGCCCATTTGGATTTGATCAGGCGTGAGTGAGGACCAAAATCTCAAATTGACCAAGAGAGTTACCTGGCAGAATTTATTAACATTTGTCGCCTCTCTGCTATCTTGCTTACTCGTGGTTTTTTCTCTTTCATTCTTATGTGCCTGTATGTGTGCATTTGTTTGCCTTGTCGTTGTTGTTGCTGCCGTTGTTAGTTGTGTGTTCACAGCCACTTTATGCAGATTTTGTTTCGCTACTTGAGCTTAAGTATCAATTGTTATTACTGTAAACTCCTTAAGATATGTTTGCCAGAAGACAATATAAATTTTATACTCAAACTGTGGCCGCTCTGATTGGATTTCAAGTGGCGCTTTCAAGTGCAGATTTTCGCACACTTGAATTTATGAATGTACTAAGTAAACAGATCACTGGAATTAACATTTATTTGTATGTATGTAAGTATGTTGTGATATTCAGTTTCAAGTATGTTAAGCAGCAGGCGCAACAAACTAATTGACATTTTATTTGAGTGTCTTTTTCATCATTTACGATAAAGATACAATAAATTTAAAAATTACCGGTTTTAAAGACCGACACCCCCTGGTCCCACACCGGCCACTAAATACGCAATGTTTCATATTACATTTGTCCTCTCTACTCGGGTTAGTTTGTTCGATGAGGCTGCGGTCTAACGTATTTTTTCGCATCTTCGCTGAGCGCCTTGACCGATAGCTTTATATTTTGATTTTTTAAAGTAATTAACCAGCAAAGATTAAATTGATCTGGCGCGAAAGTGCAAATATGATCCCGTGAATTGATTGAGAGTGACCATATTTTGCTCGTTTGGTTGAGTGCGGCTATATTTTGCAAACATGAAGATACTACAGTAAAAAATACGCTTTTAGAATGTTTTGATTAGAAGTGAATGGGAATAAAATTACAAATTCAACGCATAACTCATCCAGAAATATACGAAATATTTAATTTATTGTAGTTGTTTTTTCTTGCACAAATTGTTATTTTGATAGTCCATTTCAAAAAAATGTAAAATTGATCTGGGATGCTAATTTCACGGTTTGCTAAAAATGGCCAATATTTGAATCACCATTATCGAGATTCAGCTCCCAATGCTTGAATAAATTGTCCTTACGGGACACTACTCACACTCCATTCAACACTAATGACATAAAATGATATTTTTGATAAAGCCAATTGTAACTGTGACATTATGTTAACTCACTATTTTATATCAATCCAAATTTGTACACCCTCTAGTTTGAACAAGATGGAGTTAATACCGTTTTGTACTTGAGTGTATTCACCTTCCTTTGCTTTCAAATTTCCGCGCCTTTTATTGTCATTTCACTTTTAAATATTTGCAACTAACAGCACTTTTAATAAATGTTAATTAACATTTTCCGCGCTTAACAGCCATATTTTACTCGCTTAACATGTTGCTGTTAAGCGCAAAAATACCAAACAACCCCTATTCTGTTGTACTCCAATACTGGCCTGTTGGCTCATATACTGGCTCTAGATACACACATTTATTTCTATCCAACTCGTTGCAAAAATCAGACGTGCGCGTCAGCAGCGCTAAAATAAAATAATTAATTTTAATTTGAGCTCCATTTAAGTATTTTTAGTTAGAAAATACAGAACAAAAGGTGAGTGCATTACATTGTGCTTTTAATAATGTACATTTACTTTGTCTACCTACCGTTGTAAAGCCAATTTGATACGGCAACAAAATTCTAAATTTTTTTTATGCTTCTTACTCGCTCACTCACACGCGTGTTTAATTTCCCTGTTTTATTTCGTACGCGTTGCATTTAATTTTTTTTTTTTTTGCTGTTAATGTTTGCTTATTGACAAATTCCATATTGAAATTAAATTTTGCAATATCTTTTTCAATTTTTTTTCCATTGGCAGCCGCTGCGAACAGATACAGAAAATTATTGATTTTTGCTCAAGCAACGTCCAAGATGGCGGACGACGAGCAATTCAGTTTGTGCTGGAATAATTTCAACACAAATTTGTCGGCTGGCTTTCACGAGTCACTATGCCGTGGAGATCTGGTGGATGTCTCGCTGGCCGCAGAGGGGCATATAGTAAAGGCGCATCGTTTGGTGTTGTCCGTTTGTTCGCCCTTCTTTAGGAAAATGTTTACCCAGATGCCGTCGAATACGCATGCGATTGGTAAGTGGTTAAAAGATAAGGAGGGGGGAAACAATAAAAATCAATTTTAATTTGTTTTTTTCTGCTTGCAGTGTTTCTAAACAACGTAAGCCATTCGGCTTTGAAGGATTTGATACAGTTTATGTATTGTGGCGAGGTGAACGTCAAACAGGATGCCCTGCCAGCGTTTATTAGCACCGCGGAGTCGTTGCAGATCAAGGGGTTGACAGATGTGAGTAGCAACAACAATAACAACAAAAACCAAGCAGCTTTAGCGCGCCATACACAGACGCACACCTACAAATATACACACAAATTGTGTGTATAAGAGCTGGATTGACTGTACCGAGAAACATCTCGAAAAATACCAGGCCGGCATATGTATGTGTGCGAGTGTGTGCGCATGTGTGAGAAAGAGACAACCATTTTTGGAAATGCGAAGCATACGTCTCGCTCTTACAGCTTGGGTGGTTGTTTTTGTTAGCGGCATTTATAAACCCCTTTTTTTTTTATTGTTTTGTTTATAGAACGATCCCGCGCCTCAGCCCCCGCAAGAGCCCACCCCCCCACCACAAGCCGCACCTCAAGTACAACAACAACAGCAGCAGCAGCAAGTACCAGCCCAACGCATACAGCGTCAACAGCCACGCCCCGCCGCCCGCTACAAGATCGAGACTGTTGACGATGGCCTGGGTGAGGACAACAAGGGCACCACCCAGATTGTTATCCAAACCTCAGCCGCACCGCCGCAAGCCACCATTGTACAACAACAACAACCGCAGCAGACGCAGCAACTGCAAACGGGGACCACAACAACTGCAACGCTGGTGTCGACAAACAAACGTACCGCCCAACGTAGCAGCCTGACTGGCAGTGGTTCTGGTGGCGTTGTGAAACGCTCCAAGACCACAACCAGCGTATCGGCCGCTAATGTAATGGAACCCATGGAATCGACAACGGAATCTGCTACCACTACAGCTCAACTGGTGCCACAACAGATTACGGTACAAACGACCGTAGTTGCTGCCGACAACAAAATGCGTCAACAGCAGCAGCATCAGGAAGAAACTGAGTATATTGATCTCCCCATGGAAATACCCACGAAATCTGAACCGGACTACACTGAGGAACATGGCGATGCTGCTGGTGATGGCGAAACGACCTATGTGGAGGACGATACCTATGGTGACATGCGCTACGATGATAGCTACTTTACGGAGAACGAAGATGCCGGCGCCGCAGCCACACAGGCGAATGCAAGCGGCGGCAGCGTCACAGCCACCACCTCCAAAGCGGTCGTTATCAAGCAACAATCACAAAGCTATGGCGAATCCTCGTTTGTCGACACCGGCGCGGATCAGAGCAACACAGAAGCTCAAGGTTGGTTGAAATTTACTTTAATAGGTTGGAGACCACCTTAATAGAGTATAAGCGGGTGCATGGGAACTTGCTAGCGAATTGCCTTCAAAAGTAAAATAAGTGTAAACTAATTTGAATTTAAAGCCCAAACCATGTGGGCAACTCGCTAGCAGGTTCTTACGCCTGGCATTTAGTCCCTAAAATTAGTTAGTATTACCAGCCGGTGCCTCTTATTTTCGTTTAAAAGAGGCATTTTGGCCGAGCTGCTTAAATCAACTTTGAGGCAAGCTGGGCTCACGCGTTCAAGATTTGTTAAGTGAAAGGGTAAGTAGAGTGTTGAAATTTAAAAGGCGCTCCGATGAAGAAGAATCCGGTCACCCACCACCCAGCTGTTCTACTTAAAATGAAGGTAATGCTCTCTTCTCTTGTTATATGTAGTCTTTGTTTTTTTGTGTTGTTTTCAGGTAAAATATTGGGGCAGGTAATGGAGACGCAAGAAGTTTGTTTGCCCTGCCAAAGGGGCATTATTTGAGCCTGCGCATTTATGGTGCGAATAATACCCCTTTGTTTGGGTGCACATTTATTCAGGGCGGGGGGGGTCAACATGTACGTGGTTGCTGAGAAGAAGAAGAGTAAGAGTTGATTTGCTACTCAAGATGTTGTTGGGACTTGCATTTGGGGGCAACATAAAAGCTTGCTTAACCAATCAGTCTTAACAACGGCATTCATTGCCGAATCTTATTTGTATCTCATATTTGTTTCAAGTTTTTTTTTGATTAGATTAGACACCAATTTTGAGGGTGCGTTTTATTTAGAAGTAGTTTTTAGAAATTCGATGAGACTGCTTTTTAGGCAATAAGATTGCTACATTCGGAAACCCAAAATTAGGTGGAATTAATTATTTTTCTTTGTTGTATTGAACTCTACGTTCTATATATTTTTGTATGAAAACTGAGTTCGTATTCTATTAGACAGTTGATTAGTTTTGACCAGATTTCAATTTGATTCATACAAATGGTCTTATTTGGGTTAAAATATATTTTTGGTTTTACTTTAGAAATGTGGATGTTTGTTTTCACTACAAGAAAGGTTTGCGAAATTAGCTTAGAGCATTAAAAATATTTCAACGAGCTTTTGGAAGTGTTAAAAGCGCAGAAGTTTTGAATAAGTGAAGGAAAAGGATCTGGGTAAAGCAATTACTTGAAATTAACTATCTTCCTGCATTATCTACATTAAGGAAAACTGATTTAGTCTTATATTGTGGACCTTATTCCCGAGAACTATCAATCGTTTCTTTTCGAAAAACAAAATTTAAAAAATCGAACAAATTTGTAGCAAGGTAAGAATCAAAATTAACTTATTTTGTTTAAACATGTAATTATATAGACTCAATAAATTCTAAATATTGATTCAGTAACGACGTATTTACGAGACTGGTGTAAAAGATTTCATTTCAAGGTCCTGACTTGATCCAGTTTCGAACATTTAAAAAAATCTTCCGTCCTGCCTAGTGCAGCATATAATTTTATATGGTCGGCTCGTGTAATAAAACACGGATGCCAAAGTGTTCTGTTTTAAAAAGGAAGTTCTACCAGCAGAACCACAAAAATTTGTGAATAAGGCTGAGTTCACATTGTTCGACACATGAGACATGATAATCTAGTAAGCCTTTATTTTGTATTGTTTTTAATGTCAAATGACAAGTTTTTCCACAATGAAAACAAGTCAACTACTAGATTGTCATGTCTCATGTGTCGAACAGTGTGTCTTAGATGTCCGATCTATGTATTGTATCGTCATTAGATACCGGATCATAAACCGAACCGTCGAATAAAATGCCTCTCGCGCACCAAACCGCCTCCTTTTGAAAAAGGTTCGGTTCTAGATCAATTCCAAAAGAACTGGCTTAATTACTTAATATTTTTTTCGGTTAAAAATAACGGCTGAACTTCCTAATAGCTCCTACCTTCAAACTTTGAGTATATGGGCATTTCCAATCTGGCGTGACGTCACATTCGTACGATAAAAGTAAAAGGCAATATTAAAAAAAAAAAATTTTATATTTAGGTAGTTATAAATAATTAAATATGCCCTGGTGTGACGCAACATAAAACAGAAGTAGGTTTTGACTTGGATTTTAAAAATTTCAAAACTGCAAATTGGGCAACTCTTTCTGTCTGAACTTTTATCCAGTAGTTTTTGAAAAAATATGATTTTGATTTCCAACTTGGGGAAAAATGTTTTCCCCTTCCTTTTTTATCTGACGTTACGCTACATAAAACTCCAAATTTTATTTTATTATGTTATGTATATCAATCTCTAGTATACTCCAGTTTTAATTATGTACCTAGGTAGGGTATAAGAAAAGACCTAACAATACCTAAATGGACAAACAAGCAATTGTCTATAGGCAAGATTGCACTACAAAGAGGCACACAATTTAAAAATGGAATCAGTGTGTTAACATATCTACTAACTCGTGGCGTTGCCAGATTGTCCGCTATCAAACGCCACCACCCTGCAGGCGCTAGGGGTGGCAACACTTAGCCAAGCTAGTTTTTTTTCTCCAATTTTTACGTCGATTAAATTTTTGTGTTTGTGCTCAATAAAAAGTGTTATTTTTCTAATTGTGATTGTTGTTGTGTAAAGTGTGTTGTTATGTGCAAACGATGGCTGACTGTAAGCCCGTTGTTATAAACAATTTACTGCTCGGGCCAGTATGTGTGTAGATAGCATCTTTTTGGCCAGGGCGCTGCATCGGGTTCACTGAACAAAATTAAAATAAATAAATTCAAGCCAAAAGTGTGCGTTGTTTTATTTCATTCGTCTAGCTTAGCGCTTAAGCCAACCTCTATGTTGTTGTTGTAATCCCTGCCCTCCTATAATAAGACCGTTTAATTGATGCACTTCCTTAATCTCTTATCACTCTTTGTTGTTGGTGCACCATGCAGAACTGGAGGACAACATCAAATTCATACGCAGCCAGAAGAAGAACGCCCAGCTGGTCTTCCGGGATTATATCTACAACAAGAAGCTAACCCAAGCCAATGGACACACCACCTGGCGTTGTGCGGATGTACTTAAGCTACGTTGCAAGGCAGTGGTCATTACCAAGCATGGTAAATTTGTGGACGCACGACGACTTCACAATCACGAATCCCATGAGGCGCGCATCGGACAACGACAGCTGTACAATGAGGAGGAGGAGCTGGATGAGTATATAGAGATTTGTGCCACAAATCCCAAGATCTCACAATACCTGAGCAGCAGCAACATCAGCATTATGGCAGCCAAAAATGGCAAGGAATGTAAACTGTTTGTGCCCGCCTCGGAGGCTACGGAAATCGAGATGCAGACTTTAGTGGAAGTTGCCGAAGATGAGGAGGATTTGATCGAGCAGGTGGTGGAGGTGGAGTGTCTGGATACCAAGCCACGCTAGAGCCTAAGTCTAAAGAGTAAACATTGTATTATTCTTAACAATTTTAATAAAATTTAAACAAATTAAAGGACACCCAACCTCACTTAGTTAAATCACCTTCAACTGCTGCCGCTGATCCCCTCATGACTAACGCAAACATTTTGACTTTCTCTTTAACAGATCGCAGCGAGCTGGTCTTTATCGAGAGTCCCTGGTCAACGCCCTGTCTGGTGCTGAATGGCTTCATGTACAACTGTCACAGTCGCAAGAGCAACAAGGAATACTGGCGTTGTCACAACTATTCCAAAAAGGCTGCGGAGCAGCGCTGTCGTTCCCGCTGCGTGCTCGAGAATGGCAAACTGAAGAGCATAACGGGTGGACTGCATAATCATTTGCCACATACCGAAAAGATTGAGAAGATTATACAACGTAACCGCCTGGGAACTGTGGATCGCAAATTGGTGCGTACGCCCAGTTTTCTACAACTTCAGCTGCAGCAGGAACAGGATCTTATGGATGAGCATCAACTAGCCAGCGATGCGGCCACTTTACAAATAGCTGACCATGAGTTTATGCATGTGCTTATCCATGATTAAGTGCCCGAGTGTTTTTAAGGTCAAGACGGTGCAATGTAGTTTCTAAGTTTTCCATTAAGTCAGAATAAAGTGTCGAAATTTAACTGAATTTGTTTAATCGAAATCTCTTTCAGCTATGGAAAGCTATATAGGTATAGTAAGTGTCCTTTCCAAACCTTTGCATCCAATTTTACTAATCTATTTATCATTTCTTTTTCTGTAGATCTCACCTATAACTATCGCGGACAACTGGTTTATAAAGGCTACACTTTTAGCTGTCATTCGAGAAATGCCATCAAATTTATGACCTTTTGGCGTTGTACGGAATATAAGAGGAGTCACTGTACCTCAGCATTGACCACCAAACGCAAGTTGATAGTGGGTCAAAGGGGAGAACACAATCATGAACCGCCCAGAAGACTTAAGACATTTGTTCCCCGGATTTATAGTGGAAAACCTGATACATGAACTGAACAAATTGTAATTATTAAAAAATCAACAACAAAAATATAACCAAAAATTTGAGTAACTATTTTTGTTAGCCGGCTAAAGAACGAGGGTTTTAAATGTGCTTGAAAAATAAATCAACCCACAATTTTTATATTTCAAGCACCTTAATTACCTTCGACCTAGAGCTGGCCGACCAAAAGAGTCTACTAAACTAATAATCCAAATTTCCACATAATTCTTAAACTATAAAAAATTCACAAAAAAAATGTTCTTATTTCAGAACCAGAAACGCAACACAAATAGAATTCGGCTTGACTCCCTGGTTATATCTGATTTTTTTTAATCTTTAACAATTTAATTTTTCATACATTGGGAAATGTATGAATAGTTGTACTTGTATACCGACTTAAAAATCCGGGTACCGTATCGAAACCCAAATATAACCTTTAACCGAAACACACATTTCAGTTCGTTTTGGAACCGAAATTCGTTACGGATAAGCCCCTGGTATAAAAAATATGCTAGATCCCTTAAGTTCGGATCAGTATTGAATATTAGACCTTATTTTAAAGGGCTGATACTAAAAAGATGCTTGCTTTTTGGTCATGAATTTAACAGTAATTAATGCTCATGCCTGCAATCATTATTGAGGCGTATTACTGAAAGGATACCACAAAATACCAGATATATATAATAAATATAAAAAGAATCCAAAATCTAATTATCTAATCATCAAGAATTTCATAAATTTCCAAGACAAAATTAAGACAGTTTTGTTGGAAAGGTTGTAAGCATCTTTTTAATCGTTACAAATCCAAAAGAAACTTGATCTACATATGGTATACACGTACTTTCATGAGATAGATGAGTTCATACAGACTGACATGGCTCTATCATCTCGTCTGTTGACGCTGATCAAAAATATATATACTTTAAAGGTTTTGCAAAGTGGCCTTCATGCCACCCGTTTTATCCCTGAGAAGTTCTACCAAATTCTAAATTGATAAAAAACGAGAGGGCAAAGCTAACTTCGACTGTGCCGAAGTTTTAATACACTTCAAAAACTTTTCTTCAACTGATTTAACCGGTAAAATATATATAGGATATAGATATCAGATATTTAAAATTTTTAAATCTTTGATAACAAAAATTTGATACCATAAAAAAAACTTTTCTTAGTAAAACACATTTTCCGACCGATCGGTCCTATGGCAACTATATGCTATAGTGATCCGATTTTGATATATTTTTCCAGAATTACCAAAATCAGTGACGCTACGATGGAAAACAAAAAAGTTTTTCTCACTAAAACTTATTTTCCGACCGCTCGTTCCTATGGCAGCTATATGATATAGTCATCCGATCCGGCCGGTTCCGACATATTAGTTGCGTGCAGTAAAAAGAAGACTCTGTGCAAAATTTCAGCTCGATAGCTTTAAAACTGAGGGACTAGTTCGCGTAGAAACAGACAGACAGACGGAATTGAACTCAGCTCGTCGTCCTGATCAAGAATATATATAGTTTATGTGGTCGGATATGAATATTTCTGGTCAAAATTAATATACACTTTTCAAGTGTATAAAAATCACAAGCTGCTGAAGTATTAAAATAAGATAAAGTAACTTAGTTTGCGATTTTTTTGTATTTTTAATTATTTTCTACACCTCATGAGTGTAAAACATGCTTTTATGTACATATTTATTTTTCTTGAATAAAATTGAAATTTTAAAATTGATTTTCAATTAGGGTAGTTCAATTTTAAGCTTATTTTCCATCTATTATCAAATAGTACTTCCAAACTAACCATCTCTCTTTTTCATTTCAGCCTCCACTTCACTTTTGAAGATGTCTCGCGGTCCAGCCACTTCATCTAAATCGGTTTCTTTATTAAAAGCTGTTCAGATGCGGCCTTCAAGGGTCACAATATACCAACGCAACGAACCATCATCCAATGTAAAAACCGTACGACAAAAGGTTAACCTAAGCAATCCGGACAATATTATTCGCACTGCCTCAAACAATCATCATTTGGTATTTGTGGGTATACCACGATTAAGGGGCAAGTGTGTCAATTGTTTGAAGAATGATAAACCAAAACTGGCGAAGATCACCAGCTGCTGTGACACCTGTCCCGGAGGAAATTGGATGTGCGAAATATGTTTTGTGGAACTACATAAATAAAAAAATTTTTTTAACAATTTACCATATCAAATTACATATTTTTTTTTTTTCTCTATTTTAGAAAGTTTTTCTTACATCTCTTAAGTATCTAATTATTCTTTTGATTTCATTCGTAGAGCGGTTTTCATCCCCAACACCCAATAAGCCCAAGAAACGAATACGCCGCATTTCCAGCTCGAAGCCCGCCCCGGCTGGTTGTAAGAAGGAGCCCGAACGAAGTTATTTGCATCTGTCCAAAACAGCCACTATATTTCGCACCTCGCCCAACAATCACAATTGGATGTTCTTAAATATGGGACGTGTGAGAGGACAGTGCGTAACGTGCTTACTTAAGGGGGGGAAAAAACCACCCAAAATTCAAACTTACTGTGACAAATGTCCAAAAAGTAACTGGATGTGTGGAGTTTGCTTTGAGGAGTTGCATTAAATAATGAAATTAAAAGTGAATGGAATGGAAAATGGAAAAATTAAACATAAAGGGAGAGTCACATTCTTTTTAAACGTAAGCAAATATTGTAAGCAAATTTGGGCAAGTTTCCACAAACACGCTTTAAAAGGAATATATACCAGCTAAGTGTTCGCTAACGGATTTCAAACACAAAACGAGGTTTATATCAAAATCCATGAATGTTATGTTAACTTTTGCATACCGAAATCATTTGAAATCGTTACCAAGTATTGATTTATATCGCAATTATAAATTGTATCCAAGAATATAAGGTGCATTTTAAATTTATACGACACCCACCAAATTTAGATCCACCGTAATGTATGCAGTGCCGATTTGGGCCCCTGCAAAAGAAGGGTTCGAAAAAATAAACGAAAGTCTAGCTTTTTCATTACAGCCTTTGAGGTAGGGCAGCTGAACCCCCTACAAAAAAAGATCTTGTTTTGGAAAGTTCATGGTTTCAACATTGTGTTAATATTGCCAACCTTTAGTTCAAGATGGCTTCGCATCTAAAAAAATATGTTTATTCTTGAATATATATTCAATAATGTTTTTTAAGATATGTTCAGCGGTAGAGTTGGGTCACAAGATCTTATACTCTATTCGCTAGTTCCTAGTTGTATTTAATGTGGAAAAAAAAATTTATATTATAATATCCTTTTTTTAGGGTTATTAAAATATCCCTTTTTATATCCTTAAAACTAAGGTCAATTTAACATTATTTAATCTGAAATGGATGAAAAAACGGGATATATTATATACCCCTACATTTACTTTATTTTATATAAGCAAAGGTTTTCTGATTTTCTTACAAAAATGTTATTTTTGCTTAGTACAAGGCTAGTTGAAGGATTTCTCAAACTTTCCAACAGATGGCGCCCTTTTCCCTAACCAACCTAAAAGACGATTGTTGTATGGGAGCTATACTGGTTTTTGGACAGATCGTTCCTATAGCAGCTATATGCTTTAATCATTCGATCCGGCCGGTTCCTACAAATGTACAGCCTAAATGTATTTAAGGACGTTTTGCAATGTTTGGTCAAGATTGCATGGAAACAGACGGACCAAGTAACATCGACTCGGCTATTGATGCTGATCCGGAATACATACTTAGATGCGTTCTTCTATAAGTTACAAACATTTTTTAATTTTATATATATCATTTCATTTTTGATTTTGTCATCCGATCTTGAACAGATTGATGCATAACTGTTTGAATCATTTAACATTCATAATTGCTGAGTTTTACAACGCCAACATTAAAAAACAAACAAGTTTTTCTTACAAAATCCAGTTTTGTCCGATCGGTCCTATGAACGCTATAGGATAAAGTCTCTCGATTTTGACCAAATTTTGTTTTCAAGTTAATTTAATTTTAATAGATGAAAAATTCGCAAAGTCCTTATTCCAGCTATACTTTGATTTATTACTCACATTCAATTAAAAAAAAAAACACTGATCCTTAAATTCTATTTCTTTGATTTGATGACCCTTCGATGATAGCGTCCGCCACGTTTTTTCGGTTCCCGCGTCAGGCCCATGTCATGATTGTGCGTTCCGTGTAATACCTCGAGACAACTTTCTTTAGTGGTGCGTATGCGGGCACGGCATTTCGTGGTGGAGCGTGTGGCACAGATCCACTTAATGCCGCGGCTGTTCTGCATGAATTTGACATAACTATGGCCGTCATAGTTGAGCTTAATGGAACCACGCTGGCCTTTGGTGAAGTAGTAGGGCGCCATGGGATCGCCTGCAACGAGAACAATATATGAGAGCCGTGGGATTAATAAAAGTTATCAATGAAACCGCCTGCCTGGGGCTGGGAAAGGAACTAAAATAATCACTTAAGCTGGTTAAAGCCTAACGGAGTTTATTTAGTGTTAAATTAATATATATATATTTATAGTAGGTATAAGCTGAATGTATGTATATCATAAAAGCAAATTAAAAACTACTAAGCATTTTAAGATTTACTTGCGGCGTGTTACCACCCGCGTGGCACCCACAATGCCGGTGACATCGGCCACAATCTCCTCATATTTCAGATGCATGCCCAGCTCTATGGTAGCCGGCGACTCATCCTCCAAAGCATCGGCCAACATGGCATCGCTGGCCAATTGCTGTTCGTGTGAAGAAGGATGATGTTGGTGAATCTCTGTTTGGGGCTGGGGCAGCTGCTGTAGGGTTGGCTGCTGCCTCGCTACTGTGGCCATCACCTTGGCGCTGGTCTCTGGGGGTGGCACACGACGTACACGTTTCTTGCGCCTTACAATCTCCTCATGTGTATGAAAGCGGTTCAGCGGGCAGACTACATCATTGATGGTGAAAACACGAGAGCGACATTTCTGATTCCACCATTGATTGCAACGCCAATACCGTTTCTCCTCTCCGGATGACAATTTCAGGGTCTTTTCAAAAATAAAAGGTTGACCGCCATAGATAAGCTGCATGCGACCACGTGAAGTGGCCGAATAGATGGCCACGCTGCTTTCTGTGAATAAAGAGATAAAAAAGAGTTGGGGGGTTAGTAAAAATCTTTGAAGAAACTCCAGGCTTAACTACAGTTAGAGTCATTTTCAAAGTGGTTTGCCTCAAGGCTAGTTTATATTTTTTTTTAACTTATCAACTAGGAGGGGGAGGAAGTTTGCTTGATTAAACGTAAAATACGTTTAGAGGGTGGATGATTATGTTCCGGTCGTGTAAGGCAGACTTTGTATTTGCCATTCTTAAGTCGGGTGGTGGACAAACGTGCATTGCAGGGCTCACAGCCAGTGCGTCGTGTACGACAATTCCAATAGGTGGTAAAGCCATGTCTATTGTTCTTGGCATAGGCATATTGACCATAAACCAGCTGTACAGATTTGCGTTGACCCTCCACAAAACGTATGCTGGGATATTTGCTCATTAATTGGCCCTGTCCGCTGACCACAGACTCCACGGGCAACAACTGAAGAGTTGAAAGATCTGCAAGAGTTAAAAAATCACAGATTAGTGGACATACATGCATTGTGATTAGGGTTATAAGTTAGCAAATAAACCCAATTCATAAAATGAATCGTTAAATATTTCGAATAAAAAGTTTTGTTTTTCAAAATGTTGATTAATACCATTCAGATGTGTGAAACGAGAAATTCTGTATTATCTTAAATAGCTCTCTTTTCCTAAACAAAGCAGTTAGAAATATCAATTTGGTAAATCGCTGGCCTACGTATAGTTTAGCAGATTTTTTTTATACAATTCTTAGTTTACAACATTTATCTATCTAGGTTGTACATTATTTCATAATAACAAGGAGAACAGTTTGTCTGTATAGCTATTTGAAGTGTCTTCCAAACTTCTCTTCAGCAAACTTAATAACGAATCAGCGGTTCGGTAGGGTTTGGAACCGGTTTAAGTTATAATATAAATTTTCTTATTGTAGTATTAATTAAGTATGTTCACATTTTTCAAATACTGATTATGCAAATTTAGCTTAAATTAATCTACAAAATTCTTACTAATACTGTCTCATTGGTATGATGTGCTTATAAAATACGCCTTTACTATGAGAACCTTTCTAGAACTTAAAAATATTTGTTACAATTTATGTAAGAGCTCACATCTCAAAAAAAGTTTAAAAAATAAAATTTTTAAAAATCATAAGAAAATTATTTTAACTTTCAATTGAGTTTGTTACTTGGAACGTCTAGTGTCAGAACCGTTCTGTGTTCTTTTACTCCAGTTTCAGGTTCGCTTCGAACATAAAAAAAGGAGCTGTTAATACTACTTGGGCCCATGCTTAATTAGACGCGGCAGAGGCACACACAAAGGATTGCGCTCTAGGCTAATTCTCTGATCCTCATCCTCTAGATTTTGTAATGTATACATAGTAGGATGCGTGTGCAGACTGCAGGTCACATGTATAAAATCTCCTTGGCCGGTGATGCGTGTCACCAGACGTGCCCGACACTTAGCCTTGTGATACATGGAGCACTTCCAGTCACGACTACGTTGACCCGCGCGTAACTTCTCATTGGGTGTGTAGGTGTTGCCCTCATGGTAAACCAAATCAGTGCCACGATTCGAGCGCACATAACGTGCCAGTTTGGTAGCTGCAAAAGAGTAATACAAGAATTAGCGGGTGGAAGCTTAAAGTGACTATGAAGGAGGGGAATAATGAAAAGCAGTCGCTTAAGTTGTGGCTTTGGTTAAATGGTTTTATTCTGTCTCTCTCTCTCTCTCTTCTTAGTACTTAGTGTAACGCCTTACCGCCACCTGCTGGCTGCGTGTATGATTGTGTGCTCCCTGGCGCAAATGCAGCTTTCCCGTCTGTTTATTCAATATGGCACGGGCACGACACTTGCTACGAAAGTTGGCACACTTGAGGTAGCAACGCTCCTGCAGCTGGGAGCCAATGACAAAGCGATAGCCCTCAATAAGCACCACACCGCTACTGGTGAACCTTAGGCGCGGGCGTGGTGGCAAAGCTGCGGGTAAATAATGAAAAATACAAAATTGTTAGTTAAATTGAAAGACCAGTTAAAACTTAAACTAATTACTAGCTAGTTAAATTGACGTGGCCTGCATCCTGTTCCCCTTTTTAAGCGATTTAAACAGATTGGCGGCATGATTATGTAAGCGACGACTTAGTGTGAGGCTTCTATTTAAGTTGGTGGTCACACAGCGTGCGGGACAGCGTAACATTATATTGCTGTTTTTGGTGCACACCCAATTGGTGCTGGTATTGTACTTTCGCTCCACGGAATACATGTGTCCCTGGTACAGTAGATTCTGTCCGCCGCGCCGATTGGTCACCAGCTGGTAAACGCCATCACCTGCAAGTTAGAAACCAAAGATTAGTAGTGTACATTTAGTCAGCCTTTTCCTGTCACTTAATCACAAGATCACATCAAGATTTTTGGCTTAACACATTTATTCAACTACAAAAAAAAAAAAACTTATGGATGATTATGTTGGCCCCGCAGTGCCGAGATTTGATTGGTAGCCGATTTGGTTACCACACGGGCTGTGCATTTGATATACTTGCAGCGTAGCTTTACACATTCCCAGTAGCAAGCGTCCTTCAAGCGACGATTCAGTGTGAATTTTTTGCCATCTATGGTCAGCAGATTGTTGCCACGATTGCTACGTGTGAAGCTGACATTCAGATGATCGAAACAAGGTCGCTTCTCCTTCTCTGTGCCGCTGGGCAAAGTTGGTCTGCGTTTTAACAGTGGCGGCAGGTGCACTTTAAAGTCATCCACAAACTCTGCAAAAGATGCGTATAGAAGTTATTCATTATTTTGATCATGTTAACGAAAGCCCAAAATAGTATGCAAGACCCTTTACTTAGGCAAGGAACACAATTTCTTTCTTTTTTTTTGATATGTTTAATTTATTAGCGAAGCTTCCAAGCTGATACAATATAAAATATCAAGAACCCGTTCAAATATCCAGAGGTCAGACGGATGAAACCTATTTAGCCTTCGATATCTTCGTGGCCTAGCCAGGCCAGTGGCCAGTCGAATAGTGTAAAAAGAGTAAAGAGCCTTTACCGGTTGGAAAATGCCCCAACACTTTCACATACTGATGGTATCCCCAAGTCTCGGAGAGATAATCCGCTCTCCGGCAGGAGAAGCCAATCCATATTTATAAGTTTTAAACAGGCAGAGCCATGGGGCCCCCAGGTGAGCCTCCTGTCCAAAGTAACTCCTTAATACGTCTCTAGACACAGAGACACGCCTAGATGCAGACCTGGGGCTGGATCTCGAAGCTGGAAACACTGTGTCATCTGCATAGGTAGCAGTAAGTGAACCTCTGATATGAAGGGTGGGAAGATCAGCCGTATAGACTGTGTATAAAACAGGGCCAAACGCACTTCCTTGTGGGAAACCAGCCCAAATAGGATGTAAGGCAGAGCGCGCTTCCCAAACTACCACACAAAAGGATCAGTTTTTCACAGACTCTCCGGTAAGATCGGCATTAACTTATAAATCAAGCCTTCATGCCAGACTATAAAGAATGCTTGTCGAAGATCTTAAAATACTGCCAAGCAGTACTTCCTTTCCTCAAGGACATCGAGAATGTGATCAACAACCCTCCGTGGCGAATTTGTGGTCAGAAATGTCAGACTCAAAAGAGTCAACAGCCAAAAGCTGTTCAAAAATCTTGGAGAAGGTAGGGAGGAGGCTAATAGGAATCCACATTATGTGGATGCAAGGGCACGTTTCCAAGGGATTGGAAAATGACCCACTTCCAAAATGTCATTAAACAGCCGGCATAAAAGCGAAACTGCCTCATCCGGGAGTGCTTTAGCCATATTACCATCTACTGGATCCAGTCCAGCAGCTTTAATCGTTTTAACTGTTGTTTTACCTCTTCCAGAACATGGGGCACCAAATGCTAGACCCATTCGCGATATTGTGATCCGCTCTTTCTGGCTGGTAGCAAAGTCAAAGGGCATAAATCTAGCCTCCAGATCACTAGCAAAAATACCCGCTACAGCCTCATCAGGGTAAACACAAGTCCCGTCGTTACCACGCAGAGAGTGTCTAGGAAGGGGCTGGCGTTTGAAGCTTCTGGTATATTTCCAAAGTGCAAAGAGCCCTTAGGAATATAATTCTGTCCCTTTACGGGGGTGTTAACACTTATTGCGCCTTTTTGCCGCTTACTGTAGGACAGACGATAGCGGCACTTGGGCACAATTAAACTTGAGATTCATATCATTCACTAGGATCACTCCAGTTAAGCATTTATTTGGCAAAATTTGTATTTAAAAAAAAATTAACTTTTTTTCTCACAACTCTGGCGACATTGGCGATGTGCAAAATTTCGATAAGTAAAGCGATAACCATGTAGCAGAGGTGGTGCTTATGCGTTTACACGAGCAGCATATGCGTTATTTTATGATCGTGACTTTCTACTTGATGAATCATGATTAAATCAATGTGCCCAATAACAGCTTGGAGCTCTACATGGTAACAATAGTTTTTATTTCAAAGTCGATGTGACTTTCATCGTTCCTAATAAAAAAAGAGAAGAAGAAAAGCCGCCGAAAAAATAAACGAACATCCGAGAAGCTGAATATTCGTTCGTATAAACCTTAATATACATTGTTTCGATACATATCGACAATGCAGTCATGCGTGAAGCTACCATCAGTTCGCTTCCTCCTCCGAATGAGTCCGTCTCGTGGGCGTTTATATTTAGAGTGATTTATTTATGAGTTAAATACAGTGATGAGAGTGACAAATCTGGCCAATCCTACCAAGGCAATGTTGTGGTACAGCAACTTTCAAAAGCAGAACTTATCTACGAAAGAAAAACCCAAATAAATTCTGTACCAAATCCCCTTAGAAAATGTGTTTTAATTTGTTTATGATTTGCATTTGACATCTTGAGTGTGGGTTGATTATTAATTATTGATTTCTCTACTTGAATGAATCGTTGCAGTTTCTGTCCCCACATCCGTGTCACCCGAAAAGGTCACCAAACCCATAACATTGCCAGAAAGTTCAGCTGTCGCACCAAAGCCCGCAGTTGCTGTCCCCACATCCGTCGCACCCGACAAGGACACCAAACCCATAACGTTGTTGCTAGCAAATACAGCTGACGCACCAAAACCCGCTGCTGCTGCGGATGCAATTCCTTTGTATACGGGCAGTCGCACCCTGGTCTCAAAAGCGGGACTTGCCAAGGCTTTCATACGCATGCCAGCGGTGTATACCTCCCGAGTCACGGATTTGGTTATTGGTAAGGAGAAGTTGAGAGAGATAGCCCAAGAAAAGACCCAACCCGATCAGGAACTGCTGCATGCCATCATAAGTATATATATGGACAATCCCTTAATTTGTGTATGCCTGTTGTTAATGTATTTCCATCCTTGTAGCCCATGTACGCCAAGTGTTTGCCCTGTGCGGCGATCAACTGGATGAGGCCACGGTGCAGAAGTTTATCGATCATAAACTGTCCACCCTTAGGGGTCAGGGAATGCTGTAGTCATACATTTGCCAAATTGTTTGTTTGAAATAAAATCCAAGTAAACGAATTTTTAATCCCTCTGCTGAAATAGCACTTAAGTAGAGATCTCATACAAGATGCTTTGCTCTGGTCTAAATTCAAACTAATAATTGCCATTTCTTTACTTTATCTTTTAGGTGTGATGCTATCCCTCAAGGCACTCTTTGAGGATAAGAACACCAGCACTAACATTCAGTATACCACCACCCAGCGGGGACGCATTATGCTGGTCTATGAGGGCTATCGATATGTGATCAATCGACAGAGTTTAAAGAATGTCTTCTGGCGATGCTCGCGATATGTGAAGCATTGTTGTCGAGCCACCTTGGTCACATCCAAGGTGCATGATGTGTCCCTACGCATAGCCGGCTCTCCGCACACTCATGGTCCAGAGGTCAAGCAGGATACGCTGGATTTTACGGCCGATTTGCTGGATGATTTCGCCGATCTGCAATAGACCCATTAAAAAAATCCATTCTCCTAGCTTAATCTTTAAATAAAACTGATCTAAATGTAATTTGTCTAATGTTGTCCTGATTTGTTTTTAGCTTAAGCCTGTGATCATGATAATTGTTCCCCCTACTAATATGTGATTTAACTGATTCCTTGCCTTGCAGTTGAGATCAAACTGGAGCCAAACAGCACACCTACCTCAACACAGATAGCCAACGATAATGCCGTCACCTGCCTCAGCGATGATGAATCCTTTCGCAAGCCCTTTACATTACCCAAAATTCTGGATGGTAAGTTCTACAAGAATATACAGCCAAATCAGAAGACACCCGGCGCCATACAGGCCACCTGCACCACTTGCTATGGCCTCATCTCGGGCACCACCAAATCCACCGGAAATTTCCTCAGTCACATCAAGCGCAGGCACAAGGAACTGCTGCCGTTGTGTCAACTCTATTGTCAGGCCAAAACAAATGTGGGTAATAATGTCAGCAATAAAGCGCCCACACCTAATCCGGCCCCAGCCCTGGAACTGGCGCCTACGGTGACCTCATATGCCCTGCCTTTGAATGCTGTGCCTGTGCCCTTGCCACTGCCCATGTCGATATCCCTGCCCAATGTGCAGGCGCCGCAAATGATGGCTCTGATGGCCCAGCAGCAGCATCATCATCATCAAACCCAAGGCGCCGCCGTCTTCATCAGCAAGGATTACTAGCCTGAGTGGCAGAGAGTACCTATCCTAAGTGCAACCTTTGTATACCTAAGTCTTGATATTTTGTCAGTTTACAATAAATATGCCTAAGCCAGAGAAGTCTCCAGACGCCTATTTCACCTTCAATTTGTATGTCATTTTGACTTGCTAATCCCCGCCAAACTCTTGCCTAATTTCTAATTAACCAATTCATTTCTTTCAGCTGGCAAACGACGTCGATTCATGGGAAAGCAAAAGATATTCGATGGCACCGCTACCTTCAATTTGTCCGCACGAAATCGTCCCAAGCTAGTCATTGGCACCGAGCAGTTCATCACACATCGCATCAAAGGCAGCCAGAACTATATTGGATCATGGCGTTGTATGTATCATCACAAGGGATGCAAGTCACGGGCGGCCACTTTTATGGTGGGCGCGGATATTAAATATCGTTACTCCTGCGCCGCGCATAGCCATAAGAATGTGCATTCCGGCAAAAGGTCATCAATAAAAATTGATGTTCCATAAAGATTGATCTCAGAATTTCAAAATTCATGTTGTTAATTCCATTAACTTAGTACATATCATATCGTCTCTTGACAGATATTTCAAATCAGAAAATGGGAACCACTTTTCATCTAATTTAGACAAATAACCCTCCTCAGAGGCTTTAAAAAAGTTTAGTGTTAACCCATGGGAAACGGAGTGTAGTACTTATATGGGTCGTTTGATAAAATTAAAAGGAGTTTGTATTATAAGAGAGATTTCAAGCATTCTTGAAGGAATTCGTTACTAAAATATACCTTTGCCGAAGTTTATAAACGGAAAACAAAACAACAATCGAATGTTTTGGGGTTTGGGTTAAGGGATACAACAAAATCTCGAACCGGAACGGTTTAGAGGAACGTTGATTAAGTTGTCCAGACATGTTTCTTCTTGAAATGATCGGCCCTGTTCCGAATTACGAGTCGATTTTCGTTTTAACGATTCTATTTTGAATTCAAATTTTATAAATTTATTTGTAAGTGAAAAGGAAATCTGCGGCTACTGGATCGCGTCCTTTTTTTTTCTCGAAAAGAACAACTTTATCGGTTTCAACTGCTAGTACAATTTCAATTTTATTCAAAAAAAATATATATATGAAGAAACGAATATTCTTTAAATATTTTCTCCAGTTTTCTTCATGGGTATTAAAAATTGTAAATTATAATTATTTATCAATGAACATGATTGTTATGTGTTCATTTGTGTCCTATTAATGCCAATTGGTTTTATTTCAAATTTTCACACTTAAAGAAATACTATACAAAAAGTGCACCTGAGAGTTGGGTCATATAGTTTATATACCAGGCCTTTAAGTCAAATTGTTGCATTTAACTATCAAAAATTAACTGGAATTTAATAAATCCAGCTTATATATATTTATAATTCGTGTATAAAAACTTTATGACCGAACTTTAGAGCACATATGCCATGAGACTATATACAGAATGAAACGAAAAACTGTATCATGTTCCATTATTAATATTCAAAAATTTCTCAGCCAACTACTTACATTTACATGGCTCGAAAAGAGTTAGCTAAGTCAGTCTGTTACCTAGTTTAATACTAAGCACGTTGATATAACGAACTCAAGGCTGCAAACCTTTGAAATTCAAAAAAAAAGGTTCGGTTCAGTGGTATAGCTGAAGAGCGGTAATTCAAAATTACGAGCCCAAGGTTTTAGTTCAGAACTTAAGAAATGTTCGATGAATTTCAATTAAACAATATTGTTTATGCATTTTCATACTGTCGACGATGAAGTCCTCTATTGCGACTAAACGACATAAAAAATGGCGAATACAAATTTCAACATAGCCGATAGCTTTAAAATTAAACAAGTAAGAAAGTCGGTCAAGCCCGACTGTAATATACTCTGTACCTGTTTGTATGTAACTGATAACTTTAAAGTGTGAGGATATTTCAAAATCTGGGGGTGGCAACTCTTTCGACTATCGTTCATCTGGTTGAAAAACGATGTATGGGGGCTCGATAAGTAATGATGAGTAGAATTACCCTAGTACATAACTCGTAAAATTATAAAATTTGTATATAATTTCCTATTAACATAAACGTATCTATATTAGTCACGCGGGAATCACGCGTGATTTCTGATCGCAGGCCATCTCAATTACATCGCTCCTCTCATAGCAAGGTCCAATTGGGAAATTACCAGTTAGCTATTGCCTTCTCGCTCTCTCTTTCTCGTAAGTTCTACCAATCGCAGCGGTGTTGTTGTTGTCGTTGGTTTTTATTTTCTTTTACGTATAGCTCTAATATCGTTCATCTGATCGAAAAATGATGTATGGCGGGTCGATTCAAAATAAGTAGTAGAATATATGTCTAGAATGTTCGAACTATCTATCTTGAAAATTGTGGGAGTTATTTCGTTTTTTTAATTTGCGGGGAGGCAGGGGGCGTGGCAAAAATTAAAACTAAACTTGATCTGCCTGCAAGTATAAGAAATATATGTTCCATACACCTCAAACCTCTATCTCTTACCATCTCTGAGATCTCTTCGTTCATACGGACAGACAGACGGACAGACGGACATGGCTATATCGACTCGGCTGTTGATGCTGATCAAGAATATATATACTTTATAGGGTCGGAGATGCCTCCTTCTGTCTGTTACATACATTTGCACAAACCCAATATACTCTGTGTACCTTCGGTACAGAGTATAAAAAAAAAGTTAAATATCGCATGTAGATGCAGTTTTTCTTGAACTCTATTTTTTCTGTTTTGATGATCAAATAAGTTTTTTTAAATATAAAATATAAAAACTGCGAGTTACGCAATAGAAAACAAAAATGTTGACACCTATTTTATTGTCCCTGAATGTATTTACCCTTACAACTTTCTTCCAAATAGCTTCTCAGCTAAAAGACTAGTTTGCATAGAGAAAGACATACGGATGAGCGGGCAGGCATAGCCATTTTGACTAAGCTTTTCAAGTTGATCAAGAATATGGGGCCGGAGATGCATTATTCTGCCTGTTTCTTAAATAAATAGTTCAGAAAAAAATGAATGTTCTTCAAAAATATGATTTTTTTAACAATGGTTTGGACGAAGAAATTGTAAAAAATTGTTAAGTTTTTAAAGACAATGATTTAAGACCATTTAAGGTGTAACATGGGTATGGTAATGTAGATTTTTTTTTAATAGCACAATATTTCTAGATTCAATTCAATCATTTAATCACAAGCTTAACTGCTAACAGATAAAGTTTGGATATTTGACTTCAGATATATCTCGTCTATCACTAGGAGACTTTTTTTTAGGTTTCTCCGGAAACTTGCTCACAATGCCTGAATATTCAATATTTTAAATTATTTGATTAATTACACAGGGCAAAAAAATTGTAAAAATAGCCATAAATCGAGTAATGTCTGACTTCAGAGACCAATTTGGACCCATTTGCATGGTCGAACATTGCGCGTTTGATTTTTTACAGAAGCATTGATGTGTGCTCTGTCGTATATGGCAGATAAATTCAGAAATTCATGCCTATTGTGACCACAAGAAATTCGAGAGGGCAAAATTGACTAGAAATCCGTTATTCCGTCATATCGTGGAAACAAGAGCTGATGGAACAAAATCGATGATGCAGTTTTGTTCAGTGCACATAAATGAATCATAATTTTTGATCAACAAGGCTGCACCTCACAAAGTTGGTCATTTTGTTGCCCTGTGTTATGTATAGTTTAAAAGTTGATCTTTCCTACGTTTAGAAGTGTGAATAAATTTCTTCGTTTATTATAATAAAAAAAAATGAAGAAATAGTCTATTTTAACGAACCTTAAAACCAATGTAACTGCTTGATACTTTACAATAATTTTGTGGATGAAATCGTTGAGAAAACCCATTAATGATTTTTTGAACAGACTCAATACTTTACAATGATTTTGTCGATGAAATTGTTCAAACAGATGATTAAAGAAAAAAACCTGAACCGAATCGTTTCTCTAGTGTTCAGTTCTGTACCGATTTGCAGCCTTGATCGAAATATGTGTGTAGCTTTCGATTTTATATGTTTTTTAACTTTGTGAGATGCGAATTATTCATTTAAATAAATTTGGTTAATAGTTAATTGGAGCTTGGTGGAATGTCTCATATTCCTACATTACATCTTGCCTAGATGATGAAAATTAACTTCAGGCTCCATCTTCCAAGTGCTATTCATTTGCATGCGATCTGCGGCAGTTAAAGAACTTAGTTTCTTATGTATAAGCATGCCGGCAGCTTTAGCTTCCTCAATACGTTTGCTATCACCCTCATGATTGTGTACATCTGCCAGGAAATGGAAAAGTTCAGTAATCAAATTACAATTCTAAATGTAAAATTAAACACACAATAACCAACCGTTTGTCACATAGAGATCATCGCCCACGGTTTTCAAGCGACTGCGACACTTGACCGAGCGATTTTGCACACATTCCCAGTATAGAATGTTATTGCTTTTGCCGAAAAACTTCAAATTGGAGCGATAAATAAAGTTGTTAATGGTCAATAGGGTGCCACCCTTACGGCTGATGAGAAACATTTGTGGTCCACAATTCCGCACGTATTGGGGGACTGCAAGAAGAGAGAAGAGAAATCCACAGATGGGTGTGGGGGTTACATTAATACATTTGGTTAAGGGCTTACATACTAAATAGAAGGATACAATACAAAACGTAGTCGCGCGGCTTAATTAAGGTCGATATTTATTAAAGGTGATTATAAAGTATATAGCAAAAAATGTATGTAAACTTTAAGAAATATAAATGTGCTTGAGAGCAAGGCACTACAGGAATGGGCTTCACTGCCTCTACTTCTTCTTGTTTTGCAGGGCCTTCTGCAGGCGACGCTTGATTTTCTCTCGGAAGTCATTGGGATCCACCTCCTCAGTGGGGTTCTCTAGGGGCTTTTCTTCGGTTTCGCCTGCCTCCTTAATTGGAGATGGTTCCTCTAATTCCACATCATCGATTTCATGTAGTTCAAATTCGGTATCTTCCTCCTCCCCCTCCCCTCCGTCACCGTCATCGTCCTCCTGCTCCTTGGCTTTATCTTCCACCTTCAATCCGATTAGATCTTTATCAACGGCCGCTATGGCTCCACCAATTCCGGGCATAAACTGCGAGGGGAGACAGCTCTTATCGCTAGCTTGCATAAAATGGGCATGCTCGCCATCATAGGGATAGACACGTTTTTGATCGCACACCACACGCACTTTACACTCCTCGCCGTGCTCACGATAACAACATTGGAACACCGAATAGTCGGCCTTGCGGAACGAGAACCTAAACAGGTGTCCATCAAAGTACAGTTTCACACCACCTGTAAAACATCAGCATTAGACACGGTGGGATATTATAATTGACTTGTCATGATCACCTACCCTTGGTTGTGGAGGCGTACACGGCCGGCTCGCTGGCTGCCTCATTCAAGGTGGCCGCCTTCAGCTTTTCCAGTAGTTTCAATTTGGGCACAACTTTTTGTGCAATTTTCGTCTTGGGCCGGCCTCGTTTACGTGGTGGAGTCGTCAGGGAGGTGGATGGAGCTGTGTGTGTGTGTGGGTAAACAGAGAGCAACAGGTTAAAACGGCATTACATCAAAACAGTTGGGCGAAACTTAATACAAAATCAAAATAAAACAACAGTTGACGAAGTTTCTGCTATGCAGGTGTTTATTAAATCAAAAAAAAATCAAACTAAAAACTATAAAAAAAAGGTCCACAAATTCAGCTTGGTTTTCTAGTCTTTGGATTCTGGCACTTCCAGGGCTGACTATTCTTTCTGGTGCAGGGGTACACTAATATTAAAATACCAAATATGTCCACACTAATAACAGTGTTGTCAACTGTTGATGCCGGAAAATGGCTAAATCGACTGTTAATCATCTAGAATTTGTATGCGCTTTAAATTTATAAATTTTTTATTTATTTATTTATTTATTTATTTATGTACAACGAGGATCAAGTTTTAAACTATGAACCTAGCTTATTATTAAATAGCACTGGCTACGATGGCCTTCAGCTATATTATTGTAATATTACAATCTTTTTTTAAACAATATATAACATAATGTGGCATAACATAAGTTTTAACTGAGAGTATCATATTCATATTTTTAAGCTAAGTTTTAAGATTAAGATGTAGGGATATAAAAAGTAAATAGGTATACAAATGTAAATATAAAGTGTTTTTTAAATTAAATTTAGATTAAATGGTATAGATTGGTTTCTTTTAAATATTTAATAATTTGATCAATATCAGTTTTTGAAGGGTTTGAAAGTAATACAAGTGGAAAAGATTTGGGTTCGTATGTTTGTAAAATGTGGGGATGTGCAGTCCTTAAGTAAATGTGCTATTGTCATTGGAACATTGTTTTGGCAATTGATACAAGTATTTGGTTTATTGGGGTCGAGGTAATGTTGGTGGGTTATTTTCGTATGTCCTAGTCGTAGTCTTATTATTTTAGTTTGAGAAATTTTAAATGGTAACATTTTGATCTAATTTTGTGGTGAATTGATCAGCTGTAATTTTGTTTGGATTGATAAATTGATACCAGGCCGATGTCTGTCCTAATTTGTTAATTTGTCTTTTAACATGGTTATTTTAAGATGTTTGTTTAAGTCCGACATATTGTTGTTATGTGTGTATATGAGGGGCATTTCTAAAGCTGTTTTTGCTTTTTGGGCCCCTAGTTCGTTTCCTTTTATGTTCTTATGGCCTGGGATCCAGAGTAGTTTTATTTTTGGGTAAAATTGCATTAATTGAGATCTGATGGCAGATTCATAATAGTTGTAGTTATCAGTGTTGGCTATGCCTTGAAGCGAGGATGGGGAATCGGAGCATATTACATATTTACCAGGGGTATATTTTATGATTTGTATGGCTTCATAAATTGCAATAATTTCAGCTGAATAAATGGAAGAAAAAAATTTTGTAGTAAACCAACTTTTACAGTGGTACTTTCAGTAGTGATTGCAAAAGATGTCGTATTTATTGTTTTTGATCCGTCAGTAAAAATAAAGTTATGATTATTTAGATGGTTTTTAATATGAAGAAAGTTTTGTTGCAAATTTTTAAATTGATTCACTTCATTTTAAGTTTCTGACATCAGATATAGCTTAAAATGTAACGGTACCCACCGAAAAACTAAAAAAAATTCCATTTCAAAAACCTCTCCATACACAAGTATTTGAATTTGATTTTTGAGTTCAGCATTCCAAAATTCATTAAAAAATTAATGGTTTTAATATGTTATATTGGCTGAAACTAGTGCTATGTAAATTTATCTATTTTTTTTACAAGCCATAAGGGTCAGCACTAATTCTGTTGTTAACAGCATTATGGTCTGCACACTAGGTGCTGTAAAATGCTCGCCATCTTGTTGTAGTTGTACGCAAATTTTTTCGCCGCGTTCGCTTCGCTTGCTTTTTTCCTAAAAATTGTTAACAAATTGTTGTTAAAGTGTTTAAAAGTATGATGCTAAGGTGTGAAGTGTAAAAATTACTTTAAATAAAGGTGTTTTTGTTTCGTTGGCGAACGTAAGTGTGTGAATGTGTGTTAGTGTATGTCTGCGTCTGTGGCCCACGCAAAGCAACATAGTTGTTGCCCCACCTCCCCTCTAATAAAAAAAAAAAAACAAAAATGTACCAAAACGTGAGTTTATTAGCATTTGCAGGCAAGATGAGGAAAATGGGCCCATGCAGCTGGGTGAGTGCTCTTGGTGGCCGCAAATATAATCATTAACAATTCTTTTCCATGTATAGAGCAAATAAACAACAACTGTACTCTCACCACCGAACTTTGTGTTTTGCTTTTTTTAATTTTAAGAACTTTTTAACTATAACGTTTTAGGCCGACCTAATCACAGCTTACACTCTATTTTGCCAACCTTTCTGTTTTCCTACCTATTCATTTGCAGAAGCCGTAGTGGGACAGTTCGTGGAGGAGCTGCCGCGGGGCCTCTGGATTGATAAGGATTTCTACTTTGTGCGCAATCAGAAGCAGGGCTACAATTTAATCTTCAATGGCTATATGTACAAGAAGGAGGCCAGCTTTCGCAACACCATCAACTGGATCTGTTCCGATGGCAATGGCAAGCGTTTGTACGAGAATAAGTGCGCGGCACGAGCCATTACCAAATTCGAGGGAGGCATCAAGTTGGGCAAGAATCCGCACAATCATCCGCCCCGCTTCAATGTCAACAATGTACCCGACAAGCTGATCACCAAGGATTTAATAATGATGCACCACTATTAAAGCAGAAAACAAACAAACATATCGTTTAAAGTAGCTCATTTAGTTGTCCTAGACCCTTAAGTAGTCGTATCTCGGACTATCCAACAATCATCATCCCTATCATCCATTTCCTCCTGTTTCCCCAGCAGCATCTGTCAAGGCCCCAGGAGCAGGAGCTGTTAAATTCAAGCGCACAGCCCAGGGAGATTTTATGGTAATAAACGGCTGCTCGTATAAGAAAACCCGCGCCATGCAGTACCGCAGCTATTACCATTGCCTCACGCCCAATTGCCGGGCCTATTATGTACTGGTCGAGTTGGCCTGCAAGCCGCGTCTGACCAAGCACCATAGCCATGCCAGGCACTGCAAGCAGTGCAAGTAGTCTGTGTATGTATGTATGTATGTATATTTTACATGTGTAATCCCTTAACTGTTGTGTAACCAGTTTGTCCAAAATGAAAACCACAAAAAAATGACAAAGCAGACCCAAGTGTTTTATTTCTGGAAGGATCAAAGGAAGTCAACCCAGTATTCCTATTACCAAAGCCCTGCCCATCAACCTGCACCAACTTAACATTTACTCCTCGTATCTACTCATTGCAGCCAAATTCGACTATCAGATCAGTGTGTCTGTGGGCGATGCCACCATGCAGTTGGCCCAGGGTGAGCCAGGTGACTCCGGGAACGCTCCATATTTCATATTCAGCAAGTATGGGACCAAGCAGATAATGCTTAAGCAGCACACCTTCAATCGGCACATCTGTCGGGATGATGTCACCTATTGGCGTTGCAGTCAGGTGAGTAATTCAATCCTGAAACTTAAATTTATAAGAATATAAATTATTATTATTATTGGTTCGTTGTGATGACGCTTGCAGACTTGTGTGCTGTCCATTCCTCCTATTGTGGGGTTTTATACATTTTTTTTTTTGATTGAGCATCAGATGTGTTTATGAAGATTAGCTTGAAGATTAATGTATGGAAGTATGAGCCGACGAATTTCTGCCTTCGACGACTCAGAGCGTGACACGAACAGAAGAAGTGTGAGACGGATTCCATTTTTTCTTCTCTTAATAAACCTAACATCGGCCGCGCAGTGTGCTGTGCTGATCATTTATAGCTCCATTGAGCGTTTTTCGCGATGTCCTGACTTGTAGTGTCCTGTCTACCGCTATGTCCCTGTGCCCTGGGAACCAAATGAGGCTTATGTCAGATTGCTCTGCCAACTCTTATGACATTCGCTACAGTCATTTGCCAATACCGAATTTTTAGAATTTAAGCCAAGGGCTTTTAAAGAAAATGCTTATTGTACTCAGCGTCTGAGTTGAGTACTGTGCACATACTAGATCTTCCTTGATCGCTGGGATTTCCCGCCTGAAAAACTACAATGATCTGGTAGTCTGAAAGAATGGCTGATAAAGAATGACCCACTTAATTATCGAGCTTCGAGGCATCATCCCCCCATTAGAGCCTGATATCTTTCATGACCCATTGTTTACCCTATCTTATTTCGTCAAATTCGTAACGCAAGAAAATAAAATTGATATACAAATAATATTCTTTAGTTACATTATTTTAATAATCATATCTTTTAGCTGACATTAGTGATTTCTAAGATCTGCTTAGTTTAAGTCGTCAATAAGCCAGCACCCAAAACAGACCTGAAGTATGTTTATCATTCTTTCCGACAGACAGTCTGCAATTAAGTCTCTTGGCTCGATATCAGTAAATGATTTGCAACAAATCTTCACAAGAGATGTCAGAGTAGTCCAAGCAGACCATCGAAGGCAACTGTAAGGCAGGGCACTATCGCCAATCTCCTTCCAGATAGGGAAAACGTAGGTATGCCTATGGCAACGTGTAGGCTCATTTGAACCAATGAATCAATGAACCAGAAATGACAAGCTGCAACCTGTAGAATTGCAAGGTAGACATGGCCTGCTCATGCGTAGCTGTTGTTGGGGCCATAAAAGGGCACTGGCTGGTCGCGACGTGGGAACGTGGTAGAGATGGAGTGTGTCTTCCAGGTCGCTCAGGTCTCTCATTTTCGAATGAACATTTCTGATCTTGCTATCTGGTGTCATCCAAGCTACCTAAATGTCTCGTTGGTTATCTCACTTTTAAAACACATTTTGGACTGACATGCGACATCAAAAGAGGCCAAATCCTTATGGCATAAGTGCGTTGGGTGAACCCTAGCATCTGCTCTAATCTAACCTTACCCAACCTAGTTTAATTTAATAGGCATTATAGCTTCCTGGAGATGTTTGTCTAGCTATTAGATTATTGTGTTGAAATTGCTCGTTCAACTGATATCTGGGTTACTGAAAACAGGTAGTAGAGTTAACGTAATATTGCTAAGACCTTTCCAATAACATTTTTTGACATTAGATCTTTATTTCTTTATTTCTATTGGTCTTATACACTGCTCTTTTCACAATCTGAATTAGAGTCATTTAAAGTCTTGTTTTAAATACTAAATACTTTTTTTTGAGTGTTTTTTAAAAAAATCTGGAGACAAAACCATAAAAGCTTTTTATACCCTTGCAGAGGGTATATTAAAATTGTCACGATGTTTGTAACGCATAGAAGGAAGCATTTCCGACCACATAAAGTATATATATTCTTGATCAGCATTACGAGCTGAGTTCATTTCCGTCTGTCCATCCGTCCGTCTGTCCGTCCGTATCTTGACCAAACTTTGCAAAAAGTCTTTAAATACAAATACGCTGCACATTTGTCGGAATCGGCCGGATCGGATGACTATATCATATAGCTGTCATAGGAACGATCGGTCCAAAAACTAGTTCTAGTGAGAAAAACTTTTTTGTTTTCCATCGTAGCGTCACCAATCGTGGTATATATTAGTTTTATATGCTTTCACACAATTCTGGAAAAATTGATGAAAATCGGATGACTATAGCATATAGCTGCCATATAAACGGCCGGTCCAAAAACTAGTTCTAGTGAGAAAAACTTTTTTGTTTTCCATCGTAGCCTCACTAATCGTGGTATATATTAGTTTTTTATGCGTACACATAATTCTGGAAAAATGTATCAAAATCGGATGACTATATTTGAATCGAGGAAAAACTTTTTTGTTATCAATGATAGCGCTTTTCAAAAACTGCAAGGGTATTTAAAACATCGGCGTAGCCGATGTTAGCCTTCTATTTTTCAATTTGGTTTTTTGTTTTGCGTATTTATTAACTATATTCAAAAATACAAAAAAAAAGTTTCGAATTCGAGGGCTGTTCACAAAGTTATTGGCCTGCCAATTAAGGTATCCTAAAAAAAGGTGTAGAGGTTTAGGTTATCGGAAATGAAAACTGTAAATGAGGCTATAATCAGAATTTATATATAATTCTAAAATAGATTTTGAGAGTTTTTTTTTGTAGTTTAGTGTAAAAAAAATAGTAAAACTATTTTTCCCTTTTTATTTGAGGTAAGGGCCAGAATATAAAGATAATTTTCGCTTGAAAAATTATTTAATATTGTGACCCTACCCATTATTTTTAATTAATTATTCGGTTAGGGTTCAGAGGTTCGGTTTAAGGCCTGGTTTGGGCAATCCAAAAAACTGGAACCGAACCGTTTCTCAGGGGTTCGATTTCGGACCGGTTTGCAGCGACAAATAAAAAGCTGTAAATTTTTCCAAATTTAAAATAGTTTGTTTTCCATTTATTTGCCCCGTACACTATGAAATTAACCAAATCGATTTCTCTAACGGTTGCGCTTTTTAATTACGAGCGCCACAAAGCGGTTTTCATCCTTTAACCCAAAGGGATATTTTATGGTCATCTAAAAATCACTTATTGGTACTAAGGATGGTCAGGGAGATTCAAATACAAATCAATTTTTTTTTAAATTTTAATAGTATTTTTTATGAGTTTCTTAACTGTTTTCTTGTCCTGATTTCATCCTTCGAAAATTTGTTACATTTGCAGTTTGCCGTGTTGCGTTGTCGCGCCCGTCTCAAAACCAAATTGGACACCCTGACCATACTCAACAGTGAGCACAATCATGAGGTTATATCCAAGGCGCGCAAGTATGGCTCATTGAAACGTCAAAGAGCCGAGGCCGAAGCGGCAGCGGCGGCGGCCACGGCTGCCTCAGCCCTTGTGGTCACCAAGCAGGAGCAGCCCGATCCACAGACGACACCCACATCATCATAGTCTTAAGCTTAATGTAGCAACTTTTCCATAAGTTAATAAAAGTCAAATAAGCTAAGTTTATCCAGTCATGTGGTCTCTCTGCTAATACTAAGATTCAAGCTTAACACTAACCCACTATCACCAAGTCTCAACTAATTGCATACGTCTCTTTTCCATTCGCAGATGGCATTTCCTACTACTCTTATATAACCGGTTTTCGTGGCAGTCGCAAGCTAAAGATCGGCGAGTTCACCTTCACAAGAAACAAGTCATCAGGCAGCAAAACCTATTGGTCGTGTGCACGGGCTGGCGCCCACAAATGCAAGGCACGCGTGGTCACTGTGCAAGATCACGAAGTAACCATCAAGTGTGGCCAGCATAATCATCAGCCCTACTAGTTCTACATAAAAAAAACACGGTCCAACTGTATAGCAAAAATATACATTTATTAAATAGAAGAGAAATAATATTATTAAAATTGAAATTGTATTTAAAAAGTGCTCTTCATGTCCATTTTAAATAGTTTTATAGCTCCTGGAGTATTCAACTAATTTAAAAAATTTGTTCTCTTACAGAGTTCGATGATCTTGATGACATGAAGGGTATGATCAAACATAGCCTGCTTACTTTTATTAAAGGACAGCGTGGCTGTAAACTGTTAGCCTTTAATGGTCACAACTATGTACGGAATCGACGCAGTAACCTGAAAACATATTGGATTTGCTCCAAGAAGGTAAGTTGGAAAATTAATTAGTGCTGTAGTTCGGCTTAATATTAAAATCATGGCTTTCATTTCACACTTATTGGGAAGTGTTTCTTAAAACAGTACTGAAATCAATCATAAATTAAAGGAGTTTCTAACGCTCAAACTGCTAAATAGAGAGAAGTAGTACAGAAGGTAGTAAATCAACTCGCTCGGAACTGCTCGGTTGATAACCTTTTTATAAACAGTTTCATATATCTCTTAGTTGCTCCACAAAGCAAAGTAATATAAATACATAGAAGAAATGGACACTAAGTGTCCCTACATCCTCTCAACTAGGCTTGTTCGTCTTCGCAAAAAGCAATAATAAGCGTTTGCAAACATGTGTGGCGGGTGTAAACAACAAACATTGGGGAAAAATTATAAAACTTTGTAGATGTTGTTGCTGCTCCTTTCTGAAAGTTTTTTGTTTTATGCCTACCTCTGCTATTGTCGACAGTTCTATGGTACAGATAAGAACTTAATTCCGTCACGCCGCCTTTTTTAGTCTTTTAGTCTTGAAGGTGGGATTTTTTTCTTGGCTACTTATTTCACAAGGTGACCTGATTTGTAAACGTTTAAAAAAAAAACTATTTTATTAGATTCTCTGAGGCGGGGTCGAACCAAAAACAGCCCTCCCGCACAGTAGGCTCACACACTACCCATAGCACCACAACCGGCCAAAAAGCGGCCTTACGGCTTTTCAATATGCTCCCAATATGCATTGAGATATGCTCTTATGCGTAAATGCTAATAATATGCTCTTATTATTAAGCGAATAAGAGGGAGTGCCTCTTTTTATTCCAGTTTAGGAGCTCTCCAGAAACACTCCTAAAGGGTGTTGCTGGAGAGTCTCGTTTCACTTCTACTTAGGAGCGCTTCGGAAACGCTCCTAAGAGGTGTTTCCGTGGGAGTCCCTTTGCACTCCAGCTTAGGAACTCTCCGGATGTGGTTGGCTCGTATCGGCGAGTGATCAGAATATATATACTTTTTTTTACCTTCGGTACAGCTTATAAAAAAAGGGTGTCGAAATGCTTTCAAAAAATTCAGAATAGTCTTTCCACTGGGTCTCTTCTTAGCCAATCTAAAATTTACCATCATTATGCAAACTTGTGCGGCAAAATTTCGATGGGAATGGTCGAAAAAGTAGTTTGTAAAAAGAGAATAATAATGTAAACAAAACAAAGCTGACAAAAGCAGTGTGACCGTTTAATATTGGAGGTATTTTGCTGTTGAAGGGTCACTCTGAAGTTGAACGCTCGCCCCAATCGGGAACCTTAGTGCATCAGAAAAATCGGTATCAGGTATTCTAAAAGAAAGAAGTTGTACTGAGTAACATGGTGTAATAAAAGTAGCCTGGCAGGATTTCTTGAAACTCGTACTTAAAGATAATATCCTTTTCCTTAAAGGGCATAGCCAGGTTTACTAGGCGTATCGGCGCCCAATCCTATCCATATTTCAAGTATGCAGTTTCAAAGTACATCGACAGAAAGTAATTTATAGAAAAGTGTATATTAATTTTGCCCAGAAGTTTGTAACGCATAGAAATATTCATTTCCGACCACATAAACTATATAAATTCTTGATCAGGACGACGAGCTGAGTTCATTTCCGCTTGTCCGTCCGTCCGTCTGTCTGTTTCTACGCGAACTAGTCTCTCAGTTTTAAAGCTATCGAGCTGAAATTTTGCACAGACTCTTCTTTTTACTGCACGCAACTAATATGTCGGAACCGGCCTGATCGGATGACTATATCATAAAGCTGCCATAGGAACGATCGGTCTAAGAACTAGTTCTAGTTAGAAAAACTTTTTTGTTTTTCATCGTAGCGTCACTAATCTTGGTATATGTTAGTTTTATATGCTTCCACATAATTCTGGAAAAATGTATCAAAATCGGATCACTATAGCATATAGCTGCCATAGGAACGATCGGTCGAAAAATAAGTCGTTGTGAGAAAACCTTTTTTGATTTTCATCGTAGCGTCTCCAATCGTAGTATATATTTGTTTTATATGTTTCCACACAATTCTGAAAAAATGTATCAAAATCGGATGACTAAAGCATATAGCTGCCATATAAACGGTCGGTCAAAAAACTACTTCTAGAAAAAAAATTTTTTTGTTTTTTATCGTAGCGTCCCCAATATTGGTATATATTAGTTTTATATGCTTTCACACAATTTTGAAAAAAATTATCAAAATCGGATGACTATAGCATATAGCTGCCATAGGACCGATCGGTCGGAAAATGTGTTTTACTAAAAAAAGGTTTTTTTTATGGTATCAAATTTGTATTAGCAATGATTTAAAAATTTTAAATGTTTGATATCTATATCCTATATATATTTTTCCAGTTAAATCAGTTGGAGTAAAGTTTTTCAAGTGTATTAAAACTTCGGCACAGTCGAAGTTAGCTTTGCCTTCTCGTTTTTACTTCTAGTACCAATCCTGAATTTTAAATAACGATTTTTATCATTTGCAACACAAGCGTTTTTCGTTCCAACTACCACCCATTCTAAAAATTCGCAAATTTTATGGCGATAGCTGGCATGTCAACATTTTTAAAATGCAATCCGCGACTTACAAAATTCCGCGAAGTTTTTAACTCCAATTCTTTTAGACTTTTAGCTGGGGTACCACTTTTATATTAAACATGGTTTATTGTCATTCCAAGATACAATTTGTATAATTTTTGCAGATTTTTTGAAGGTGGTTAAAATTAATATCGCCCGAAATTCTCTCTAATTTTGTGGAAGTCTCAATATTATGGGTGGGTATTTTTCGATTGAACATAATTACGACAGAAATTTTCATGGCACAATGTTGTGGTTGATATTATTAACAGATAAATCTTCTTTTAGTGTAATTTTTTAGAGTCTAATTGTCATGTTCTAGATAGCTATTTGCCATATAAACTTAGAATTTATTTTGTTTAAGAAATCGTGATTTTAAAATCTAGGTGGATATATATATATATATATGAAAATGTATGTTACCTACTTTTAGGGCGCTTTTAAAATCATACGACATAACGATAGATATTTTTAAAGAGGCCTTGGAGTAGGAAAAATACATTTTTTTAATATCCACATTGGTTTAAAAAACATGAAGATGAGAAATCGTCACTTAAATTAGTTTTCCCCACTAACACTAATTTGGTTTTTCCCTTTATTTTTAGGGCAGCACCAAATGCAATGCGCGTGTTGTTACAAATGTAATCGAGGGCGTGCACAAGATAGTACTTGAGTCTTGCCATCACACCTGCCTTAATATGGAGCGTAAGAAGCGTTTGCCTGTTGTTAGCGCTCTTGTCAAAACACGAAACAAGGCTGGCAAACCATTGGGCAGCTTTATCAAAACAGAAACCGACGAGGATCTCACATTGGAGCTGCGCTCGCTCAATCTGAGCATAGAGGATTTGCAGCAATTGCAGTAAATCGCGGCTGCAACTAGCCATAGAACTTGCATTAATTAGAAAATGTATAATAAATTGCATGTGCGTACTTAAGTTGGCTTAATGTGGCTACAATTAGCCAGGGTTGTGATGCAAAAGCTAGGCATAGTTAAACATTTATTTACCTAACTAATCTCTGTTTTTTTCTTTTCTCTGCGGCCTTTTCAGTGCACTTTGAACTCATCAACTGGCCGCGACGGGAGTTGGCACAACAGCCGTTATTGAAGCGTGTACGTTTGGTAAAGGCCATGGACGACATACATTATATTAAAACTCCGGCCGGGAATTGTGTACTGCACTGTGGCGAGCATCGTTATTTACGCAATGCTGCGTACAAGGATAAAATCTACTGGAAGTGCAGCAAATGGAGGAAACAGTGTCGGTCGAGAGTGATTACACATATTTTGGCCAATGGACAAACGCGTTACGCCATCAGCGGTGTGCACAACCACATGTAGATTAGTGTTGGGGTAAAACAGTTTATTTCAGTGAACAACGACATTTGCTCACTTTTGGAGTGAGTGAAGAAAGTGCGCAACTTTGTTCAGTTTTTCAATTAACTTACTTTGACGATTTGATCTTTTTGGCTCAGTTGCCCAGTTTTTGACAAGTTTGCTCTGTTAATTATACCCTTTCAGGGAAAATGTGGACAGCGTTTTGACTTAGAATTTCTAATTTAGAATTTCTAAGTTAGAAATCATTTTTGAATCTGTTTCTTTGTAATCCTGTTATCGAAATTAAATAGAATGAAAATCTGAAAATCTTATGTATAAGTATGTGAACAACTGAACAAAAACGTACAAGCAAGTGAAAAACTAAACAAAAAAGAGCAGCTTTGTTTACTCGCTTATTAACAACCCAACAAAAGGGCTAAAGTGAGGCACACCCCCCAGAAAACTAGACAAAGGAGACAACTTTCAGCAATTCTATCCTAAGTCAACTTGTAGTAAATTCGAATAAATATTTAAATTATTTAGATAAATCTGTGATGTGGTAAGAGTAACTGGCCTCTTATATTTCCCACACAGGTGAGTGTTTCTTCCTTGAAACTTAAAATCGTTGGCTAATTTATTTTTTGTTTTCTATAGCTTTCCCTGGTTTATGGCTGCTTTCTGTGTGTTATTTTTTTTTTTTATAATTTTATTTTTTCAATTAAAAATACATTATTTTCCACGCTTTTTGTGCCTTTTCATTTATTTATTTATTTATTTCATTTATTTTTCTTGTACTTTTCCCATTTCTCACAATCTCCTGTGTTTCTTGTACTCTCTTACAGTGCTGGCTGAGCTGGATCCACGCGTTCTTGGCGACTATGGCAACGAAAGTTTCTTGCCCAAAACTCAAGGTTCCAGGCCACAGCCCATATTTTGTGGCCTGGCTGCCAAGCAGAAATGTGTACGCACTCTAGATGACTGGGATCGCATACGTTACGAGCGTACACCTCCTGGCGATGTCTTGATTTACGATGGCCATCGTTATTTGTGTCGTGCCATCTATCAGGATACCATTTATTGGTCTTGCATTAAGAAGCGTTCACATTGCAGTGTGTACATGATTACGCACAAGAATAAGCCCACCAATGTCGCCATTTCGGGCGTTCATAATCATGCCTAGGCTTAACATTTCGAAGCACTCAATAAATACATATATATATGCATAATCCCTATTATAAAAGCTACACTTATAATTGACTTGACTGTCGTTTCGCCTTTTTGTTATGACCTAAGTTACATATTTGTTACTAAATCGCATTTGCTACTATTCCAGAATTGGCCGTTTTTGGCACCGGCCAACGGGGAAGAACCGTGTTGCTGTTCAATGATGAGAAGTTTGTAAAAAATCGCAGCTCCGCCTCGAGGACCTATTGGATTTGCTCGCGAAAAGTAAGTAATTATAATTTTTTTTTTGATTTGACAATGAATTCTGCGTGGAGAGACTTTAATTCTATTGTATGGAGCAGCTGTAAGCAACGGATTAAGGAAATCAAAAGCAAATCAGATTTAGAAATAATAATATAAATCAAATATTATAGAAAACAAAATTCGTGAATTCTGCATGACTTATATTCACGATGTTTAACTTTATCAAGCTTAAGGTTCGGTTCTCGGATTGGTTTTTAGACACATCAAACCCACTTGATTCCTTGAACATTGTTTCATTAATCATTGAATCATTTATTTTTTGCATTTTTTTGTTATTTTTAAGTTTTTTCCAACTATGATTTATTCACTAACCCTTAAATTTTGTTCCCTTCACCAACAGGATGTGACTGTGTGCCGGGCACGCGTGGTGACCGCTTTGGACAATCAGGGCCAGGCGCGCATTATCAAGTGTAACTTTGAGCACGATCACAAGCGCAAGTTTCCCACCAGCGGAGTGACACTATCCCAGCAGCTGTCGATCATTGAAGGCGAGGCTTCTGCTGTGGCGGCACGCCTTATTAAAAAGGAGAAAAAGAGTCGTTTGCTATCGCTGGAAAGCACTTAGCACTTAAGACCAAACTGTACGAAAGACTCACAAAATGCTCGGGCTGTTTCCAAATAAAATGCTTTGCCTTATGTCTGGAAATTGATAAAGAAATGGAACTTAATTTAGACCTTACACTTGCTTAGATAAATTATAATTAATTATAAACTAATTTGGCATTTTTTTTTGTACAATCCACAGCTTTTCAAATCGATTTTGCGGATTCGAAAAAAAATGGTGGCAAGTTGCTGGTGATCAATGGCTTCCGCTTCTTTCGCAACAAGAAGCGTGGTCATTTACAATACTGGAAATGCCGCAATTATTATAAAGAACGTTGTCCCGCCATAGCCATACATGATGAATCCACCCTAACGCTGCGGTTGTGTCATCAGCATTTGCACGGCGAGAGCAATGACATAGAGATTAAGCCACTGCCGGTGGCAGCCGCCAGCAAGGATTCGGACAGCCAAGATGAGGCAGAACCAGAGGTAGAGAGGCGCACCAGAGCCACATCACAGCCGCCAATGACGCTGCAAGAGTTCAAGTCCAAGCAGCGTTACGAATTTTAGCCAGGATTAACTACTTAAGAGTACTTTAGTTAGTAAGCATTTTTGTATTAAACTGAAATGAAATGTACAACCTAAAAAACCATGTTATTCCTTATAACTCAACCGCATATTTTTTAAACTGTTACTAATGTATCTTACCTGATCTCTTTTGGTTTTCTTTTTAGTGGTGCATCAACGCCATGGCCAGTATAGCGGTAGCAAGCCTAAGATTCATTTCTCTGTGTCCAAACGCGGTGGTCAATTGCTCTGGCTGGATGGTTTAAAATATTTTCGAAATAACGAGAATCGTACCAATATTTTCTGGCGTTGTCACTGGTATTATCGTCATGTACGCTGTCCGGTCCTCATATGCATGAACAAGTACAATAGCAGTGACTTTCGTCAAATCCATCAGCATTGCCACGTAAGGCCAGAGCGCAGGGATGGAAGAAGACAGCCCAAGACGCCCGTGGCCACGGTTACCAGTGTACGGAATCTGCCGGATAGCATTGAAGTGGAGGCCGAGATATTTAATATTTAGTTTAAAGTTTTTTAAACTTGTAAATAAATTGAAGAAACTTCAAGTTGGAGACCTCTGCTTACTCAATTCTTCCTGTTTTACAGGCTAAAGAGTTTAATCTTCCACTAATCCGTTTTTCCAATTCCTTTCCTTTCCAGTTGTATTGCCCAATGAGGAAGTACCCAATCCCGAGGATGTTCTGGTCTTCTTTACACAATCTCTACGCGGACGCCCGGCCATAATGGCAAATGGTGTACGTTTTTTAATCATGAGCGAGAATAAGAAAAAGATTTTATGGCGTTGCAGCTCCATGGCTACGAAAAAGCTTAAATGTCCGGCTCGAATAACCATGTTGAAAGAGACGCCTCCGAAATTTATCATTAACAAAGCGGAGCATATGCATGCCGAGCTGAAACGCAACAAGTATAGCTCGAGTAAGGCGCAAACCCAGAGAAATGCACGTCAAGAGCAAGTAAAAATGGATTGCGATATGGAAAATGCGGTCAATTTTGATCTGCATGAGGAGGAGGTGGAGGAACTGCTAGGGTAGTTAATTAATAAAATGTAAATGTGACAAACAAAAAGTTGTTTAAAACTTAAGAATAAAATTATCAATTGCTTTTTAAGACCACAGATAATTGTTCATACTTCAAAGAAACTTTAGCTTAGCATAGTGTGGCGTCATATAACTCTTATATTGTACTTATACTAATGAAGCGAGTGAAACGATATTAAAAAGTCTTTAATATCGGCTAGCTCTGATTATTGTCAAATTTTTGTTGCTCAGACTAACGAAAATGTTCTTTAATGTTTTGTCATTATAATTTTGATATCTAAATGTAGTATAAGAGCAATATAAGAGTTAAATGGCCCAACTCTACCCTATAATAGCCTACCAACCACTAATACCATCTATTTCGTTTGCCTTTCCAGCTAGTAACTTTGGCTATGTTGTCAGCCAAAAGGGACGCACCCTGCTTTTACATGACGATTTCTTCTATGTACGCGAAAAGTCCATTAACAATAAAACCTATTGGCGTTGCACTCAATATACCACACAAACTAAATGTCATGGTCGTGTTCACACGCTTCAAGGACGAATTGTACACCACAGTCGGCATAATCATGGCCCAGAAAAAAATGGACGACGACAAAGCAACAAATTGCTTGGAATTCAATTATAAATGCATTTTTATTAGTATCTCAAATAAATCCGTTATAATTTGTAGCTAAATCAAGTGTTTGCTGCCCACCATTAACTTTTTTTTTTTTTACCATTGAAAAACCTTTTCACTAATGTATCCATCATTCCTTTTACAGATGTGGCCCATTTGGCTAGTTTCACCTGCACTCGCAAGAAGAAGCGCAAACTTATAATCGGCAAATATGAATTTGTAATGGATCGAAAGCTTAAGAGTAGCATTAATTGGCGTTGTGATCGCTATCGCAGTTCCAAATGTAAAGTTCGTGCCACCACGCATGAGCTAAAGAACGGACATGAGGTGTATCGACTGAAGTATGCCAAGCATTCGCATCAATAATCAAATTTTCCATATCTATACCATAATGACAAGCCAATAAACTACAATGTAACTGGTAATTGCTCAAATATTCGCTAATCCCTAATCCACTTTTTTTATATTTTTTCAGCAAGAAGTAATATGACACTCTTATTGTTCCTATACTAGCTTGGATACCACGACTTAGTACTTATCCATCGGACAAATTCTTCATGAGTAAAATTATCAAAACCAGATAATAAACTAAAGCAAAACGCCTCATCTCACACTTTTTTCTAAAGCTTATAATTTGACTATATCTTATAGCTGTCATAGAAACGATCGGTCGGCAAATAGGTCTTAGTGAGAAATACTTTTTTGTTTTCAATGATAGCTTTCTCAATCTCAGCAATTATGAATAGTATGTGCATTCACACAGATCTTCAAATTTGGTTAGGATCGGATGATATTATCCAATAGAACCGATCGGGCAGACAATGGGTCTTAGTGAGAGAAATGTTTTTATTTTCTATACTATAGCGTTCATAAATTGATGCGTTCAAACAGATTTGCAAAAATTTGTTGGAAACGGAAGACGTTATCGGTCGAAAAATGTGTTTTACTCAAAAAACTTATTTGCTTTTGATAGTAGATAGATAGTAGATAGATTTGTCATCTGTATCCTATATATATTAAATCGGTTAAAGCAGTTAGAGCTTTGCAAGTATGCAAACTTCGGCACAGTCAAATTTAGCTTTGCCTTCTCGTTGAGCTTGTTTGCATTTATTTATGATATATTTATTTCACCGAATTATTAAAACGAAAGAAGGATAGAAATAAATTTCGATAGCATAACCAATTCCTTGAAAAAGCTATACAGACAACATGTTCCTTCAATGTGTAAAGTTTTATACCCTGATGTTAATTGGTTAGTGCAAGAAAGCGCAATTTGAGTTGAAATTTTGGATATACATTTTGTAAAGGCTTTTATGTCATCTACTCCCTAAATTATCAGCTAACTACTCGGATTGTATACGAATCGCCGGACCTGGCAGCATGGGTAACCTACACCAAAGGAAGGACACTTTCCACTTCATTGCTGTATGTCCTGTGCTGAAGTAATTTCCACAAGAGCAGAGCAAACAGTATGGAGGAATAAATAGGTATACAGAATGGTAACAATTTGATTGACTTGGCAAACTACCTCAAGAAGGATCTTTAAAATAACTCTAAAAAAATAAAGAATAAAAATTACAAAAAAAATATATTTTATTGATTTATTTCAATAATTAAGTCTAAAAATCAATTTATTTTTATATTGTTACTGGCTGAAACTACTACTGTACGAATACTGTTTGAATAAGAGTTCTTAATAGTTCTAATTCTAAAACTTAAAACTTATAAAAATACTTAAACTGGAAAATTAATCAAAATAAGTGTTATTAAGTATTTATATTGCTCTTATATTTTGTTGCATACAAGTACCAAATTTGAAGTGGGATTAAATGAATCCTGAATAACTAACACTTACTTGGTTTAATGCAATTAAGTTCTAGTAATTAGAGTATAAAACCTAATATTAGACTATTGTCTAAGTATAATATTAGAACTATATGACCCAACTCTTATTTGTATGTATATTAACCTCTAAGCTACCCTCTGATCTTAATTATAATCCTATCTGTTTTTCTGCACGCCTTTCTTAACTAAATCCGCTCTTCTTGCATTCTCTTCTTTGCAGAACTGGTTCGCAAAAAAGGCATCATGATTGTCAAGGGTACAAAGGGTAAGCCTAAACTCCTAATGGGCGGCTATGAGTACTTTCGCAACAATTCGCGTGGTTCGAAAACTTATTGGCTTTGTGCCAGAAATCGTTATATGCGCTGTTCGGCGCGTATCATCACCTGCTCGACGTCGGGTGAACTTGTCATCAAAAATCAACAACACAACCATGCCTCCCATTTGCAAATCAAACTGGAGACCAAGGAGGAACAACAAAAGACAGACGACTCTAAGTAGTTAATTCAAATTATTGCATAATTTGACATTTGCCATTTGTAGTAGTTAATAAAACGACCCATTCTCCAAAGACCATCCCACACACAATTAAAAAAAAAAAAAACCAAATGTACCTACACAATTCTTTGCTCTGATTACCAGAAATTATAAATTAAGTTGATTATGAATTTTACCTACTTTTTTTTATTATAAACCTATAAATGTACTTATTTATTTCTCAACAGGGTGACTCGTTAAAGCTCGACCTACTTAGTCATAAGCTGCTCAAAAAAATCTTCGAGTAATTTCAGGGGAAAGCTGTGCGTCCATAAACTTATTTCTAGTTTTGGCGAAGAAACACAACATTTGGTCAGTGAATCTGGAGCAAATTTGTGAAGGTTCTCCAAAAACTTAATGTCATACCAAGTCAATATAATTTATATGTCCGACCGATCGGTCATATACGGCCAGTTCGTTTTTGTTTATTGAAACGGAAATATGTTATGAATAAGTCATGCCATAGGATTTCAAACCTTGTCGAACCCAAAGCAGGTGGAGGAGTGTGAATTATTTTGCGACGCTAGTCACGCTCAATATAAGGATTCAAGAAAGGGGTGACTGTAAGGCTTAATGACAACCTGCAATCTAGCGTAAAAAAAGGGTAATATGGTAACACAACAGCCCTCTATCGGCCTAAGTGATGCAGTAAGATTGTCCCAATTACTCATAAGTCTTCTTAACCGTAATGTACACTGCAGATCAATCCAACCGCGCCCGAGTCCTTTCCGTATCCTGTGTGATAATTATAATGATCTGTACCATATGTAGTCAATTCAATTCCAATTATGTATTATAATTCCTGAAACGAAATTTGCGCCAACTCAATATACTGTTAGTACCTTTGGTACAGTGTATAACAATTTAGATTTTTATACTCTGTACCGAAGGTACAAAGAGTATATTGGGTTTGTGCAAATGTGTGTAACAGCCAGAAGGAAGCATCTCCGACCCTATAAAGTATATATATTCTTGATCAGCATCAACAGCCGAGTCGATATAGACATGTCCGTCTGTCTGTCCGTATGAACGCTGAGATCTCAGAGATGGTAAGAGATAGAGGTTTGAGGTGTATGGAACATATATTTCTTTTACTTGCAGGCAGATCAAGTTTAGTTTTTTTTTTGCCACGCCCCCTGCCTCCCCGGCAAATCGAAAAAACCGTATATCTTCAACAATTTTGTGTGGGTTGTTCGAACCTTCTAGGCATATATTCTACTCATCATTTCTTATCGAACCCCCATACATCGTTTTCCGATCAGATGAACGATAGTAGAGTTGCCACCCCCGCAATTTGTAAAAACACCTCAAATATCCCGCAATTTTGGAGTTAGGTTGTTCGAACCTTTTAGACATATATTCTACTCATCATTACTTATCGAACCCCCATACATTGTTTTCCGATCAGATAAACGATAGTAGAGTTGCCACCCCCGCAATTTGAAAAACACCTCAAATATCCCGCAATTTTAGAGTTAGGTTGTTCGAACCTTCTAGGCATATATTCTACTCATCATTACTTATCGAACCCCCATACATTGTTTTCCGATCAGATAAACGATAGTAGAGTTGCCACCCCCGCAATTGGAAAAACACCTCAAATATCCCGCAATTTTAGAGTTAGGTTGTTCGAACCTTTCTAGGACATATATTCTACTCATCATTACTTATCGAACCCCAATACATCGTTTTCCGATCAGATGAACGATGGTAGATTTGCCACCCCCACAATTTGAAAAAAAAATCTAATATCTTCCACAATCTTAAAGACAGATTGTTTGAACCTTTAGGCATATATTTTAATCGTCATTACTAATCGATCCACCATACACCGTTTCCAGATCAGATGAACGATATTCGAGTTATAAGAAAATCAAATAAGTACGCTGGGCAGCACTTTCGCAGTTTTTGTGACCCCACACTTTAAAGTTATTAGTTATATACAAACAGGTACAGAGTATATTACAGTCGGGCTTGACCGACTTTCTTACTTGTTTATATTGGTGTCTGCGTTTTAATATGTTTTCAGTTCTACAATATTGTATAACTTCGATCATATCATTTAAAACATTAAATTGACAACTGTTGAGTTCCATGTATTGAATAAAAAAAGAAGACCGATCTTAATACAACTTTGCGTAATCATTTAAGCTTAAAAATAATCAGTCATTTTAAGTTAGGTTTAAGCCTTGATTCCAACCGATCGTTTCTACACGTATTATAGACTCGGCTAATGATGTTTTTCCAATCACGAGAATATTCAATCCCATTATGTTTACACTACATACAAAAATATTTGTGTATATAAGTAAATCGTAATGTCACATCGCTCTCAGGGAATTTATGATACGCATTTCAAGAGGCTTGAAATCTGAATCAGCTTTTTTTTCGTCGCTACGCTTCAAGACAAACCGCACAAAGTTTACACAAGAAATTAGCAATGGGCTGAGTGAAGTGTACAATATCAATTTACGAACTGGACAACGAAACAACAACAACAATAAGAAAGAATTGTTCATACATTGTTGTTGCATTCGTTCATTGAGTTCAACTGGCTTAGTGAAGTCGTTCATGGAACTCGATTGTTTACAGAGAATCTTGGAATTTAAATCAAAACTTTGACTTCACAGAGCAGCATAAATTATAATACTTCATATTGGGGACTTTTGAACAAAACACAAAAATGATTTATTCTGAAGTAGAAGAGCAGTTTGATAAGTTATTGGTATTCGAATATTCCGCTCAAAACTGCTCCTGTGGTATAGCCATGTCTGTCCGTATGAACGCGTCGATCTCCGACACTATAAGAGATAGAGCCACGCACAGTTGCCTGTAAGTAGGTGTATACAATATGCAGATCAAGATTGTTTCAGATTTGGAAAGCTAGAATAACAATGGTTACAAGTCTTAACCGCGTTTAGATATAAAAGATAAAAATTCAAAATTCAAATCCTTATTTCATCAAATCTTTTGAAAATATATAAGCAGTAATGGGCATTCTAGGCGCTTCTCGTAAAATGGAATGTAAAGAAAATTGGCTAAGGAGTTGTAAATGTTGTTAAATGAGCTACAATTTCCATCTTAGCTAACAATTTCGAAAGATACTCTCTAAGTAAAGCCAAAACCTTTGTATTAATCTAATTTTGAAAAAATTGATTATTTGAAAATTATTTTGTAGTTGAAATGATGAAGATAATGAAAATTAGAACTTAAAAACTGATTGGACAACTTCAACAGAAGAATATTCCGTGAACAAATTTTAATGAAAATTTGGCTAAAAAGACCAAAATATGGAATTTTTCGGCACTATTTGAGCAAATTACTTGCTTGTGGATCCATTGCTATAGTTTTACGAGCTGTAAAATCTAAAGAATGGCTATTAAGATTAATTTTCCATTAAAATAAAAAATAATAATAATGAATAACACAATCCAAAAATCCGAATTGGGAAAGCTCTTATTGTTTTCTCTCCGGAATTAAAAACAAAAAACAGCTGAAAACCCCCTTTAAATAACGTTACCACAATTCCACCGTTCCGCTTTCGTTACCTACTTATCGACGCTAACTTGTCGCACTTTTAGCAGCAGCGGTCTCTCTCGTCGTTCTCATACGTCATTCTTCTTTGCGTTATCGAACTGTGAGGACGGTGTCGCGCGTTTGCGTTTCAGATACACGCACACTCTCAAACACACACATCTCACAGATACAATTTCCTTAGCTCGTAGGTGGTGTGTGCGCGCTGCGAATAAGAAAGAAATTTGTGTATTGCAGCAGAAGTTTTCGCTGTGAAAACTGTGTGCTCTGCCGTCCGTGAGAGCGTTTAGCCATGAAAAATTCAATAAAACAAAGAGAAATGACCGTTCAGTGAAAAATGTTGCATAGCCCGATATTACAGTGGAGTTCAAGGTTTTTATAACGGAGTTTTAAACAAAGAAAGAAAACTGCAAAAAAAAAAGAAAATTAAAACTGTGTGCAGAATTTTGTATATATGAAAAAAACCCATCAACGAGCGCTCCCTCGCAGTGACTGTGTCTGTGTGTGTGTCAATAAGTGGTGTGCTGACTGAAGCTGCGTTTTTGTTCAATTAATTTAAGAAATAAATAAAACTTAAGCTATTTGTGGAAAAATATCTAAGCCCCCAATTGCTCGTCTTGCTGGCTGCTCTCAACTCGGCTCAGAGAGCCTCCCCCTTCCCCCCGAATACCAACAAATACAAGGCGGTAGACGTAATCTAGCCAGTGCAAACGGTGGTGGAGCTGCTGCTCCACACAGAAAATACAACAACAACAGCCTTCTCAGCAGCAGCAGCACACTTTAGCTCAGCTCTCAGCTCTGGCTTTGGGGCTCTGCTTTTGCGCAGAGCGAATTCGCCGCGAAACACCTTGCTCCAATATTTTTCCTGCCCCCTCGCCGCGGTCGTCACAGTCACAGGACAACACAACGACACAGTCTCAGTTTCGGTTCGTGCGCGCTTTGCGATTCTTCTGCTGCTGCCCTGCAGCGGAAAAATCCATCTAAAAAAAAAAAAATCACACCAACTTCCTTTAGATACAGGCAACTGCAACACTAGAAAAACGCAAAACAACAAAAAATTGTGCAATTTTCCAATGCTGGTTAGCCACGATTTGCACGCGATTCCCTTAAATTTGGGCTACAGCAGCTCCAACTCCAGCTTTAACATTGTCGCCGTGTCGTCGTCGTTGACGTCGCTGCAGCGTCGCAGCATCAGAGCCAGACCGTTGGATTCGGACTCGGACACGCCATGTACTACAACATAGAACAGGTTTGTAGCTTTGACTTTTTCCCCACTTCTTTTGCCTCTCGTGTGTCGCCTCGTTCGCCTGGCTCGTTGTTCGCTTATTCATAACTTTTTTGGTTATAGATTTTTGTCACCCTCCCACCGCCCGCCCACCAATCCTTCAGTTACTCACACATGCTCAACTGTTTCAGTTTTTCAATTATTAATGGTGGCCATTAGTGCGCGCGCCGCCTCCCCCCACCACCATCCTGTGGTATAGTAGACTTTTTTTTTCTTATCGGACAAATTGTGTTTGTCTGAAAAGTTCAATGAGGTGCGCTCCACTGCAATTGCACTTCCCCACTCCCCGGCAGTCATGTCATTGTCCATTTCGTCATATTTATGTTATCGACATAAAAAGATAAAAATCTAGTTGGTATGTATGCATGCACCCCGCAACCCGCAGCATAGCGGAAATGTATTGCATTAGGAGAATTGCTACGGGAACTACAACAGCAGCAGCAGCAGCTCCGTTCCTGACTATGAGACCGTTGACTAATTTACTTCGAGGGGCGTGTGTGCGTTTTGGGTGTGGATCATTTTCTTTTGTTAGCTGCCTACCTGGCTACCTGAAATACTAAGCATTTTTCTTTGAATAATGATAAGAAAAGATATTTAGTCATCATATTAGTAAAGATTGTAACACAATTCCTCGAAAAGATTGTACAAATCTTGACTAGCTTCTAGAGTTACGAAATCGGATATAATTAGATTTGGCCAAATCGAAAAAATCGTAAATATAACAAAGAACGGAATCTTCAAAAAAATGCACCATGAGAAACTGTTAAAACTGTTTGCTCAAGTTTAGGTTCGGGCAGTAAACATAAATCTGCTCTAGTTCAGGTTTGGTTTGGACTTCCGAAAAAACTCGGAGACTCCGTCTTTGGAGAGGCTCAGCTCCAAACCGGCTTGTAGCAGGGTTGTCAATAATTTTTAAAATATCAAAATTGATTATATCAAATATAACGAATATCGGTTTCCGTTACGATTACAGTTATGGAATAATGGTTACGGTACGGGTTACGGTTATTCAACTTTATTCGTTCGGGTAACGGTTACTAATTTAAAAGGTTTAATTGCGTTTAACGGTTACGGTTAGGGTTTATTTATTAATCAAAAGAACTTAGCTCAAATTTAGTATCCCAGTCCCACAATATCAGTTTCTGTTAAATCCTGGTATTTCTAATCATTTTGTACATAGAATTCTTAACTAAAACATTTCTCAACGTATTTACTTTGAGGGGGTCTTATACCTTTGAAAATTTTTTTTTTGATTTTTTTGTTTTGCATTATTATTAGAGCTTGAACATTGAACAAATTTTTTTAAATATTTTTTACACTAAACTACAAAAAAAACTTGAAAAATCACAATTTTTTTAAATTGCCGCCAATTTTTCAAAAAATATTAGAAAATATGATTGAGGTACGGGCCAGAATTGCATCAATTCTGATCAAAACCTCATTTACTGTTTTCATTTCCGATAACCTAAAGTCCCGGAATCATGGCTACCACCCCTACACCTTTTTTGTTAGAGACCTTAATTGGCAGGCCGATAACTTGTTAAACAGCCCTCGAACTCCAAAATATTATTTTTTATTTTGTAATTTAATTAACAAATAACAGAAAACAAAAACCATGTTGAAAATGATCTTATGGTTTTCTCTCCGGAATTTATTTAAAAAACACTTTAAAAACCTTGTTTAAAGGTAAGAGATATGTATTTGTCTTTCCCTACTTTCAAATAACGAATCTTTGATCTCCCAATAGATATCTTTATCAAAAGTTTTGTCAATGCCGAGTTCCAGTTTTCGATTTCAAGTTTACATTAAATCCAGATAGAATAGATATGTTCAAAAACTGTTCGCCCTGCATTCTTATCCTAGCTTTTTCAAAACTGCATTAACGGCTAACTGAAAGGTATGGGCAGCATATCTAATTGCTGAAAACACACTATATAAATAAAATGATTAATTTTCTTCTAACTTCTTTTTTGCATAACATACTAAAGAATGCAAGATCGTCATCGTCATCGACTATCCTATAGACCTTAGAGTTCCACCATTTTGACCATATTGTGTCCGTTAGCAGTGGTACAGAAGCTCACCAGTTTTACAAACATCTCCTCAGTTGCCAAAGTACTTAAAACAATTTTGAAATTCAACTTGTTAAGATGGCAACGAAAATTGCACAATTGGAACACGAATGTGGCCATCAAATAAATGTATTTTCATCGCAACTAATCTATATTTTTACAAAAAGAGTAAAAACCAAAACTAACCCATTTATTTCCTTCGGTTACAGTTAATTTAACCGGTTCATTTAATAAAGGTTATGAAGTTACGGTTATAAGAAACATTTTTTTTCGGTTACGGTTTTTGTTACAAATTCAAAGTCCAAAACGATTTTGAAGTAATCAGGTATGCAGAACTGTTCCACATAAACCTGAGAATCTTATGAGCTTTTTCTAGACTAAGAAAATCAAAAGAGACTTAAAAAAATCAACAAACTGAACAAAGCCAGTGACATACTCCTTACATTTTGAGAAAGCCTTAAACTTTCGGGTAAATAGTTTACCCAGCTGAAAACTATCCATAAAAAAGTAAAAGTCTTATCTTACTAAAATATTTTAGAGCAATATTGCCACAAGAAATATTATATCACATCGGAATATCTCATTATTTCTAACAAAAACACCGACATATAGATATGTTATTGACATCCCTAGTTAGCAGACATACATAATATACGCCTTATTCCACTAGAGCAGAAATATACATATTTTCACGCATTTCCCATAGGACAAAATATAAAAAAATCTGGCGAATAGGACAACGTCACCGGAGATGAATTAAAATCTAAAAAATCAAGACAATGTCGTGTATGAGTCCTGCTGAAACGTTTATTTCGTTTCGTATTCCGCAATAATTGCGTACATTCGTCTAAAAAAAAATATCCTCCTATTTTCGACCTGCTGTCTGTTGTCTGTCTGTACCTAGATCTCAGAGACTATACTTTTTAAAGCAACCAAATTTGTTTTGTATAATCCTATTGTCTCCACGCCGATCAGTTTGCTTCCAAATTTTAACACGCCCACTCCCGCCCCCGCAATAAGCTCTAGTTAATGATCTCATTGAGACCCTGTAATTTGGGGTTACTCTCTTTTGGAAAATCTTGGCTATTTCTGGATTTGTTGGCGCTCATTTAGTCGCCGAACTGCGTCCTAGCCCGTTAATCTAGGAACACCCCGCCCTCGAAATATATCAATTTGGCGTTTTGCTTGTGGAAATTATGTCGTTATTTCTGTCGTTTGATATCGTTGAAATTGTGGTGAGGAAAGTATGTCGTCCGCCCCATTAACATGCTATTTGTGCTCTACCTGGGGCCTTATTTTTAACCATTACATATTCCCATTTCATATGTAGAAACAAACAAGGCATCATCGTCTTCCAGATTTTATGATTATGATGAATGAAAATTAGTTTTGTTTCCAGGTTGTTTCAATTTATTTTGAGTGCAAAATTGACCTGCTGTTTAATCGGTTCTATGCATGCTAAAGTTCCACTTAATCCCAACTTTGGACAAATTTACCAACCCTTACTCCCTTCCATGCACACATGTGTCCATAATAGACCTTTGCCTCAGACTACTTCGGAACCAATAAAGTCATTTCACACACATTAACCCAAAGTAACACGCAACCCTACCCCGAGATACCGACTAGCGGGGAGCTCAGTCCATTTGATAATTGCACAGAGAGGTTGGACCATTCGCATCTTTCAGACTCTTTGTCATGCTCCTCCCCTTCAAATCGGCAAACACATGCGAAACACTGTTCGGTCACATATGTTGCCCAAAGTGATTATTTTCACTAAAAATAAACGAAATTAATGATTGATGAAGTGAAACAAGGGAGCGAAACGATTCCCCTGAACGTCAGCCGTCAACACCAACACCAGCCCCCAGTTTCCAGTTTTCAGTTCCCATTTCCCAGCTTTGGCCAAAGAAATGAAAATGGCAAAAACAGAGACAAAGAGTGAAGCAATCGTAATGAGAAATAAGCCGTCACATAAAAGGAAAGTGTCGTTTAATTGAAACCAGGTGAAGGAGCTGTTTTTGGACTTGGACTTAGTGCTGGACCCACTCGATGTTCCTTTGTGCCGCAACCGCCTGTCGCTGCCAGACGGAAATCATAAAAATGTTGCATAAAAATATTTTTTATGTGTTGCTGCTGCTTCTGCTGCTGTGGCGTCTTCGTCGTCTTCTATAATAATAAAATGGGAATAAAATAAAGCAAGTAAAGGCGGACGACGAGTCTCTGGGACCGGGACCAGCACCGGGACTGGTGCTGTGGCGTTTGCCGTGCCACATATTTCGTTTATATTTACTTGACAAGTTTTGCACTGCGTCGAGACGTCTCCGTCTCCGACTCGGTCTCCGTTTTAGTCTCCGTGCCCCGCTTGCCTTTTTTTTGGCGGCTGCTACAACGGCGCTCCACGTCATCAACAACATCATCAGCATGGGCTCTGGTGCTGCCTTTTCTGTTTTATAGTCCAAACGTGATAGCGAAATGTGCCTCGCAGTTGTAGTGAGTTGTCTTCATTCCCCTTGGTCTACCCCTACGACTACAAATACTACACTTAGGAAAAAAAAACTCCTGTCAGGGATCTAGTAGCAACAGGATGGTTTTTATAACGTTTTTTACTTGGGTGTACTTAATCTTACCAGAATAAGATCATTTCTTCAAAAAACAACTATACAAACTTAAAGTAAGTCAGCAAATGCCAGATAATACGTTCTTACTTAAATATACATTTTTTTGTTGTATCAAGTACGACTAAAGTACGCTACTTAATTGATAATTATGCCCATACGATTCCCAACTGGTTCTATCAATTAGAGAGAGAGAGAGGGAGAGCAGAGAATCAAACCGAATCGTTTTCGCTATTTGGTGTCGTATTGTTACCTTGATTTTTATTTCGGTATAGCGATACGAATCGTTTATAACCAGTGACTGCAGAGTAGGTATGCAATCGATTCAAATAAAATTTTTTCGACGGGCAAAAAAGGCCCAGAAACGTGCGATTCACGAACTAGAGATCGTGTTTCATTTAAGAAACACACGAAATCATTATCGTTCCTGAATGCTCAAACTTGTATTCATGAAATTATATAAAAAGATTTAAAATTTGTATTTGTTTCTTTTTTTTTATAAGTATTCACTATTTTTCAAGAATGTATCGGGATTGAGTTGAAAAATATATGAACTTAAATGAAGAACATTTCGTATTAATTTAAATTCTTGTTTCAAGTGTAATTAGGTATGGCTTCAGGAATGTTTTATATTTCGATATGTTCTTAAAAACTTGGATCAAGCATTTTTATATTTTACTTATCTTATTTACTTATTTACACCGTTTGTACTTGATTCAAGTACAAAATACTTGATATTTTTTCTAAGTGTAAATACTCCTGCTGTGCGGTGTGCCCGGGCTGTGCATTTTTCGTGCATTTGGACGCTCGACTTCGTCTTCTACTTGGACTTGGTCTTGGCATTTTCCTTTTTCCTTGCAGTGGAAAAATAAATTAATGGAAAACATGCAAACATAAATTCTCTTTAGCTGTCAGGTGTTTCACATTTTAAACGTAAATTATAAATAAGCAAAGTAAAATTATAATTCCGCCTAAATGTTTTATTTGCCACCGTCTGCTGTCATTTCTGGGCCCGCCTTCTCCTCCTCCACCTCATTTCTTCCATTGTGGCATTTTCTTTCTTTGAATGTGTGCGTGTGTGTGAGCAGGGAAAATTAATTTTATTCAAATTAATGATGAAGCTTATAATTGGCCTCGATTTTTTTCTTTTCTATTTTGTATAAATACACTCCACATCGTCATCGTCATCTGGAGCTGCTTTGGCTGCTTTTTAAAAGCATTTGACATGACTGAGGCTTCATTTTACATTCGATGCGCCGCCTCCACTTTGATTATGACGTGAAGTTGGCCAAGTGCAAATACTTTGCTGGTACTTTTTAATTAACTTAATTAGCATAGATGATGGGCTAAGAGCGGCAGTCGCTTACACAACATGAAAATTGCATTATGCCTCGCGCACGGCAAACTCTAAGGCACAACTTACCATGCGGAAGAGCGTTTGGGTAGTGTAGTAGAGTGAGGTGAGGGGTAATGTCACAAGCTGCCTTTGATTTGGGCTCTCAGGAACAGGCCCAGTGTTTAGCCACGGCCCACGATATATAATGAGTACGTTTATGACATGAAAAAAAGCAAAGATTTTTTTAATGAACTTCATGTTGATAATGTATTGCCTTATTAACTATGTTAAATTTTAGGAATGTAATGAAACGCTGAACCTACTATTCTAAATTAAGTTATTGAATATTTATCTCAAAGAGTTAGGACCAATTTCTCATCTTCTAGATAACGCTATCTGTCACATATACTTTTAATCAACAGAGAAAATTGTAAGTTTGTGTAAAACTAAGGAGCTAGAAGATAAGAAATAGGCCCGTAGAATTTTGATAATTTTATATTAAAAAGTTTCTCCAGTTTCAAAAGCTTTAGATTTTTATATTTAGCTAGTAATCCATACGTAAAACTATAAAAAAAACGATACTTCAAATGAAGATTAAAAATATGGTAGAAACAAACAACGAATCGAGAGATAAATAGTTTTCTGTTCGTTTTCGGATCTGTTTAGGATGGTTTTAACCATTTTAGGTTTATACAAACTCTTGTAACCAATATTTCACTATGTTTTTAGCCAAATGGGCTTGGACTGCTATTACGTTGCATTTTGACCATTTAGAAGTCTAGAAATAGCTAGCTGCTAGCGACAATGCATATTCTGCAATGGTTTCATACTAACACGTTTGACTGGACATTTTTCCAGTTAAAAGAAAATAAAGTTTGAATACTTGGCAACAGTTTTTGTAATTTTAACTTGACAGAATGTAAACCTCTTTTAAAACGAATTATCGAATACTAAATTGGTATTGTTGGTGGGAACCAGCTTGGAAGCAAATTGCAAATAAATAAATATATTTATATATATAAACGAGAAGGCAAAGCTAACTTTGACTGTGCCGAAGTTTTAATACACTTGAAGAACTTTACTCCAACTGATTTAACCGGTCAAATATATATAGGATATAGATAGATATTTAAAATTTTTAAATCATTGATAATAAATTTTTGATACCATAAAAAAAACTTTTCTTAGTAAAACACATTTTTCGACCGATCGGTCCTATGGCAGCTATATGCTATAGTCATCCGATTTTGATAGATTTTTTCAAAATTATGTGAAAACATATAAAACTAATATATACCAAGATTGGGGACGCTACGAAAGAAAACAAAAAAGTTTTTCTCAATAGAACTAGTTTTTTACCGACCATTTATATGGCAGCTATATGCTACAGTCATCCGATTTTGAAAAATTTTTTTCAGAATTATGTGAAAGCATATAAAACTAATAAATACCACGATTGGTGATGCTACAATGGAAAACAAAGAAGTTTTTCTCACTAGAAGTTGTTTTTTGAACGACCGTTTATATGGCAGCTATATGCTATAGTCATCCGATTTTGATACATTTTTTAAGAATTATGTGAAAGTATAAAAAACTAACATATACCAAGATTAGTGACGCTACGATGGAAAACAAAAAAGTTTTTCTAACTAGAACTAGTTCTTAGACCGATCGTTCCTATGGCAGCTATATGATATAGTCATCCGATCCGGCCGGTTCCGACATATTAGTTGCGTGCAGTAAAAAGAAGACTCTGTGTAAAATTTCAGACGGACAGACGGAAATGAACTCAGCTCGTCGTCCTGATCAAGAATATATATAGTTTATGGGGTCGGAAATGAATATTTCTATGCGTTACAAACTTCTGGGCAAAATTAATATACACTTTTCAAGTGTATAAAAAATTGATAGGAAATGGCAATCGAATTGATAGCATTGACTCAGGAGAGTTACTTCTTTCAAATGAAACCAATCCTATTTGATGATATTATTTTTAAAGAAAAGGCAAAAGTTTCTCTTTAGAGACAGCTTAACATGCAATCTGCTACAGACCCGATCGGGAAATGAAAATTACTCAGCAACCTATGCAATATGGAAATTTGGATAGTCCAACGATTGGGGTGGTCTGTCCATTCAATCCGCTGTGCGTGCGTTCTTAATTTTTCCCCCGTTATGAAAAGAACCGAAATCTCTCAAGTGGTTGTCGCTGGAGGCGCTAAATGCAGGAAAACACATACCAAATTCAAAACTTATGTGAATGCGTATAAATTTTTGTCTAATTTTTTTTTGTATAGCCGTAGCGCGTGATATTTGATTTATGCGCCGCCGTTGGACATTTTATTTCGATTGGCCCCGTTGGTTTCCCAGTTTCCCATATTTATTTTTATTGCTTTTTAATGCGCGCCGTGGAGGAAGTTTTATTTTTGGTGGGCAACTGCATTTTGGTCTGGCAGCCGCCGTGGATTGTTGAACAATGAATTTTGTGGGATTATTTATAAAGTAGATGCGAGAGAAAATGGAAATGGGGCTGGATTTTAAATTCAAATGCGACACCTTATTTCATATTTACTTGACTCTTGCCTTAGCATGTTTGTGTTTAATACACAGAGATCCCTCGTATTTTAGTATTTCCATTCTCATATCTAGAAAATCGAGGACATTTTTCGATGTAAGTTTGATTATACACATATTATGTTTGTGTTTTACTTGCTTTAAGAATGTTCGTACTTGTTTTAAGCAATCCTGCCAACCTCGAAAATTCCGAAGAAGGTACGTTCCATTGATTTGTACTCGTCAAACTGAAGGTTGAATCTCGATTAAGTATTGGAAATATCAAATGGTTTTTCAGAAAGCAGGGTTTTCTGTACAGTACTGTTTCAAGGGCCTCTCGGTCCTATTATCAGCAGATTTTTCGCTTTTATCCTTCCAACCTTTCATGGAACAGTTACAGAAGCACAGTATGGGTTACTTTTTGATCAACTTAAGGAAACACCAAAAAGTTTGCAAGATTGTTTAAGGTTTTTGTGTAATTAATCTATGTAGTTTTAGACATCGTCCAAGATTATAAACAGTGGCTCAAGTGTTCTTTTGAATACAAATTTGGTTGGATAGTATTTTTGGTCATGTGGCTGTGGTTGTCATTTTTCAACACAAATAGAGTTATGTTGTTTGTTTTATTAGTAAAAACAGTTCGGAGACCTCTGCGATAATTTATATTTCTTTGTAATGGTTTTTGTAATCTGTTGTGAGATGCAATTACAGGATTTCTATAAAAATCGAGAAGGCAAAGCTAACTCCGACTGTGCCGAAGTTATGATACACTTGCAAAAGCTTACTTCAACTGATTCAGCCGGAAAGACAAGGTTCTAGTTTGGAAAGGCAATAATTTTAAGGGGTTGGACAATGATCCTCTTCATATGACTCAAACTTTTTCGTGGTTCGGTTACGAAACGATTTCCAGCCTTGTTTTACAATTACGATTACTTAAATCGAGTACGGTTAAACTTAATTTAAGTACGCCTTGTTTTTTCTCTCTGTAATAATGATATAAAATATTCTGCTCTTGTCTTAGGCAACACGTTTTGCTGCCCCACAGGATACGCAGCAGGCAGCGAGAATAGGACCCACGTCCACATCTACGTCAAAGACGAGAACAGGGACAACGTCGTTAATCTATTTACCGCCTTTCTGTTATCCATGTAAGCATGTGCCTGCGCCTGCGGTCGCCAGCTACGAGAAACAGACGACGACGAGGAGCTGCAGCTGTTGTTGTCAGCATGATGGCTGGGAACATAAAAATTATGATAAACATGCTTCAGCGCCAACACGCCTGACACCAACCGCCACCACCACCACGACAATGTCGTCGGCAGGACGAGCAGAGGAATTCCTGCGGGCGCATAGCTGCACCGATCTCAGACAGACGTCGCAATTAGTTATGCCAACTGTAGGAGGTGTCCAGCAGCGACATAAGCAGCGACATGAGCGAATGCGGCGCGAAAGACCAAGTCAGGCGTCTGCAGCAATGCTGCTGCAGGTAAATCCCATCAATAGTGGAGCAGCAACAACAACAGCAACAACAATAGAAACCACATACAATTCGCAAACAACGACAACAACAACCACAGCAATGGCCACAACTGGCGCGATGCTGCCGCATGATGATGAGTATGAGCCAGCGGTGGGGAATGATGAATGTAGGTACTTTAACTATAACGGTGATATTAGTGCCCTGGAACGACTGGAGCAAGAGCAACAGCAGCAGGGAGAACCTAAGCAACTTTCTAGCATTACGTGGCTGTTATTGTTGTGGCAGCAGCTGCTGCTGCAGGGCAACTCCCACTCCAACTCCAGCACAACGAAAACAACAACAAGGAGGAGTACAGCAGCCAACGCAGCGAGAAGCAGAAGCAGCAACGGCAACAGCAACAACATGACGTCGGCAAAAAGTTGGCTCGGTCCGTTGCTAATGCTACTGCTGGCCACGTCCGTGAGCGGCTGGGGAGGCCGGCAAGATGGTGAGTATTTGCCGCCGATATGTAACGCTATGATAAGAATTTATAATTTGCTTAAAGTAATCAGAGCGCAGTGGTTTTTTTTATTCGAACTTTAAGCATATTTTGTGCTCAAAAGACGACTTTCCCAACAACAACACGCAACAAGCAGACGGGAGCAAAAACAAAATACAGGCAGTGTGCGCGACCGTGACTTGGGCAGAAACACGGATACTAGACTCGATGCTCGCTTTTAAGGGTTGTTTTTTGTTGTTTTTGTTGGACTGCTCCCAAACCCAAATATAATGCCAACCACCGGTTTATAAACTAAGGGACTAGGTAGACTCCATGCCCACAGTTGCCACGCTTTTTCTTTTTTTTTGTTTGCTATCACATTTGGTACCACTATCTCTTACCATCTCTGAGATCTGTGCGATTATACGGACTGACGGACTATATACATTTAGCTATTAATATTGTTCAATAATATGAATTCTTTGTAGGAGTTGCTTCCTTCTGCCTGTTACATACATTTGCTACAGGACATCAAAATGTGGAAAAAAAACCACTGTGCAGAGGGCTGAATCTCCATCTAGAAGCATTTCATTTAATTTTGAGGCATTATTTTTAGCGTCAGCTGCCGCAAGTGGCATGCCATCTCCCATCCCTACACCCCCTCAACCCTCGGTCATGCTCAATTGAATCCATAAGTAGTTTGTGACCGCAGATCTGCGTTCGTATAATGCGTTTCAACTGTTTCTCCCTGAGCGAATTTGCCCAAAAAAGCAACAGCCGCCGCCGCTCCAGCAACAAGAACAACAACAACATGCTATGGCAAATTGTACGGAAATCGTCCGAAACAGCCATCAACCGATGCCCGACCAACGACCACCGACCACTGACCATAATTCACTCAAGTTAGACAAAAGCATTTCGGTTGCCCCTCCTCCGCCGCCTCCCTCGCTCGAAACGAAAGTCCAAAATCCAAAATACGGAACGCAAATGAGTCTGAGGCATAGCGTCATGCTTTTTGAGCTGTGTGTTTGTATGTATGCGTGTGCGTGTGTTGATGCATAGGGTGCGTAAACAGAGTATTTCAGTTTCGACAATAAGGGTGGTCCAAGTCCAAGCTATGTGCCTTGTATTGTTGTCCCTCTAAACACTTGAAATTGTGCACACCCATAAGTGTGGGCATTATAATTGGGTTAAGCAGTTGTTAGCGCGTACAAGTTGTCATTATAGATCAAGATAGATAAATGGATAGATTGGATAGACAGATAAAGTTTTTATTTTTGTTTTTGGTAAGAAAATTGCCCGTCATAATAAGGAAGATAATTGTAGGGAATGAGCCAGCAGTTTGTAAAGTTGTTGTCGTTTGTGTGTTCCAAATTATGTGTTAGGAAAAATTGATTGAATTGCCAATTTAGACTTGTATTCTAAGTAATGTATGCAGGACCCAAGTACAATTAAAGTAGAACAAACTAAAAGAAAAGTTATGCTTGTCCTGTTTAATGCATTATTGGAAAGATTTTAGGTCGGCTGGTAGTCAGCCCAAAATAGAATCGAATCTAAGGGATGAAGGATGATCAATCAATAGACCTAGTTCCAAAAATAAAGCTACCTTAGCAGTGTAGGTGCACCTTTAAAATGCCAGATACAAGTGTTTTCTTTTGAGGGCGTAGGCAGGGAATTCAAGCAACAACTAAATAAACAACTAAAATAAAGAAAAAAAAATGATGAAAATAATGTAAATTAGGCCTTAAAATCTGTGCATAGACATCATCAGACATCATTCGAGTTGGATTTTAAGAACATTTTTCCTAAATCTTAAAACAATTATGTAAGAGAGTCAAGCGGCCTGACCACAAAATATCCTGTAACCTTGATTCTGTATTTTTGCATTCATACGAATATATACACAGAAAAAATCAATACAAACGGCAGTGAAAACAGGGCTAGGTCGGATATTCTTAAGCCGAGCTGAAAAAGATTGATTTGATCACACATATATTAATCCAGAGAAGATTATATATATCCGGCGGTAATCTCAATAAGATTGAATCCATCCTTCGCTTCAAGCATGTTTGAGATTGAAAAAAATCATCTGGGAACTACAATCCAAGGGTTGATTTTGTATAAGCAGAGGCATAAGTCCACATTTCGTGTAGGCTACATTTCGTTGGATTGAGAATGGATACCTTAAACTCTTCTTTCCACAATTGCTGGATATTCTTGTTTTCCTATTAGTTCGATTAACTGAACAAATAAAGCCATCTTAAGCTCAAAGTTCGGTTCGCGGACCGGTTTTAAGAAGCATTGAACGTATGGTACTTAACAATTATTTTTACGGTGAAATTGTTAAGTAAAATATTTTGGTTCTTAAAAAGGATGATAAAAGGTCTTAATTTCTTTGGAAACAAGGTTTTGGAAAAGACTTTTTAGAGCGTAAAAATATTTTTTTTTATTAGCTTCGTTTATTGTATATTTTTTTTTTGGACGTGCAACTCTCCAAATTATAGTTCTGTTCCACAACCGGTTCCCTTTAAATTGAGAACCGAGGTTCCGGTTCATGGGTTTGGGCGGATTGCATTTTATATATTTATGTACATAATAAATAATTAAATAGAGTTTGAAGAAGAGATGCCTTATAAACTGCTGCAGTTTTTGGCAGTCAATCACATAAGTGATCTGACTAAATTGACTAGACAATCAGACATTGTATATAGTTTAGAAGAGTTTAGGATACGCCAATGCACTCTCAGCGAAAGTCGTTTCTCTTTCACAGTAGTGGGATTCCTGAAACTGATGTGCTTTTTGTGGCCATGAAACCGGCAAAAAACACGGCCACTTTTGGCTTATAAATAAGAGATGACATTTATCGGCGTATCCGTGATTTAGTAACTGTGATTGAAAATATCGGTGTAACTGTGATTAAGTTACTTTTCAAAATTTTTTTTGTCTGTGTTGATGAATTTCTATTTACCTGTTTTACTTTCCGGTTCATCCTTTTTTTCCGTGGACCCCGCCGCTTTCTTTTAATGCTAATTTTAATTGTGACTTTGTAATTAAGACTTTAAATGACTAAACTTTTTGTATTCACGTGCCGTTGCATCTCCGTACGAACAAAATAATACCCAGAAAAACGGTTTCGGATGCAAATTGCTTGAGGTTGTGTTATTTTGTCCAGTCTTTTTGGTGGACGGAAGAGTGTCGCCGTCCATGCATGGGCATAACAATGGATACATTTTTGTTCATCATTATAAAATATTTTTTATCATCAAAGTGCGAAAATAAATTCTGTTGCTTGAAATTTTTTTTTTAAACAACCCCAATCAATAAAAAATTTGTTTTGTTTTTGGTTCGGGTTCACGTGTTTTTCACCAGAACCGAACCGAACCGGTTCTGAAGGGTTCGGTTCCGGACCGGTTTGCAGCCTGATTTTTACTACGGCCACATAACCTTTATTCAAAAAGGGGTGACCGATGCTTGTTTTTAAAGATAAATGGGGTTGGGTTTAGACACAAAAATACACAATTGCAACAACTGCTCAGTGTTATCGAAAATATTTTAATTAACCAACCAATTATTTTATGTATGCAGCGTTCCTTTCGACTTCCTTTAAAAATTTGATTTTTACCCATTTTAGAGTTGCCCCAGTGAGTATGTTCCATACCCCGCCACTTCACACATGATTCCTTACAAAGCCTTCGGCTCTTACAAGATTAATGCCCCTGATTACTGTCAGTTCATAAGATCTAATGTCAAAGGCAACTCTTTGAGAATCTACATTTTGTTTTTGTTTTGTCGAAAGCTCTCTCTCTCTCTATCGCTCCCCTCGTTGCTTTATTTTATTTTGTATTTTTTTTCGTTGAGCCACTCTAATCCATAGCCAGAAAAACAAACCGAAATATCTCTGGCAGGCCCGAGCCCGTCATTTCAACTGTCTATACACTTTTGTACGCTTGTCTGTCCGTCCGTCTGTCTGACTGTTGGGTTGACGCTGTCGTGGTCGTATATTTGCTTTTAGCTTGTATTTACTTATGTTCGTATGGAATACGGAGGGGGGTAGCGAATTAAGGACGAAGGGCAACGTGCGATGATGTTGTTGTTGTTGTTACGCAAAAAGTATTGAATCATGTTGGTAAAATTATTCACGGTACTTGAAATTGGCGAAACAATTATTTCTCGGGCGGTGGCTGCCCGCCAAAGTGTGCTACACTTTTCACACACACAGCCGGGGCAGGCAGCCCGCTGTGCGTATGGGCCGCATTATGACAGGCAGCAGGAGCGAATACTCGTAAAAAGCACAAGTCATTGGACAACTCTGAGCTGCGGCTCAGTCAGGCTCAGAGTTCAGAGCACCGCGTGCTGATCCTGCGCATGAGTACCTTTTGTTTGCCGCAAATGTAAAAACAAAAAAAATACAAAAAAAAAAAAAAAAAATAAAAGAAAGGAAAGGAATAATAAAATAAAATGTGTATCGCTGTAAGTGCGAATGTATGTGTGTGGCACGGTGTTGCCGCTTTAGCTGTGGCTGTAGCTGCGCACATTCGTCTCTTCTTGCCAGTTTTCTGTATTTGAATGCGTAGCCTGGGTTCGGTCTCCCTTCCTAGCCCACCCCTATAAGCCCAACTCCCTGCCAATCGTGCCAAACATTAAGCTTATATATATATATATATATATGTATGTATGTTCAGCGCTCGGAGGGTGGTTTTACCATTTTCAATATGTATGTCTGTCTATGTGTGTGTGTGCAGCCATTGTATAGGATATAGTACTTATTCTTGTGTGTTTTATACCCTGGCCTGGCATGCCTTTAGCTAACTTTTCGTTTTCATTTCGTTTCTTTCTCTATGCTTTGGCTTGTTTCCTTTTTCCCGTTTTTTTTTTTTAATATTCACAATTGCCATTTCGTTAGTTTTCTCTCTATGTGTGTGTGTGTGCGCGCGACATTATTATTATTACGAACAGTTTTTGGTTGCTTTGCTTGTTCAACTTACTTATTTATGTCTCCCTTCCCCTCCCCTTACCTTGTTAGAGGGTCGTAAATGCGCCCCTTATGCGCACGCACTTAAATACAATCATAATAATAATTGAAACAATTTATAAATTAAAAAGCCACAAATCTTGGCACCAAACTTGACATTACAATTAGAAGAGCAACCGAAGAAAGTGGACAACCAACAAAAAAAATATATATGTAAATATATTGTATATATACATTAAAGTACTCGAAGCACAGTGGGAAAAATCTCGCAACGATAAATTAATTATCGGGCATTTTATTTGAAAATTAAGTGTCTGTTTCTGGGAATCAAACTGAAACCATATACCGAAAGAAACCGATTAAAAATTTAGATTCAGAACCCTAACAAAAAATAAATTTTGCATTTTTTTAAGAACCGGCATTCGAAAAACGGACATTTTAAGGACCGAACATACTGAAAATAGCCGAATTATCGTACCGGTACAGTTTCGGTTCTGAGTATTTTTCTATATCAAAAGTTCTTCTTCCTGTTTCAGCTACACAAACAAACGTAAATCTTTTAAAAATTTCCTGAAAATTTAAGAACATTTTAAATTTTTTAAAATTAATGGTAATTTTTTAGTATACGATCCTCTCCAAAAGTTCTGAAAATAATCCCTTAGATGGCCCACGAATTATAAATAATTAACGTGCAGAAATTAATTGACTGTAGAACGGTCAATTCTGAGTGGTACCATACCATTTTGTTTCGGAGAAATTTTCATGTTAAACCCCATATTAATCCTGAGCGGGGACTTTTATTTTTTATCAGTATCAGAGCTATCTATGCGTTACAAACATCACACCAATTTTAATGTACCCTCTGCCAGGGTATAATAATATATAATGACGATATGTATTTGAAATCCAAAAGTTGACTTTATCGGTGTCAGATTGGCCCCTTCTCCCACTGTGCAGAGATTGGATGCGGCTGCTGCTGTAGCTGCTCTTTTATGATTATCTTTTATCGTTATCTGGGTTGTCGTTAAATGAACAATGCCCGCAATTGAGGTCATATGCTCCTCATGGACCCCTCAGGCCGGCAATTGTTGTGCAATTTTGAGCATAACATCTTTATATATTAATAGCTAAGACCTTTTTATTAATAAATTATTATGTATTTTGTCTTGCAGCGCCCACAAATTGCACATTTCCGGCACGCTGGGAGGGCTCCTGGTTCCTATCGGGCTATCAGCAATCCATACACATCAAGGGCTCCCAGTTTAGCTATCGCGGCAGGTGTGCGGCCTCCGATGGTAACAAATATCTGATAGTCGATGAGTAAGTAGCGTTCAAATTCAAATTGTAACGACTCCGTTTAACCACTGAACCAATCATCAATTATCGGCTGGCAAAGAGTGTTTTCCTTTTGTTCTCGATTGTGAAAAGTGCGCCCTGTAATTGAATAAGTTTTCATTTCTGACGCAAGGGAAATTGAAAGAAAAAGGTGTGGTGTATGGCAAGGCAAAAAACAAAAAAAAAATCATCTGTGCTTAGGTAAAGCGTCACAGCACTAACCTCATTAAAATAGCAGGCGCAGATACAAAGGCATCGACATGGACATGGAGTCACATACTTGCGTACACTCAGAAAAAACCCCAGTCAGAGTACAGTACAGGTTGGATAATGTCCATTAAATATTATATAAATAAGAACGAAAATTTTTGAAGCTAGAATATGCAATACTTAAAGTAAGCCTTCGAACTTCTTTCTTTAAGTACACAATATCTTGAGATCCATACGCTAAGGATTTATCAAACTTACAATTCCCAACTGGTTCTATTCTACGACATTGTTCATTTTTGTATGAGCTTTAGTATTTTTGATCTTTTTTGTTATTGAACTATTTATTTGATAAACTATTTTATGAACTATTTAGCTTATGAACTATTAATTTTTGGAACTATAGCTAATTTTTAGCCACAGTTCATATTGAACTAAATAAAATGCATTTCCTTAGTACTAATAGTTAAATGAAAACTAAAAAGTATTTAAATGTATCTTAAAATTAGCTTAGCTCAAAATATAAACTATTCCAAATATGAATAGTTCAAAAACTAATAGTTCATAAAACCAACAATTGTTCAAATAGGGAATTGTTCAAAAACAAAAATTTTTTAAAAATAAACTATAGTTCAAACACTCAGACAAAGTTCTTTAGTTCATTTTAATGGCTAGATCATTTAAACTAGTTCAAAGCAGCCAAAGGCTAGAATTATGACCTCTAAATGTTTTCAGGCATTTTAGATTCATAACAGTGACACAATTTCCAAAACAAAAACGGAATAATGTAAACAAATAGACGTTTTGTTTTTTCGAATGTATTTTGTACATACTTTTAGTGTGCTAATTCTTGTTTCAAGAGTAAATGGGATTTTATTGAAGACTATTTCGACGTAAAAGTTAGACACAAAACATTCTCTTAAAGTAATTAAAATATTTCAAAACTGTGTTTAATCAAGACAATCAAAGTATTATATTTTTTAATCAAGTATTTTCGTACTTACCTTACTAACTCATAATTGACAGCGTTTTTACTTGATTAAAATAAAAGATGCTTAATTTCTTTTTTCTGAGTGTACTGACAGTGAGAACCTGAACCTGTCATCAACGTTATCGTTGTCGCTATTGTCTGGCAGCTGCCGTTGCCTGTAAAACGGGTTTGAGTTCGAGTTTGTTTGCCTCTCCAGATCCTTTCTGCCCATGCCTCTTGGTGCGCTTTACTCGTAATTCGAATGTTTGACAACAGCCAGTCATGTACTAAGAACAAAAACTACCAATCCTATATATATTCTATATATGCTACTTGTAAACTATAACAAACTTTTTTGTGTTTTTTAATTTAGAAAACCTTTGCCTTTTGCCTTTTTCTCTCTATTTGGCAGAGGCAAACAGGCTAAGTACGCTGGTTGTTGTTGTTGATTTTTTTGTATGCATTTTCATTTGAAAACGAAAACCAAAAGACTTTAAATGAAAATTGCTTTTTGTGCTGCGAGTATTTTGTTTTTGTGTATGAACGTTTTTCTCTCATTTTTTTGTTTGTTGAAAAAATGAAAACTGTTTTACTAGCAGTTTTTGGTTTTTGATTTCTTGCCATGTTTTTTCCACTTATAAATATTTAATAAACATATAAATATTCTAATCCATAAGCAGCTAAGTTTTTGTGTTGTAGTTGAAATGTTTTTGTTTTTTTAACAATATCTTTCATTTCGCTGTCGTAAATATCGTAAACATAAGTATAATAAAAAAAATCAACTCGAGTCCCATGTATATCGTACGTATGTGCCGTTTACCTACCTACCATTTTTAGGAAACTAACAAAAATCCCCTAAACATTTTGCCTAACCTATTAAAAAAAAACAAAGAATTCAACTGAATTTCTTTTCATTTTAAACATATTCAATTGAAGTTTTTACATATTTTTAACATCACTTTTCCACAAAACATATACTTTATGAATTTCTTTCGTTTTTAAGTGTACGTCCTTTGAGTTTGTTTCAATCATTATTTGAATTACTACTACTATTACTCGAAATATAACATAAACTTTTAGTAAAGAAAGATATATATATATATATCAATATATTTATAACGATTTTAAATAATGGTGTCCAAAATTGGAGTTGGTTTGATGAGGATTAAGTTCGGCGTTATTTTACCAAATTAGTGGCAGAGGAGAATTCATATGCGCTGTGAAGATCATGAAAGAATATAAGAATATAATCCAAGAAGTCGACCGTTGAATTTTGACCACACTTACAGTAGTTAATCCCACCTACTTATCAATCGAAACAATAGTTTATGTATTTGTTTAAAATTTTACTTTTAAAGCAGAGATTAAAACCGAAAGGAAAAACTGTTATGTAAGCGATCATTTCTTGGCCCGATAGCTATTTTTAACCGTTTCATAACCGATATTCCGAAACCCTAGTAAAATGGTATCTGAAATATAGCAATCGGCACAAATAGTTACCGATAGCATACCCGAATTTCGTTTCGGTTTTTCTATAAATTTTAAAGTTATTCCGAATCGATGCATGGAAACAGCTGTTTAAGAAAACTTATCGGCTATCGCCCCAACCGAAAAAATGTTTCAGTGTATAGTAGTGGTGTAATAAAACATCGAACCAATCGAAACATCAATTATCGGGCCAAAATTTAACGTTTTGCCTGATGCAATACCGTCTTAGGTAATTTTTTAAATTTGTACAGTCCTTAAGCATAATTGGTTGGTCGGTGCAATTATACATTAGTGCAGCTAGATGCTAGAACCGCTGAAAAATCTTTTTGAACGTCTTACACCTACAAGAAGAAATAGACAGAAAGAAAGAAGACAAAGGGATAAATGTGCGGTGGGTTTGTAACCCCAATAACCGCTCTAACCATAATACAAAATATATTGGAAACTTTAAAGCTTTTAACTTTTGCCTAAAAAGGTGCCTATGTTTTCCACAGGGTTCTGTCAGCCAAGAATAATGTCGTCTTAAGTTAATGCTATAGGAATTGTAGTTAAATCTTATGTAATAACTAAACAAGGAAGCAGCAGCTCAGCAGCATGTATACGTTTCCTTTATACAAACTATATAAACAATTTATAAACATTTTTTGGTGTAGCATTGAGAGAAAGCGTTATGGTCTTTATTCTTACACTGCGTCCAGTAGATGTGTGCCTAAATAGAGTAATCCAATGCCTTGCGCGAGAGAGGAGAGAGAATGCTGCTGTGTTGCTGCTGCCTCGTTGGGATAGTGAAAAATCACTATTAAAGTGGAAGTATCTATAGATTGCAGCCGAATCAAACCCATTCCAGCTTTAATTTTGGCCTACCAATTACATGCTAATTCAGCTTTTGAAATTTCTACATTTATCTTAACAAACCATACACTTATAAATCTCAAACAATCTGAACAAAAATCCAAAACTCACTTACAAAATAACATAAGAAATGAAATGTGTGATATTTGGCGGGGTATATCCATATGTTAATCACAATCACTTGCACTAAAATACTCTATACATACGTATAACTCTAACAGTATGATTTTTAAATCGTTCCCTTAATTACTACGTTCAATTACAAAAAGCTAAAGCTCGTTCGTTACATCTTTTGCCAAAACCGAATACAAAAATCAACTCACTACACTATCTAAAACCACTAACCAATTATACTAAATATATACCCAATTATACCAAATATACTACTTCATATACAATACAAAAACTTTTCGTTGCAATCAAACAACTGTTTTTTTAGGAAAGGATGTCATCGTTGCCTGGTTATCTATGAGAAGCATAAAAATGTGCTCCAGTATAAAGAAAGTGAGTGCGAAGGTGATAGTATGTATATGCATCAGTCGAATCCATCTGCACTGGCGATGCGTAGCTCTAATAAACAAAGTGATCATAGGGGGGGAGCTCATCCCAATACGAACGGGCATTCAAGACTATCATCATCGGATCAGTACATAATGAGATCCAATGACGATATGAATGATTGTAAGCATTAACTTTATATTTTTCTCTCTATATACAACTTAAACTTAAGCATTGAAAAAAAAAAAACAACTCTCTATTAACTCGCTATCTCCAACTACCAGTTAAAATATGTTCATTTTTAACCTCCATTTAGTTTTAACAAACACATGACTAACATAAACATTTATCATTTAAGCATATGATTTACCAAACTGAAAAGCAAAACACGTTAAAAAAAGACACATAACATTTAGGATTTTTGAAACTAATTAGTTCTGTATTTTAGCCTGAGTTTGGTTGAGTTCCTTATCTTTAATTTTGGTTTAGTTTTTTTAATATTTTTTTTTTTATCATTTTTCTTTGAAAACAAAAACAAAAAACCAAACCAAACTTGTAAATAGTCTCAAAACAACAAATTACTCTGCATATATGAACTGAATAATAATTCTACTTGTTTACGTTTGTCACGGCAAGGGTCCTCTCTCTCTCTACTTTGAACTCACTCACCTTAATCAATAAAACAAAAACAAATCAGTAAATATCTTAACAAACAAAATATATATATAACAATCAAACAAACAAACGAATTGTACATTTTCCTCAACATACACACGTTGCAATTTATCCTATCAAATATCAAACTAATACTTATCGTTAGTCTGAAATCCAATTAAGCTACTTAGTTGCGATTTGCCAAAGTATTAGCGGAATAGCAGATTAACCCGTCCCAACAGACCCAACAGAGCTATACTAGATTCGAAAATCAAATCCCCCTAAAACGCGCCAGCTTAAAAAAAAACTAAACAAAATCAAAAAGGCAAACTCCCCTTCCCCTAAAAAAAAAAAAAAAACTATAACCGATTTTAGTTTAAAAACAAAAAAGAAAAAACGTTCCTTTCGTTTTTTTTTACGTTTTTCGTTTGGTTTTTCGACTTTTCCGTTTCACTTTAACTGTAAATAATTAACAAAAAACCACAAACGAAAAACAATTAATGTAAATATGTAAAACAACAACAACTGTTCCTTAACGAAACGAAATTTGTTTGTTCCGTTCATAATATTTTTTACATATATATATCTCTATATATATTATAAATAAGCTCTATTCAATATTTATATGATATGTATATTTTTTCATTTTTCTTCAATATTTTTAAACAACGACTCCAAACTACAACAACAACAGCAAACAGAAAACTCGTACCAATCAATTGAAACCAAAATTTAAAACGTTTTTTGTGTGTGTGTACTTGTATTAGAGAGTGTGTCTGTGTGTGTGTGTTTTAGTGCAGTAAAAAATAAAGAAGAATCAGCAGCAGTGCACACACAGAAAATTTGATTGGATTTTGGTTTTGAAAATTTGCATATGAAATTTGTTACATTTTAACGGTCGAAGCCTTCGAAAATTCCCATGTGTATAGTTTTTTGTGTACAAAACAAATTACAAACGCACCCACAACATTTTGTACCAGTATTTACATTTAGCGTTACCCATTAAACAAACTTTGTCTGTGTCGCCGATTCGACTCATTTTTTTGTAAATAAAACTCATCTCAATTCATGCTAAATCAAAAATCCAGCTATATACACACACCCACACACACAAACATATAGCACTCCGGCACCAGTACAAATTGATTTTGGGGGCGCCGCGAGAATGGCAAACAACTATAACAAATATGTACATTATGTGTTATGGAATGGGAATTGATACCTTGAGAACTGTTAGCCAACAAATAGTCAACTAAACAAAATCATCTGAATAAATTAGGTGTACCAAGGTTCGTTTAAGAAACATTTCAGGTTTTCATTAAACCATCCAAAATTGTGTGGCATTAAACAACGATCTTATAACTTTTTTTTGGGTTGCCGGAAAATGAGTAGAACAGTCTATAGACATTCAATTCAATTAAATTATGCGGAATCGCCATCTCTAATTAATTCAGACAAATAAATAAATATGGAATCCATCCTGTAGTCCGAAACGGAATCCCGGTTCTCAAATTGAACCTCTCGCGAACCCTGAACCGAACCCCTGTCGAAATATATTTTAAGTACCTCTTTTATAGGGTCGAAGATGCTTTCTTCTTGCTGTAACATACATTTGCACAACTCAATATACTCATTGTATCTTCGGTGCAGAATATAATAAATGTTGCAACCTAATATGTACATTCAGTTCCTTAGAAGATTTCTTATCGAGAAAATGTTACATTCGTTTTTTCGTTCCATATCAAATGTAGGAAATAATGTTCTTTCACGAGAGTCGTGCAATAAGTCTTTTCAAAACAATTCCAGGCACACAATTTTTTGGATAGAAAGATTTTATTAAATCAACATTCAATTTTCAGTAATTTTGATTTTCGATTACTGATTTACGATTGCTGAAAAGTCTCTGCTGAATGACAGTGATTGCAGGCTTTAAGGGATTTTCTGGCTATAGTACACAGAATCCAGTATCCCAAAATACACTCACTCTTACAGATACAATATTTATATATCTAAATAATCAGTGACACAATATGAATGCATGCAGCAGTTATGTGCTGACCCATTAATCGGTAATTCCTCTTCTCAATCATACTTCTTGATTCCTTTTCAGCAATCGTGATTGTCAAAGGTACCAATCGCATGTCAAAATTATCTGCTGAATGGCCCCATAGCCGCCTTTCAGCTCAATACGCTTGACCCAGCACTCCGAATTATTTTCCGTGCTGATACCTCGACTATCATTCATCTAATCTTTCTCAAACTTAATGGATCGATGAATATTGCTGATTTATATATATATATAACGTGCGAATATAAGGATAGGAGATATAAGGATATCTTTAAAATTGCGGGGCAGGAAGGGGAGTGGCTAAAGTTGAAAATAAGCTTGATATGCCTGCAAAAATAAGAAGTCTACGTAAGTCCATACATTTCGAACCTATAGCTCTTTCCATCTCTGAGATCTGTGCGTTTATACGAACATGGCTATATTGACTCGGCTACTGATGCTGATCAAGAGTATATATACTGTATAGGGTCGGAGATGCTTCCTACTGGCAACACAATCTCAATATATTCTTTGTACCTTTTGTACAGAGTATTCAAATGGGGAGTTAAATTTTATAAATACGGCTTATTCGAAATCATATATGTATACACGTCCCAGAGAAAAAATATTTGCTTTCTCAATTCCCCCTATAGCTCACTCACTGTTTTCTTCATTTGTTCACAAATGATTTATTTATGGCATTTTAAGCAAATGAAAATTGAAACTTGACACCAAGTGTCAAAGTATTTTCATGTTATTTCCCAAACAAAAAAACAAAAAATTGAGCTTAATTCCCGAAGCAATATGTATAAATAAATCAGCGCTAGGTGAAAAAGTTGAATTATTTCAATTTTGTATAGTTTCTTTTTTAATGAGAGTCATGTCCTTCAAGCAATCTTTTAACTGTCTTACAAGCATTCCACTTGCATATTATATATATATGTATACATTCCCATTCAGAATTCCTTGTTAATTGCTGTGATCCGCTTACATTTTTCTTTTTGCATCAAGCATCCTGAGTTGCTGTGCAGTGCACCTAATTACAAGCGGCGAAGACTACTCACTGCAGGAGCTTCTGAGTGCAATTAAGGCGAGGAATAAAACGGCACAAGTATATCCATAGATAGTTAGCATATGGCACATAATGCAAGTAGCACACAGTCTAAGAGGAGCTGAGCGAGCTATGGCAACGGCAGCGCATAGAAATGTAAATTCATTATTTATTATTTGTTTGCCTCAATAGAAATCAAATTAGTTTAAGTGGCGACCCACCAGCTCCTGCTCCCGCAGCAGACAACTAGAGTCGTTTTGAAAACGCGCACTCATGGCAGGCCGACCTGCCACTCCTCCCTCCTACCACCTTCCTCAAGTCAGGTTCCAATTTGATATTTTAACTTGAGTCATTGCACTGACTGTCTGTCTGTCTTTTCTGACTCGTGTTGCTTGTTTTTTGATTTGATTTTGTTTAAATATTAAACAAGAGTTTTAGGTCTCATTTATAATTCATAAGACTGGCATACTTGTACGTAGGGGCGGACCCTTCTTCAGATGGCAGAGGTGGGGCTGTTTATTTTGATTAGCAGACCGTAAAACAATAGGATCGATAAAACAATAGAGTTCTATCGTTATTTGTTTAAAGTGTCACACACGTACACACACTTGTGTGTGCAGCTTTAAATTAAGATTTGAAACATAAACCAATTGCATTTAAATTGCTACTTTGAGACATTTTTATGGCCATCCAAGCACCCACGCACACATGTAACCACCCACTTGCTTTATAGCCTGTAATTGGTCTTAGACTGTCGACAGTTTCAATTACTGAAAACTTGTATGGGATTAACAACAAAAGCCTTGTTAATTGGCCTGAAGCTAATGCAGTGTTGTTTTCACTTGTGTCGAGCATCAAAGGATATATGTGCCACTCCTACTTTTATATGCATACTTACATATGTATGTATGCATGTAGTGTGTGTATATAGAACTGCCAATCAAATGGACTATTCAGTTGTCTAGTGTTAGCTTAGGCAACAAGAGATTGACTATCAATTATGCACCATTATAAACGGTTACGAGGGGAGATTAACAAATCTGCGGAAATCACTTCAATAATGTTAATTACACCAAGCTTGGTAATGTCTTGCCGCACCTACTCCTCCTATCTGAATCTCGGTCGTCTTCTTGAGCAAACTTTGCCAACGTTGTTCGCTATCGAGAACCCCAATTGCTTATGCTGCTGCGACATATTGCTGCCAGATATTATGAGCAACATCTATTGTATAGTTCTAGTTTCGTACTTCAAGAGAGAGCTCTGCTCTTGATTTCTTTAAATGTATATTTCCCGTAGTAGAATCGTTTGGAAAAAATTATTGCTCCCTTCCATTGCCTCAAATGGTCGTTTGCTGGTACGTAGTTTGCTGGTATACCAAGTAGTGTTGAGTAAAGGTTGTTCCTTTGACAGAACATGTTCACTTTTTCCTTTTTTTAATTGAGACACCTCAATCAACTCGCTCCATTGTTCAGTTGCAACATTTTCGGCAACTTCAGAGTTCTCGTTAATTTCAATCTGGCGGACAACAGGGTCCACTGCAGCCGGCTGCTTGCTTTTGAAATGGCGGCTAAGATTGATTGGTGAGTTGCAACATAAAGTAACTTCGGTGAAATTGTTCCAAATATCGCTGTTCCTTCTTATCAATGACATTCTGAATAGAAACAACGGCTGGGGCTGCGAGTTGCTTAGAACAGAGTTGACACTCATTTAGAAACAGCAAAGATTCAGTCATAGAGTAGTGAGTTAGTTATTAAACTGAGAGAACAGTCCCTCAGCAAGAGTTACTGAATAAAAGTCACGGAACAAGAGTCCCGTAACAAGAGTCTCGGAACAAGGGTCACTGAACAAGAGTCACGGAACAAGAGTTACAAAACAAGAGTCTCGGAACAAAAGTCAGTTATCAAGATTCACTGAGCAAGAGTCACTGGACAAGAGTCACTGAACAAAAGAAAAAAAATGAAAAAGAATATGTTCACTTGTTTACTCACTTTGGAACAACTCAACTTTAATACCAAGTGTTTGAGCTGTCAAACTATTCCATCGATATTTTTGATCGAGATTTTTTTTAATACGAGAAGGCAAAGTTAACTTGACTGTGCCGAACTTTTAATATCCTTGCAAATACTCGCTTCAACTGGTTTATCCGATAGAATATATTTAGGATATAGATATCAGATAATAAAAAACATTTCCAGGTAAGACACATTTTTCGACCGATCGGTTCTTAAACAGCTATGTGATACAGACATCCGATTTGAACCAAATTTCGTAGAACTGTGTGAAAGCATATAATATTTAAAATTTCTGAGTTTAAAAACTCAGCCTAAGCACTTCCTGGTCGGTCCTGTTGGGTCGTGCTTGTTCGTGCCATTAACAACCACGGTACATGGACGTCTATAGCTCGAATCCGCAGAGCTAACATACTGGTTTGCTGTTAGATAAAACGTGCTTATTCCAACTTACTTTTGCTTTTATATATCTTGAAAATGTGCATAATTTGTACCACATCGCTCAATAAAATGGTATCGAGTTATTATAGGAGCCCGTATATACATATATATCATGATGATAATTAGTTATTTTATTGTTTCAAATAAATTTCGGCCAACTTAATGGTGCACCCTCATAGTTGCATTGAAAATCCCTAATGCTCATATGATAATATTGGCAAAAAATTTAAAATGACCAAATTAAAGCATTAGGCAAGCTAACAAAGTTTTTTTTACCTAAAAGCATCTTTCGTTAACTATACATAGATACCAGCACCAGCTTGAAACTCTTGTACACTCTCTCGTACATACTTGTAGTACTACTTCTCCTGTTCACCCTTTAGCCACCACCAGCTTACTTAATTATATTCACCGCTTTTATTTTGTGCGCTCTTTTTAGCAGCATTTTGCGTATAGTTTGTGATGGGTTATATTTGCATACCAATTCCACAACTTCCACTCAAAAAATACAGAGAGAACAAAGTGGAGGGGCGGGGGCACTCAATGAAGGCCGCCGCAGCATTTTTAATTGCAATGCAAGAGGAGTGGTGCAGAAGTGGGGGGAGGGGGCGTCGGGTAGTGTAAAATAATTAAGCAAAAACTGTTTGCTTCTTCAACCAGTTTTCAAAGGTTATTCATTTCAGTGCACATTTTTGGGCTTTAATTTCCAACCGTACAGAAAATGTATTTTTATTTAATATTGGGTTTCTTTTTCAGGGATGCAAACCGAAAAAATCTTACAACAAGAAAGTTTTCTTTAATGTTTTTTGTCACTTGGAACGTATCATGATGCATCAGCAAAAATATGTTTTAGTACAACAAAAAAATGTAGTTTTATGGCAGTCAAAATTTACACGAAGTTTTTTAAAAAGCTTTTGTTTGTAAATAAGAGCTGAGGAGGTATCGTTTGTTTTGACGTTGTTCCTGCAAAGCATAGTTAATATACTACACCGATTTAAAGATAGAAGGATAAAGATTTGGATAGGTCTAATAGGAACACTAAAATTTATTTGGCTAGTCAACTCGGAAGAGTCGATTTCGCCACTTATAAGTATGTGTTCTTACACACATAAAAAACTTTTCGAAAATCTTGTAAAGTTTACTTCATCGTGTAAATTCGGACAACTTCTTTCTTATGATCCTTTTTCCCCCCAGGGACACAAGGCATCAACCACTCTTCCTTCCTTCCGAGCTATTATGTTGGCCCCTGCATTGAGTTCAACCCAAGTTTAGCCGATACTTCGAGCTTCTCTATCGACAGCCCTTCTTCATTCACAGCCGTTTTTGCGATCAAATTGTCATAATTTTAGCGAAATTTACAAAAACTACGATTTGAATTAAATCAAAAAAACATTTTGTGAACCGACCGTAGTTTTAGGATCTATGTTAACCACCGAACCGAAACGGTTCTAATACCCCGGCGGATTGCATCCCTGTTCTTTTTTTATGATTGTTGATTATTTGGTGTTGGGGCATTAATCAATTTTGTTACAAGGATATTTAAATTTAATCAAATGTCTGTGAAAATGTTAAGAGGTGCAGAAGTGTAGGTGTGTGTGTGTGTGGTTCAACCTGCACGTTTTTGTACATTGACTGGGTAATTTGTTAGCCATGGCAAGCAACTGGGAGCCAACAGCCACTTTTATTTTATTTCATATAGTTCTTTTTGGCCTCTGCGTGTGTGGGTACAGTTTTCGCATTGTACATATACACACATACATACATAAAAACTTATTTACCTAGGGAACCAACGAATGGAGCCACAATTCGGATTCGTCGTCCAGGCAGGGTCTCGTGTCTGCGCCCGGGGTGTCAACCAAATTTCGCGTGTCTCCTTTTTCGCTCTGCTGGCACCGATGCTAGCGGCAAATGTTGTTGTTTTTTCTGTTTGTCGGTGGCTCCACCATTTTCATTTCAATTCATTTATTTATGCAATATTTTATGTGCTCATTCAATTTTTTTTGGTTTGTGTTGTGTTTGTTGTTCTCCTCGTTTGTTCTATTAATTTGTGTTGTGCCATAAACCTCATTCGTCTTAATTTGTTATGCCTCTTGTTTTGTTACTTATTTATTAGTTTTATGTCCATTTCACCTACATATCTATCTATATCTGTTTGCCAAAAAGAGGGTAGAGAACATTAATAAAGAAAATTGTGATTGTGATATGGAAGTTCCACTAACAACAACTATAGGTACAACAACAACCACATCAACTACACACGCTGTAAATAAAAGTGTCCTTCCATCTCTCTCTTGTACAGATATTTTATTGTGTTTGTTTGTTGGTACATATACAAAATACTTACATACTTAATTACTTACTTACATACCTTTCATTTCAGTTTACTTTTTACTGTTTGTTGTCACCAATTGAAACGCTTTGAATTTTGTTTTTGATTTTTTTCCTGAATAATAAATAACTCTTTGTATTTGTACATGATTATGATTATTAATGTTTATATTAATCCACTGCTAACAACAAAGTAAAAAAAAGATAAGAAAAAGAATCATCATCCCACTTTTGTACAGTATAAAAAAAGAAAACCAGGAGCGAGTGAGAAAAAAAAGCGTATGTTTCGGCTTAAGACGAAGCTAAATGTATGATTTCCAAGATGAATGCATGCATCTAAACCCAATTACAGTGTCCTACTCTCAATATTAAGTCATAAGGACTAAAATAAAACCAAACATATTTCAACGATAAGTTTACTTAAACCATGTTTATACTCCCGAAATCCAGCAAAATCCTTGTGTAGAGTGACCTTCTATTTCCGGTTTAGAACGTTAGTGCTTGAACACCAATGGGAAGAAAGGTAACTTCATATTCTCTTGCAGGTTATTGAACCTTATTGCATGATATTGTTTCAAATTCACTGAAAATCATAAACAAAATCGTGTACATTTAATGGATATGTTTTGATTCTTTTATTTGCGAAATCGTTAAATGTATATGTCAAAATTTTAGTTCGTTCGGCCTGGTCCACAAAAATGAACTATCACAAATTAAACTCTAATTTAAAAAATGAACTATTGGTCAATAAGTGAATAGTTCAATAAATAATCTATAGTTCAATCACTGAGACCTAGTTCATTAGTTAATTTTAATGAGTAGTTCATTCGAACTAGTTAATGAATATCGTCACAACTCTAGTTAGAAATGCTATAGAATATGGTCATCCGATCTTAACCAAATTTAAAAACATATAATATTGATTATTCCTGAGTTAAAGAACGTTTTCATGTAAAACAAAATAGTTTTTTTTTAAGACCCATTTTACGAGCGACCGTTCCTATGGAAGCTATAAGATATAGTCATCCGATACGGGCGGATAGCTTTAAAACTGAGGGACTAGTTTGCGTAGAAACAGACAGACAGACGGACAAACGGACGAAGAAAGCTCAATCCACGCAGTTCGTCGTCCTGATTAAGAATATATATAGATAGATTATGGGGTCGAAAATGAATATTTCTATGCGATACAAACTTCTGGGCATATAAGTTCCGGGAGACTCGGGACCCAAGGGACAAATTTATAAATTTCCGGGATGGTTGGGATCATTATAACAAAAAATTTATTAAAGATAGGCGGGAAAGGGATCAATTATTGTGTATACATCTTATACGTACTTTTCTGTTCTAAGAATTTTGGTTTCAAAAACTTTGAAATTGAATCATTGGAAGAAATAATAATGCTGTTCTCGGATTGTTAAAAACTTATCGTTAGAAATAAATCAATTGGTTCTATTCGGGGGTGGAATCTCTAAAGATTTTCGTTTACACGTTTCCATTTCGTGTTCAACCTGTTTGACTTTATAGGCAATGAGTCACAAATATGCTAGGTTACTAGATCAGAAGACGAAAGTAAGGCGCATTGATGAAACCAAGTAGCTTTAATTCGTTACTTCCATTAAATCTAGTAACCAAACTTATTCTTGTCACTTCACAAATATAAAGTCGACCAATTCCATGAAAATTTCTAGTGATTTTCAGCAAACCCCATATTATGTAGTAGTTCAATTCATTATACTTGGCAATTTAAGGTTTATGATTTATGATACGCCTCGTCTCTGGTGCACATCTTGGAAATTGTATATACCACATGCCCACCATTCCATTTCAAAGAACGGCTTTCAATTTTCTTTTAAATGGTTTGTTAAGTTTCCTTTGTTTGTGCTCTCCCCATCCCAACCAACCAAAAATCAAAACCCCATTTCCCCCCCATCATTTTTCGTTTGCCTCATAATAAAAAAAGAAAACGAAATTAATTTGTGAATTCGACACACATTTTGTACCATAGTAAAAGCCATAAGCTCTCATTACTTTTTTTTACTTATTCTCTGTCACACTTTGTTTTTCTAATTCAAAATTAAAAAAAACAACAAAAAATGAAAAAAAGGATTTCAGCAAAATAATGCGAACTTTACTAAAAAAAAAAAACCAAGTTACTTGTATATGATGATGAAATGTTGGGATGGGCTGCCCGGTGACCGCTAGTATAATTGTCTCATTTATCAATTACTTAATGTACTTTCTTCTTACTACCTAACAAACCCTACTACTACTTTACTACTACCCCTAACTACCTACTACTACTACAACTATTCGTACTACTATTTGCTCTATGGGTTCCACATTTCCGTTTCCTAATTTTTTCTTTTTTAAATATATGTGTGTGTACGTGTTTGTACCTTCAGTTGGTTGTTGTTGATTTTGTTTTTCGTTCCGTTCTATATGTTGTTGTGGTTTTTGTTGTTCTGTTACATCCCCTATAAGATATATGTGTGTAAATTTAATTAATGTAATTTTAACATGAAACTCAACAATTTCTGCTAAGTTACATATTTTTCGGTGTGTACTTACTTCTTTACTAGCTAAGTGTCATTTTTCATTCCGTAATTTTCTAAGTGTATAAGTAAAAGTGTGTGTGTAAGTGTGCGTGTGTGTGTTACTTTTGGTCTAATGTAGAACTACAAAAGCGCTTCACAAAAAAGGAACAGTACAAAATATTATCATTTATTTTTTATGTCTGTGATGTGTTTTTTTCATTTTTTTTATGTTTGCCTGGACATGATATACTACACACACATACACTCACACCCTGACCACCATTGTTTGTGATATGCTGTGTATAACTCATAAAGCGTAGTTGCTACTTAATTACAATCATTACTCAAAAGCTGCCCACACCCACACTTACACTCTTACACACGATTACATCCTGCATATCCTGGCTTACCACCCTCTACATAATTGGTATTTTTAGTCTGCCTGTTTTTGTTTCAAGTTCCTTCCTTACGAAAACCTGTTTGTTGTGCCTTCTTCTACTAGCTGTGTAATCCTTTGCCTGAATGTGTTCTATATAAATATATATAATCTAACATATGTACGGATTTTAGTTACATTTAAACTTTTACACCAACTCTACTTAAAAAAGAAGAAGAAAAAAAGAGAGGACCCTTTACCACCAACAAATATATATTAATAATATATATATGCGCGTCGTTTGCCCAAGAAAAAAAAAACAAAAACAAAACCCTTACTCAACTTATACCTATTTATTTAAAAAAAAATGTTGTGCTTGCTCTAGCAACAAATACTTTAACTTACCTTTTCGTTTTTCCCATTTTTTTTTTGTGGTTTGACTTCTCCACATCGGAAGAGAAGATTCAGAGCCATAACCATAATGTGTGTGTGTTATTTCTTTTTACTTATTTTAGTTGATTTTAACGTGTTGTGCTCTTCAGTTCGAAAAAAAAGAAGAAAGTTTGGCCAAAGAAGAAAAGTTGAACAACAAAAACTCTTTTCTTTTAGTTGTTACTGTGTACGTCATGCGTTTTATATTATGGTTTTTATTTGTTTTCCTCCAACTTACATACTTATCCTACTTATGTATTGTACTTACCGCTGCTTTTTTACACATTTTCAACAGAAATTGTTGTTGTTTCTTCACGGTGACGCCGCACTTGAAGCAGCCGCTTCCAGTGCGTTGCTCCACCCTTAAAACCAAATTGACTCCTAGACCTTTGTAGAATTTGTCTTCTTCTTCTTTTGAAAAAAAAAAAAATCCTTTGCTCTTACTATTTACTAATCCTTTACTTTCTACTACTACTACTACTACTACAACTATCACTCCCACTCTTTCTCTAACACTTCCCACTTACTCTTGTATCTGTTTCTGTGTGTGTTTCTTTCTGTCTACAACAAATTTATTTGCGATTTGCATTAATTGAATTTTTATTTGTGCTTTTAAAATAATCATGTCCCCCAGACTTTTGCAAGGGCCGTGAGACTTTACAGAATCTCTGCGACCAAATACCTGGTGATGCCTTGCTCTATTCGCTGTTCCGTGAGAGTGCCGAGCCCGTCAAATGTCCGCTTAAGGGTAAGTAGTCAAATGCACATTGGTCGGAAATTATGTTTTTTTTTAAAGCTTGGTATTAAATAACTGGGAAAAGTGTGCGAAATCTCTGCACATTACTTCGTCGATCACGGAAATCTGTTTTTGATATATCGTGCACTACTGAAATGGACGAAACAGCTACCAGCGAAAATCGTGAGAAATTATGGTTTTTATTAATACCTATAAGAAGCAATCACATTCGGTAACCTCTTTGTAAGATCTGTTTGTCTTTCGAGATGATCCGCGCTGTATTTTTCGAAAGAACGGTAACTGTACACAGTCAGATCTTATGTCTTTGACCGAATAAGGTATAGTCCGAAGGTGCAATGTCTGATGAAATCGGTGTTTCTTCACAAAAATAAAAAATGTAGCTACCATACCATGTCACAAATTAGCTCACACAACAGATTTTTTGAGCACTCAAAACAAGAGTTGCATACCACTGAAATTCTCAAGAAGAACACATTGTTGAGCAATAACATCGAGTCCAATGTTTCGGTTTAGACCTTGGATCATAACTTATTGAATCGTTAAAAATATTAGCCGCTTTTTTTTAATTTATGATATGATGGACTGTCGGCAGGATTGTCGCAGGATGTCAATTATCTTCCTTATATTCCTTTAATAATTGCTACTTCATTTCGTGAAACTTTCGTGAAACAAAATATTCGGAATCTTAATTTCATGTCTCTAATTTTTTGTCATAAAAGAAAAACGACTGATCCGTACTAATGTGCACAAGCTAACAAACTTTATTGAATTGATACTGATTTTGTGTTTAATCTCAGGTCCCTTTATTTTCACCTATAATCGTGGACATGGCGAATGTAAGTCGCCCGTTTCCAATATAGAGAGCTGCACTGAAGAGAGTCGCCTGCTATTGAGTTTCCAGGCCTGTCCCGATGTTCAAGGCACCGAGAGTACAGGTGGGTCCTTAGCCCTGACAATGACTCAACTGGTTTTTACTGTCCCTCTCTTATTTCCTTCCTGCAGTTGAAGAGTTGACTTGCCTGGCCACCTGGAAGGATGGCAACTCACGCTACTTGGTTGGTCTGGTCTCACACCATCATGCCATTTCCAACGAGGAGCGCTATCGTTGCTTTGTCTACGAGAAAATCTCCTCGCTGATGGGTAAGTAGCAACCGGTAGGAACTTTTTTGTGCTGAGTCTTAATTCCCATTTTCCCTTTTTGCAGGCGGTCCCAGTATGCTGAGCTCCAAAGATGCCGAATATAAGCTGGCACAATCCGGCGACGCCACTTGCAATGGCTTAGACAGTGCCGAGGTAAGCACCTGCCATTTTCACTCAAACGTAAATTGCCACGACGAACTCCCTCCCCTCTCGCCTTGTAGGTTGGCTCACGTATAATGTCGCTGCGCAAACCGCCTGTGGCAGAGCGCTGTGACTTTCCGGCCTGGTTTAAGGGTCCGCGTCATTGGCATGCACTTATGGGCAATGCTGTCTACAATTATCATTCCAAGTGAGTAGCAGCCAAGAGCCTGCGGGCAAGTTGTCATATTCATTTCCACTATTCCCACTCCTTGCAGTGATGGCTCCGTGCACATTATTAAGCCCAATGGCTATATGGAGACACGTGCGCTATGCGAACAGATAAACAAACAGACCCCCACAGAATTGATGGCCGTGGTGCACTACACCACTGGCTGGTAAGTTACACACAGTTTCAGTTGAAATTGCTGCCGAGAGGCTGTGCCCACAAATTCAATCCATTCCCGTTCACTATTTTGTCGTTCATAGTCAATCAGGGTTCATGTGCATGATGTTCTATCGCCGGGATACGCACGTCATTGAAATACAAACGGGCAAGCCGGCCATACGCCTTGAGGATGCCTGTGCCCCGGATCATTTTGACATTAATAAGATGGCCTACATTACTTTACTGGGTAAGAGAGAGTTGCTTACTGGTACAGTCCATTACCATAAAGTTCAAAAATAAATCAAGGGCAGGAAAAATATAAATTTTAAATTTGTGAGAGCGTTTGTAAATTTAAAAAAGGATTAAAATGAGGTGGTTCCGATTCAAACATAGCCAACAATTGATGTCATGTACTAATTTAAATTTAAATTTTCTTTTCATTAGTCTGCCTGTTGAATTTTTTAAGGTATCATGAGGATGTTGAATTTACTACGTCAGATATAATTTTCTATAATGGTTTCAGTGATCTTTAACAAAGTGATTTTCAGTCGGCTCAAAATCAAGATTGATTTTGGTTTAATAATCAATGAAAAACAACAAAGATTTTAAATTTGTTTATTCGATTTTCGAGAATCGGCACTGAAGGTCGGAAAATGTAGTGCGGGGGTTGATTGCGGGATCAGCATACGGCTTGTATGCTTTGTATTACAAATAGATGGAAAAACTAAGGTCGAAAAGTCAAGGTCAAACCATATTTATTTAAAATTCGGTTTGTAACCTCTATTAGCCAATTAAATGGAAGATCAATTTAAGAAAATCCACCCGTTAGATTCGAAAATTCAAGTCCAAACATTATTTTTTAGCAGATACATATATAGGAAATTCGGTTTCAAAGCTCTTTTGAGATCAAAATTAACTAGGTGTTTCCCCAGAACGTAAACCATTTTGAAATCCACGGAACGGGATTAATTTTGGTCTGTGGGTTGGTACGCAATCATCTTCTTCAATTTATTTTCCCCAATTTTTTTTCGTTAGAGGTACTCTAAAATTAGGTTGTGTGGTTAATTGAATGAGCTGCGAATTCTTAACATTTTTTTAAGAATTGAAAAATAACAAAGACGCTTTAAAACGGATCTTTTATTTCTGGATTTACTGAAAAAAAGGGATAATTTTGACCCATGTGAACTGTATTCACCCCCTCTTTCTGGTACCTGCAGCTAGCAATCCGGAACCGGCTATCTGCCCCATGGAGGGTCTCTACACTTTACGTGGAGCCATTGGGCCACCCTATTTGGCCACCCGCCACAAGCGCAATCACAACGGAAAATCACATTTGGGACATGGACATCATCACCATGAAAGTGCTGATGTCGGAGCTTTTGGTGGTCACAAGGGAGGGTATGTACTCGCACACATACAAATGATTTTCTCTGCTCTTGCCGAAATTTCTTCATGGTGTTTTTTCTGGTTTTGCAGACACAGCACGCTCAGTTTTCGCAATGCCGAACGCATGGAGCGAGGGTCCTGGCATGCCAATACTCGCGGCCTGCCCGCACGTAGTCGACGCAATGCGCCCCAGGATCAACAGCAGCAGGAACAGCAACTGGTATTGGGTAGTAACAACGATACCAGTGTGGGTTTTGTGGCCACACGAAATCGGCGAGATGTGCCCGGCTGTGTGACTAACTACAATGCCCAACGTCAGCTCTGGGTGGGTTGCAATGCACCAAACCTTATCGATGTGAGTCCACTGTGCAGCGTGGAGGGGGAAGAAGGTAAGCTAATATAGAATGGGAATTTCAATTAATTTAAAATCTTTTCTTCATTCTTTTGCGACTTTGTTATTGAAAAAAGGTTTTGGATAGGTTATTCAAGGTATTGTCCCATAATTTTGGTAGCAATCCAGTTCTTTGGGCGGTGTCAAGCCACGCCCGTTGCCAAAGCACTTCAGCCGCCTTTAGTCGTTCGTAAAATCTCTAGGGGCAGCATAAAAAAGGGTTTATAAAATTTACTGGTGATATCCCTCACTGCTGTTCGTTAAGAAATTTGCTAGCTAAAGGTAATGCAGAGAAGTTCAAGTCGGAAAAAAAAAAATTGTTTCCGCTTCTAGAAAAATTATAAAGAAAAACTTTTTATAAGCACTTTTAAAATTACAGTGCCGTAGAGGTAAGACGAAAATCAACGGGTTCTAATCTTAGTAAGAGCACAAAATATTTACGCAAATTAAAAGTTCAAAGCAAAGAAGAACTAAATGTTACCTAAATAAATTGCTAACCCCTTTGCGCTAGTAAAATCGCTAGGAATGTTTAAAGGTCATCTACATACAAAATTTGATGATTAAATATATCATCACATTCATATCGATTAATGCTGACTGAGAAGCATTCATTCTTAGAGGCAGTTTTCTTTAAATAAAAACAAAATATCAAAGCTTACCTCAAATGATGTTTCGTTGGCATAAAAATTGCCATTTGTTGTTGTTATTATTCAAATTATTCAAACATGTTTATCGTTTATTATTCTGACCATATATAGCTTTTATAGAAAAATCTTTAAAATTAGTTGACATTCCTTTAATTTTGCAGAGTACTCATGTCATGGTTCCTGGAGCGAGAATAGCACCTTCTACATCATAGCCAGGCACAAGGGCACCAAACATGGTGTCTGTCTCACCTATCGACCTACGGAGGGCACAGCGGCCAAGCTGGTAGTGGGTGATGCCTGTTATCGCGGCACACAAAAGCCACCCGATCATCATTTGGTGGCCAATTTGTCCGTTTTTGGTAGGTTACTCCACACATGCTTGCTCTTTGCCCTACTAATTCTTTGGTTTTTAACTATCCAACAGGAAAATGCGGTGAAACGGGCTCCAGTGCGGCTCAAACTACTCTGGCCAATGTGCTGCTATTGTGGGTCTTAACCTGGTGCCTGCAACTAATTAGCTGAACCGCTACAAATGCTTTACCCAAACCCAAAAACCAAATCCCCTTTATGATCAACATGTATACAAGACACATTTAAGACTTACCATTTCACATTGGTTTTTATTACTGTATATAACTTATTGTTTATTTTTTTCTCAACAATTTTGTTTAGTTTTAAGTGCTAAAGAATAAACGAAATTTCGATAAATCGCATTAACAAATGAAAATATAACAAACAGAATATGGAAAATGGTTTGCATTGTAAAGCCTTAGAGCCAGGTTAATATATAATTACCTATCTACATAGCACACATACATGCTATTAATTTGTAATATCAGCCGAACTATACGAATCCAAGCTTGAAGCTTAATTTTCGTTTTGGTTTTAGTTTTCTAGATTTCATTTTCGAAATGTTTCCTACATCAAAAGTACACAACAACAACAACATTACAAACTACATATAATAACTACATATACATACATACACGCATACATACAAACATATGTATTATAATTAGTTTTTTCGCATTGTTTTCCAATTGTACAAAATGAAGGCAAAATCATGATAATTATTATATGCCTACACACACATATATATATATATTTTTATGTACAAAAACGCAAAATGTACGTATGTACGAGTGCATATATATAGATACATATATCTAAAGAATAATGTTTTGCATTAGGATCGCATTGGTTTCATAATACATAATTAATACCTTGCAAAATACGCATATATATATATATATATATGATTCATTCTTTATACTATTTACGGGCAAAACATCCAACAAAAAAAAAATTAAAAAAAAAAAACAAATATTCGAAGTAAAGTGCAAAATTCGAGCAAATTCTTAAGTAGATGGGCACTTACACACTTAGAGGTCTGCATGATTGCCACTCGAAAAACAACGGCTCGCTTAATGCGATTTATACAAGATGCTTTCATTTAAAATATCTTAATGTCGTTATCATTTTGCTAAAAAAAAAATACGATCACGTATATTGAAACCAAGACTGCAAACCGGTCAGCAACCATAACCCTTAAAACCGGTTTGGTTTAGGCTAATTACATCTCTCAACGGACCTTCTCTTGTTGAATAATGGTTCGGTTAACAAAAATTTTCTTAGATCATCTACAGTCGATAGCTAGCAGAGCCAGTTTTCAATCAACGGAAACACCAATTGAATAAATGTAAACTGTACGGGATTCTTTTTTCTTTTTAAATTTATTCGGAAATGGAAACTGGCCTAATTAGTATTCGGAATATTTTTCTTTGCGTAATGTAGCAGAAAAAGTTATTATGTAAAATATCGCCAGGCAGATTTTACGCAGTTTAACTTCCACTTTCCGTGAGCAGTTCATCATATCTGCATTTTACAAAAATATTTTTGAAAAATTGAACAACAATCCAAAAAGTTATGATCTAAGATTTGAACCGAATCCAATGGTTCAATGCTTACAAAAACCGGTCCGCAAACCGAACTTTAAACTTAACGACGGGTTCTAATCTGCGGACCGAACCTGCTTTACAATTATAGGGGTTTGCACCTATGGCCAAAAAAAGACAGTGATCACAAAAAGAATTTTAATAGTCAGCTTGATAGTTGATTAAATGATCGTAATCAGTGAAAGAACTTTTATCCAAATGCTTACTAATAAGAAGAAAACTGCTGGCTATACCCAGTGGTAGAGGACCTTCTCAGCAGAGACGGCCACGGGCTGGTCATTATTCCCGGCATCGTAGGCCCGTGCCGATCCTGGAAAACGAAATTAGGTCAGGACTTTTTCGGGCTTTGGTCTTATGTGGTTAGGCGTGTGTCCGCATGAAGCCCGTCCCGATTCCGATTTCAAGGACCCGAGAAGCTTCTCTTGAATAGGCCTAGCGGTACAGAACAAGCCTGTCGGTACTACTTACCACACGGATGGTAACATTATCTGGTAAAAAAAATACAAAATTTCAAAATCCTTTAATTTTTTAAGTTTATCGTTATTTAAATGTAAACAAAAAGCGCAAACAAAAGTTGAAAAGTTCACAAGGCCCTTCCGCTCGTTTCAGACTTCGCAATCCACTTCAAGTTCCTTGCAATTGTCTTTAACAACAACATGAAATAATGACTTGAGACTTCAGAACTCAAGCTATAGAATAATGTCTCAAAAGCTCATTTCTTTCTTTCTTTCTTTCTGAAAACAAAAAGTTTTTTCTGACTTTTGAGTGATTCGTTTACCTCCCCCTAACAAGAGTCACAGAGTTAAATGCAAATAATATTTTCAAATTCAAAGGAAGTGTAAAAATTAATCTTTGCTGCCTTTTTCCAAACAGTTCGATGAACTTTATGTTTAGTTTTTTAAGAGCTCGATTAAGTCGACATTTACATGGTGTAAGTGCAATCATGCAGACCTCTATTATACACACACACACGCATATGTTCTCATAATCAATCAACTAATCTAATTTAAGACACTGGACAACCAAAAAGAACAAAAGACAACAATGAATCAGCAGAGAATGCTAAAATAATTAGAGTGTTTAAGGCAATTAAGCGGTGATATAGGTCTAGAATAAAGAAACTGTGTAAATCTCTTATGAAGGCACAAGTAGTGGAGCAGCAGCAGGAGCAAAGAGGAAGAATTGTGTATCCAAAGGATTTCAAGAAACAAAAAAAAATTAAAATAATATAAAGTAGCATTTTTCTCTCGATTACATAGCCTACACACAGAACATACACAAGCATTTTTTGCCCTAATTCGATGATATCCTAAGCGAATATTAAAAAACATAATGCTACTCCTCCCCCCCTTCAAGGCAGACTAGTCAAAATTTATCAAGCGTAACTTTGAGTTCCATGTAAATAGCGAAATGTAAGGCGAATTGAAACAGAAACATTTTTGAATACGGTACGCGGTGTATACATATGTAACTAATTGCTAGTTAGCTAAAACGTGGGCAAACGCTAAGTGTGCAGGCACAGTGAACACACAAGAGTTACTTTCTAAGTACTATATTATATAGGTATATAATAAACATAAATTATAAACTGAAGCAGCGGACAGAGAGAGTGGAACACAGCGGCGGCCCCAAGCAACCCCATTTCAACGAAAGGGGAAGGGAGCGGACAATTCAACAAAGGCAATACACAAATATTTTTTGGAGTGTACCTCTCTCTCTCTCACACACACTCTCTACCGAAATAAGTATTTCAATTTGTTGTCAGCTTTTAAAAAGTACATACAAAATGAACAAAAGAATGAAGTAATAAAGAATGCATTTTAAACACTTAACATTAAAAAAAAAACGAAACATTATGCAATATTTTAGGGACAAGGGACAAGTGTTTCCTATCCTTCTAAACAAACTCAGCTCAAGTTTCCCATTTGTTTTCTTTTTCGCTTAGCTGTTTTATTTTGCAATTGTTAAATAATAACATCTATCTGTTACGGTCCGTTCCCTCTCCAAAAAAGTTCTACCAAAGACCATACCATAACTATAAGCGACAACTAATACAAACAATTTGTAGGGCGACGCATCAAGATGATGGCAAGTGTTAAACCGCTATTGTGCTTTCCAGCTTTAACTTTAAGATGTCTTATATGGGTTATGGTATAGTCCTTGGTGCTACTTATCAATGTTCCAACTGGTCACACTCCAAAAAAAATGTATTCAATGTTTCTAAACAAAAAAAAAAACTACAAAATGCAAACATATTTTTGTAAATAGTTGAAGCAGCGCTTAAATTTTTATCCCATTTTTTTTTGTATGGCCAACCAAGCGACCATGCCCACACGAACGCACAGCGTGGGCGTGGCAGCAGCACGTGAATGTGAACGCTAAGCATTAGATTTTAAGTGATTTTTATATATATATATAATGCATTCAAAGCGATTTTTTAAATCATTTTAATTGTCTATTTTAAAAAACAAATAAGAAAGCAAAATTAGAATTATCATGTAAGTTGATTTCGTTTCTGAAGAATAGTTGTGTGTGAGAAAAGAAAAACTTATGCAAATTTTCGTCAATAATTGAATGTTTTTTGAATCCTATGTTCAGTTTTTGTTTGAGTTTTTTTAAGCTAATAAAAATAAAATTATAAACTAATAACAAATATAAAAAAATTATATAAAACGTGATTTAATTTGCTCATTATCAGTGGAGAGAAGCAACATCTGACGATATTTATTGTCCCTGTATGAGGATAGATTATTAAGTACGACAGAGGGCGTACCATCAAGCATGATGCAATAAGGAGGTGGTTCTGCAAAGCGCCCTTTTCTTAGTTGACATTTCTTCAGTGTGCAGCTGACGCTGTTGCAAAAGGACGAAAACTGTGGTATAGGTGTATTTGATCGTGAAAATCGATAATATTTTGTTCTGCAAATCGCCCTTTTCTTAGTTGACATTTCTTCAGTGTGCAGCTGACGCTGTTGCAAAAGGACGAAAACTATGGTATAGGTGTATTTGATCGTGAAAATCGATAATATTTTGTACCGATATAACGATGGATCAAGTTTTAGTGCTAAGGTTTTATTTCAAACCTTGGTACGCCCCAAGTATTACCCAGTTTAAATATAAAAGCAATCATTTGTTTAAAATAAAAATAAAAATTTATAATTTTTTTATTTTTGTTTACTGTAACGTAAGATTTCTGTTATTTGCATAAATTGTATGTCTTTGAGTAATTATTTGAATATTCATCTTCTAAAAGCCTGTTTAACTAAAACTTGTAATTTATGTTGAATGATCCACGTTCAACTATTTTTATCAAAAGAGGTTCGGTTTAAACCCGGTTTTCAGCTCTGCATTCTCCTTCCATTAAATACGTTAGATAATGGCTTAGTTGTTACCGTAAATAAATACTGAAATCATTAGGAACAGACAACGCAATGAACTTTTAGGGTACAGTACGATCAAATAAAATTAATGACTACAATTTCTTGGGACGCAATAGGAATAATGGACTGTTGATGTTCATCCGGCATGAGGTCAGGAAAAACACTTCTTTTGTGGGAATAATCTTTATGGGCTTTTTAGACAAAGGTAAGACAATTATAGTCTAGAATTGTTCTGAATTAAAACCAGACTTGGCGCCCTGCGACTTTTGTTTTAATAATACTAGACTATAATATATAGCTCCCATAGAAACGGTCGGTCAGAAAACTACTTCTAGTGAGAAAAACTTTTTTGTTTTCTGTCGTTGCATCCCCAATCTTGGTATATATTAGTTTTGTATACTTTCACATAATTTAGAAAAAATTTATCAAAATCGGATGACTATAGCATATAGCTGCCATATAAACGGTCGGTCAAAAAACTACTTCTAGTGAGAACAACTTTTTTGTTTTCTATCGTTGCGTCCCCAGACTTGATATATATTAGTTTTATATGCTTTTACATAATTTTGGAAATATTTATCAAAATCGGATGATTATAGCATATAGCTGCCATAGGACCGATCGGTCGGAAAATGTGTTTTACTAAGAAAAGTTTTTTTATGGTATCAAATTTTTATTATCAATGATTTAAATTTTTTAAATATTTGATATCTATATCCTATATATATTTTACCGGTTAAATCAGTCGGAGTAAAGTTTTTCAAGTGTATTAAAACTTCGGCACAGTCGAAGTTAGCTTTGCCTTCTCGTTTTTTTTTAGTTTCGGGCTGGAAACTAAGTTGGCCGTGATGGTCTACGTGATATCCGTCAAGTTCGCGAGGTAAGTTTTAAAAATCGCTTGTACTCTACTCAAATACTGTTTTATTTTGCAACAGAGGCTTCATGGCTATATACATTTCGTTTATGCTGATGGTCATATTTGCTTAGTTTTTTCACTATTTCCAACGAACATTTGAAACTTACAATACTTACTTACATATGATCGCATATTACATTCTGCATAAGCTTCGTTTTCTGAAAAAAAAATTGAAATATTCTACAAATAAATGTACATTTATTCGAAAATCGGCATACAATTATATTTTTAAATTGCTTGTCATTTGTTGTTTTTGTACATCCGGGATCCAATGGATAACGCCAGGTTCGTCTGACGTCTGGGTCAGTTCTCATTGTGGTGGAAGGTCTTCTTTAGGCAGGGAACGCGCGCATTAGCATCTTCCCATAGACGCCAGCCATGACTGTTTAAGTCGGTGGTCATAGAAAAACTTGATTTGCAGGTCAGTTGGCTGTCGACTGTGGCTGCTCACCAACACAAGCACATTTTTCTGCTCTTTCCTTTTGGCCAGCCGTGGCCTACATGGGTTCCAGCAGGTCGCTCTGTCTTTATTTTGGCGTGGTGTTGATTTTTTTTGTTTTGTCAAAATTCATAACTCTTTGTTCATATATTTGGTGGGTGAGGTTATTTAGTTATTTAATACCAAAGTTGGTTTCAATTATATTTATTAAAATAAAAATAAGTGAAAAGGAGAAAATGCATCATTAACCTCACCCGAAAATATGATGCTTTTTCTTAAATCGTACGATATTTTAGAAAAGGGTAAGAGATCATTCCGCAGTGGAATTGTAAATATGGAATATTTTGAAATGAAAAGAATTTTATTCAAACAAAAGACATAACGAAATATGATTTAAAAAAAAACAAATGTCTTAGTTAGAAGGGTATTCTCATAATTATTTTAAACATAAGAAGTGGATCAGAATTAAATAATTGTGTAAGAAAACGATATCAAATAAAGTGCAAAAACGTACATTGAATAAACTCTCTAGAACAGCACAAAAATAACTTCGATTCTCCTGGCGACAAGCTGTTGTAACATCTTCCAGACATTCGTCATTTCGGAATCAGATCTATTTAATCTATGTACGCAAATTCTGTTTAAATATATATGACAGTGAGCTGTATAAAGTTAGTGAGTAGTCAAAGAATGCACTGGTGTTAAATTCAATTATTTTAAAATGCTTTGTAATGCAATTTACACAGAAAGCTCAACCAAATTCGAAACTTAAGGACATGATCATAGATTAAGCACAGAGAGTACTTAAGTGCTGTTTGAACTTCACAAAAATAAATCACATGATTTAAAGACACCTCAGTTTGAAGCTTAACTATATGCAAATTTTTAGTACCAACATAAAGCACACAAATTAATATATATCATTTGTAAGAAAACAAACAAAAAAGGCATACAAAATTACAAAAAAATTTCCCCACTTTTAATTTTTAGATTAAGACTTAAGGAATATGTTGACTACATATTTTTTTGACTAGTACAAAAGATAATTATTAGTTTCCAATAATTTGAAGGCTGTGAGTAGATTATACATAAATAAGAATGAATATAGAAATAAGTCCAAAGTGCAAATTTACAGGTTCGATTAGTAATAAATCTTTCCATATTACTACGATTATCCTTGTAACTTTCCAAGACATAATGAGAAACATTTTAATGCATATATAAAGTATTTCAATTATGGAAAAAGAAAAGTAATTGAATTATTGTACCCACACTGAGTGCATTTTAGGGGATCAAGTAGAATCGATGGAAAATGTGAAACTGAGACTGACACCGGCAACATCTAACATCTGTCAGTTAAAGCTTTTCAAAAATGTGATGAATCAAACCAGATAAAAGATCTTTTTTAGAAAACTAAAATTGCATTTTTTTTCACATTAGGTCAATCTTTTATGGTGCCATTTATTGCAGGAAGTCTTTTCTTGGGATTTTCCTTAGTGATTTCTGAAATTGCTCCAGCCTCTATGTTGCTAAATTAAACAGCACGTCTTGGATATCAGATTTTGGGCGTCTTGATGCAGCTCCTGAGCGATATTTCTAAATTGATGCCAATTGGGTCCTCTACGGTGAAAGTTAAGAGATCTGTACCATGTCTGGAACGGATTGAGCATGATTTCTCTACCATTACTTAATTTTATGTGGGACTATGTGGGTTACGAACAATTTGCTTTAATATGTTAAATGTGCTCAGTGTAAAGCCCCCAAAGTTTGAACCTTAGGGTAAAAAAATATAAGTGAATATGCATGCTTTTTACGTAGATAGGTTTATTTAACTTTGATATCAATAATATGCTTAACATAACCCCAATAAAAAAAAAATGCAATTATCATATCTTTGGTTCATTCTATGGCAAAAGGCAAGCTTGAAGCTATGCATGCGTTTTATGTAGTAAGGTTTGTTTAACTTGGAAATCAATAACATGATTAACCTAAGTCCACTTAAGAAAAATTCCTTTATCATATCGATCGGTAGGAAAGCTTGAAGCTCTTCTTATATAATGATTAGATCATAATTAATAGTTGAAGTACACATATATTCATATACATCGCATAGATGAAGTATTATAAATCCTTGTTTAAGAAAATGGTTGAAAGATTTGCAGAGATTTAGTAATCCGGAATATTTTGGTAATTTTACCCAACATTTTTACATTTTCCTAATCAAATGGATTCTTTTATATATACATTGAAGATATTTAGCCTATTCAAAGATTTTATAAGCCTAGAAGTCAATAGATTATATATATCTATTATGAATTAAGTTGTATTAGCCTAAAATTTCGATCACTTGATTTCTAGATTCATAGCGACGGATTCTTTTATTAATGTTGTTTGTTTTATCAGTTTTCAGAATTATATTTTTAAACTCTTTGGCAAAACAACGTTTTTGTTTGTTGTATTCGCAGATTTACTAACTTTTAACTATAATAGATCGATGACGCGGACTTTCATTTTGCAGAGATTTAACCAAAATTGTATATTGGATTCTAAGAGACACTCATAGTTTGAAGACGTTGCTGAATAATTTTTAGAAATTATTTGTTTTAAAATTTGGAAAAATTTTACCTAACACTTTGTGTGAATTATTTCTAACCTTATGGAAATTTCAGAATTTTTAAATTTAAATAGTTTTATACACTTTGAATAAACCCCTCTAACATTTTCCTTGCTAAGCATTTACAGATCGACGACGCAGTTTGAATTGTAGAGATTCGCTATTTCACAATTCATTCTATCTACATAAAAAGATGCAAGTAGAGAAAGAGAAAAATGTAAAATGAACAATGCTTTAAACTAAGGGTTTCTTAGTTTCGGTAATAATAAACGTTAAAAAAAATTAAAAAACAGAATTTCTAAAAAAAAACCAAAAGCCAATTTTTCTAACTTTTTTGCCTTGCTAAAAAAAGAAATAAAAAGTTTAACAGAATTTACAAAATTTTCACTTTGAGAAAAATGTCTAACATTTTCCATTCACATATCGAAAACTAAACTGCGTTTTGTAAAGATTTAGCATTTCCAAATTTTATATAAATTAATACACTTTAAGATAAACATTTTTCTAACATTTTTCTTACTAAATATTTAGATCTAAGACGCATTTTGATTTGTAGTTGTTAGGTATTTCGGAATTTCAATTATTTTGCACACTTTAAATAAACGTTCCCATCATTTCCCATCCTTAACATTAATAGATCGAAGACGCATTTTAATTTGTAGATATTTGCTATTTCAGAATTTTAAATAATTTTACACACACTTTGAATAACCTTTTTTAACATTTCGCTACCTAAACATTCATAGATTGAAGATGCAGTTTGATTTGTAGATCTTTGGTATTTCAGAATATTAAATAATTAACACTCATTGAAAAAACCTTCCTAACATTTTCTTTCCTGAAAACAACTTGAGTAGATATTGATTTCAGATATAATATTTTCACACTTTGATACACATTCCTCACATTTCCTTTCTAAACATTCATAGATCGAAGACGCATTTTGCTTAGAAGATATTTGTATTCAGATTTTAAATTCCACTAACTCTAACTTCCCTTCACACCTTTTTTTCGTTTTAAATAATTTCACACACTGTGATAAACCTTCCTAACATTTCCTTTCCTAAACATTCATAGATCGAAGACGCATTTTGCTTGAGATTTTGTATTAGAATTTTAATTTTTACACTCTTGAGTAACCTTCAAACATTCCCTTCTCAACACTCATACACAAACCATTTTGTTTTTGGATATTTGCTATTCTGATTTATAAATATTTCACACACTGTGATAAACCTTCCTAACATTTCCTTTCCTAAACATTCATAGATCAAAACGCGTTTGATTTGTAGATATTTGTACTTTTTCCACCTATTTATAATAAACCTTCCTAACATTTCCTTCCTCCTTCTTTTTCTTTTACTTTTCCTCTAACATCAACCCATACACGAAGACGCATTTTAGTTTTTGGATATTTGCTATTTCTGATTTATAAATAATTTCACACACTGTGATAAACCTTCCTAACATTTCCTTTCCTAAACATTCATAGATCGAAGACACATTTTGATTTGTAGATATTTGGTATTTCAGAATTGTAAATATTTTACACACTTTGTAAACTTCCTCACATTCCTTCCAAACATTCATAGATCGAAGACGCATTTTGATTTGAAGATATTTGGTATTCCAGAATTTTAATAATTTTACACTCATTGAGTAAACCTTCATAACATTTCCCTTCTCAACACTCATACATCGAAGACGCATTTTAGTTTTTGGATATTTGCTATTTCTGATTTATAAATAATTTTACACACTGTGATAAACCTTCCTAACATTTCCTTTCCAAACCTCATAGATCAAACCATTTTTTTAGATTTGTATTCATTTTTAATTTTACACCTTGTAAACCCCTAACATTTCCCTTCCTCAACACTCATAGATCGAAGACGCATTTTAGTTTTTGGATATTTGCTATTTCTGATTTATAAATAATTTTACACACTGTGATAAACCTTCCTAACATTTCCTTTCCTATACATTCATAGATCGAAGACGCATTTTGCTTTGTAGATATTTGGTATTCCAGAATTTTAATAATTTTACACTCATTGAGTAAACCTTCATAACATTTCCCTTCTCAACACTCATACATCGAAGACGCATTTTAGTTTTTGGATATTTGCTATTTCTGATTTATAAATAATTTTACACACTTTGATAAACCTTCCTAACATTTCCTTTCCTAAACACTCATTCGAAACATTTTGTTTGATTTTATTGATATAAATAATTTTACACACTTTGATAAACCTTCCTAACATTTCCTTTCCTATACATTCATAGATCGAAAAGCATTTTGATTTGTAGATATTTGGTATTTCAGAATTGTAAATAATTTTACGCACTTTGATAAACCTTCCTCACATTTCCTTTCCTAAACATCTATCGACTTTTTTTTGGTATTCCAGAATTTTAAATTTTTACCTATTGAGTAAACCTTCATAACATTTCCCTTCTCAACACTCATACATCGAACACGCATTTTAGTTTTTGGATATTTGCTATTTCTGATTTATAAATAATTTTACACACTTTGATAAACCTTCCTAACATTTCCTTTCCTAAACATTCATAGATCGAAGACACATTTTGATTTGTAGATATTTGGTATTTCAGAATTGTAAATAATTTTACACACTTTGATAAACATTCCTCACATTTCCTTTCCTAAACATTCATAGATCGAAGACGCATTTTGCTTTGAAGATATTTGGTATTTCAGAATTTTAAATAATTTTACACTCATTGAGTAAACCTTCATAACATTTCCCTTCTCAACACTCATACATCGAAGACGCATTTTAGTTTTTGGATATTTGCTATTTCTGATTTATAAATAATTTTACACACTTTGATAAACCTTCCTAACATTTCCTTTCCTAAACACTCATAGATCGAAGACGCATTTTAGTTTTTGGATATTTGCTATTTCTGATTTATAAATAATTTTACACACTGTGATAAACCTTCCTAACATTTCCTTTCCTAAACTTCATAATCGAAGACAGATATTTGGTATTTCAGAATTTTAAATAATTTTACACTCATTGAGTAAACCTTCATAACATTTCCCTTCCTCAACACTCATACATCGAAGACGCATTTTAGTTTTTGGATATTTGCTATTTCTGATTTATAAATAATTTTACACACTTTGATAAACCTTCCTAACATTTCCTTTCCTAAACATTCATAGATCGAAGACACATTTTGATTTGTAGATATTTGGTATTTCAGAATTGTAAATAATTTTACACACTTTGATAAACATTCCTCACATTTCCTTTCCTAAACATTCATAGATCGAAGACGCATTTTGCTTAGAAGATATTTGGTATTTCAGAATTTTAAATAATTTTACACTAATTGAGTAAACCTTCATAACATTTCCCTTCTCAACACTCATACATCGAAGACGCATTTTAGTTTTTGGATATTTGCTATTTCTGATTCATAAATAATTTTACACACTTTGATAAACCTTCCTAACATTTCCTTTCCTAAACACTCATAGATCGAAGACACATTTTGATTTGTAGATATTTGCTATTTCTGATTTATAAATAATTTTACACACTTTGATAAACATTCCTAACATTTCCTTTCCTAAACATTCATAGATCGAAGACGCATTTTGCTTAGAAGATATTTGGTATTTCAGAATTTTAAATAATTTTACACTCATTGAGTAAACCTTCATAACATTTCCCTTCCTCAACACTCAAGACGAGACGCTTGGGATATGCTATTCGCCCCCCCTCCTTCCAACACTCATACATCGAACACGCATTTTAGTTTTTGGATATTTGCTATTTCTGATTCATAAATAATTTTACACACTTTGATAAACCTTCCTAACATTTCCTTTCCTAAACACTCATGAATTATAAATAATTTTACAGACTTTGATAAACCTTCCTAACATTTCCTTTCCTAAACATTCATAGATCGAAGACGCATTTTGCTTTGTAGATATTTGGTATTTCAGAATTTTAAATAATTTTACACTCATTGAGTAAACCTTCATAACATTTCCCTTCCTCAACACTCATAAATCGAAGACGCATTTTAGTTTTTGGATATTTGCTATTTCTGATTTATAAATAATTTTACACACTTTGATAAACCTTCCTACCCCCACCTCCCTTTATTTTGGATATTTGCTATTTCTGATTCATAAATAATTTTACACACTTTGATAAACCTTCCTAACATTTCCTTTCCTAAACACTCATAGATCGAAGACGCATTTTAGTTAGTAGATGTTTTCTATTTTTGACTTATAAATAATTTTACACACTGTGATAAACCTTCCTAACATTTCCTTTCCTATACATTCATAGATCGAAGACGCATTTTGCTTTGTAGATATTTGGTATTTCAGAATTTTAAATAATTTTACACTCATTGGTAAACCTTCTAACATTTCCCTTCCTCAACACTCATATCGCCTTTTTTTTGGATATTTGCTATTTCTGACTTATAAATAATTTTACACACTTTGATAAACCTTCCTAACATTTCCTTTCCTAAACATTCATAGATCGAAGACACATTTTGATTTGTAGATATTTGGTATTTCAGAATTATAAATAATTTTACACACTGTGATAAACCTTCCTAACATTTCCTTTCCTATACATTCATAGATCGAAGACGCATTTTGCTTTGTAGATATTTGGTATTCCAGAATTTTAAATAATTTTACACTCATTGAGTAAACCTTCATAACATTTCCCTTCTCAACACTCATACATCGAAGACGCATTTTAGTTTTTGGATATTTGCTATTTCTGATTTATAAATAATTTTACACACTTTGATAAACCTTCCTAACATTTCCTTTCCTAAACACTAATAGATCGAAGACGCATTTTAGTTGTAGATATTTGGTATTTCAGATTATAAATAATTTTACACACTTTGATAAACCTTCCTAACATTTCCTTTCCTAAACATTCATAGATCGAAGACGCATTTTGTTTTGTAGATATTTGCTATTGAATTTAAATAATTTTACACACTTGTAAACCTTCTAACATTTCCTTCCTCAACACTCATACATCGAAGACCTTTTGTTTTGGGATTTTGCTATTTCTGATTCATAAATAATTTTACACACTTTGATAAACCTTCCTAACATTTCCTTTCCTAAACACTCATAGATCGAAGACGCATTTTAGTTTTTGGATATTTGCTATTTCTGATTTATAAATAATTTTACACACTTTGATAAACCTTACTAACATTTCCCTTCCTAAACACTCATAGATCGAAGACGCATTTTGCTTTGAGATATTTGGTATTTCGATTTTTAAATAATTTTACACCATTGAGTAAACCTTCCTAACATTTCCCTTCCTCAACACTCATAGATCGAAGACGCATTTTAGTTTTTGGATATTTGCTATTTCTGATTTATAAATAATTTTACAGACTTTGATAAACCTTCCTAACATTTCCTTTCCTAAACACTCATAGATCGAAGACGCATTTTGGTTTGTAGATATTTGCTATTTCTGAATTATAAATAATTTTACACACTGTGATAAACCTTCCTAACATTTCCTTTCCTATACATTCATAGATCGAAGACGCATTTTGCTTTGTAGATATTTGGTATTCCAGAATTTTAATAATTTTACACTCATTGAGTAAACCTTCATAACATTTCCCTTCTCAACACTCATACATCGAAGACGCATTTTAGTTTTTGGATATTTGCTATTTCTGATTCATAAATAATTTTACACACTTTGATAAACCTTCCTAACATTTCCTTTCCTAAACACTCATAGATCGAAGACGCATTTTTTTAGATTTTCTATTTGATATAAATAATTTACACACTTGATAAACCTTCCTAACATTTCCTTTCCTAAACACTCATAGATCGAAGACCATTTTGATTTGTAGATATTTGGTATTTCAGATTTTAAATAATTTTACACACTTTGATAAACCTTCCTAACATTTCCCTTCCTTAACACTCATAGATCGAAGACGCATTTTAGTTTTTGGATATTTGCTATTTCTGATTTATAAATAATTTTACACACTTTGATAAACCTTCCTAACATTTCCTTTCCTAAACATTCATTGGTCGAAGACGCATTTTGATTTGTAGATATTTGCTGAATTATAAATAATTTTACACACTTTGATAAACCTTCCTAACATTTCCTTTCCTAAACATTCATAGATCGAAGACGCATTTTGCTTTGTAGATATTTGGTATTTCAGAATTTTAAATAATTTTACACTCATTGAGTAAACCTTCATAACATTTCCCTTCTCAACACTCATACATCGAAGCGCTTTTAGTTTTTGGATATTTGCTATTTCTGATTCATAAAAATTTTACACACTTTGATAAACCTTCCTAACATTTCCTTTCCTAAACACTCATAGATCGAAGACGCATTTTGTTTGTAGATATTTTCTATTTCGACTTATAAATATTTTACACACTTTGATAAACCTTCCTAACATTTCCTTTCCTAAACACTCATAGATCGAAGACGCATTTTAGTTTTGAGATATTTGCTATTTCTGATTTATAAATAATTTTACACACTTTGATAAACCTTCCTAACATTTCCTTTCCTAAACACTCATAGATCGAAGACGCATTTTAGTTTGTAGATATTTGCTATTTCAGAATTATAAATAATTTTACACACTTTGATAAACCTTCCTAACATTTCCTTTCCTAAACATTCATAGATCGAAGACACATTTTGATTTGTAGATATTTGGTATTTCAGAATTTTAAATAATTTTACACTCATTGATTAAACCTTCCTAACATTTCCCTTCCTCAACACTCATAGATCGAAGACGCATTTTAGTTTTTGGATATTTGCTATTTCTGATTCATAAATAATTTTACACACTTTGATAAACCTTCCTAACATTTCCTCTCCTAAACATTCATAGATCGAAGACGCATTTTAGTTTGTAGATATTTGCTATTTCTGAATTATAAATAATTTTACACACTTTGATAAACCTTCCTAACATTTCCTTTCCTAAACATTCATAGATCGAAGACGCATTTTGCTTAGACGATATTTGGTATTTCAGAATTTTTAATAATTTTACACTCATTGAGTAAACCTTCATAACATTTCCCTTCTCAACACCCATACATCGAAGACGCATTTTAGTTTTTGGATATTTGCTATTTCTGATTCATAAATAATTTTACACACTTTGATAAACCTTCCTAACATTTCCTTTCCTAAACACTCATAGATCGAAGACGCATTTTGATTTGTAGATATTTGCTATTTCAAAATTATAAATAATTTTACACACTTTGAGTAAACCTTCCTAACATTTCCTTTCCTCAACACTCATAGATCGAAGACGCATTTTAGTTTTTGGATATTTGCTATTTCTGATTCATAAATAATTTTACACACTTTGATAAACCTTCCTAACATTTCCTTTCCTAAACACTCATAGATCGAAGACGCATTTTAGTTAGTAGATGTTTTCTATTTTTGACTTATAAATAATTTTACACACTTTGATAAACCTTCCTAACATTTCCTTTCCTAAACATTCATAGATCGAAGAAGCATTTTGCTTTGAAGAAATTTGGTATTTCAGAATTTTAAAAAATTTTACACTCATTGAGTAAACCTTCCTAACATATCCCTTCCTCAACACTCATAGATCGAAGACGCATTTTAGTTTGTAGATGTTTTCTATTTCTGACTTATAAATAATTTTACACACTTTGATAAACCTTCCTAACATTTCCTTTCCTCAACACTCATAGATCGAAGACGCATTTTAGTTTTTGGATATTTGCTATTTCTGATTTATAAATAATTTTACACACTTTGATAAACCTTCCTAACATTTCCTTTCCTAAACATTCATAGATCGAAGACGCATTTTGATTTGTAGATATTTGCTATTTCAGAATTTTAAATAATTTTACACACTTTGATAAACCTTCCTAACATTTCCTTTCCTAAACACTCATAGATCGAAGACGCATTTTGTTTTTAGATATTTGCTATTTCTGATTTATAAATAATTTCACACACTGTGATAAACCTTCCTAACATTTCCTTTCCTAAACATTCATAGATCGAAGACGCATTTTGCTTTGAAGATATTTGGTATTCCAGAATTTTAAATAATTTTACACTCATTGAGTAAACCTTCATAACATTTCCCTTCCTCAACACTCATAGATCGAAGACGCATTTTAGTTTTTGGATATTTGCTATTTCTGATTCATAAATAATTTTACACACTTTGATAAACCTTCCTAACATTTCCTTTCCTAAACATTCATAGATCGAAGACGCATTTTGATTTGTAGATATTTGGTATTTCTGAATTTATAAATAATTTTACACACTTTGATAAACCTTCCTAACATTTCCTTTCCTAAACATTCATAGATCGAAGACGCATTTTAGTTTGTAGATATTTGCTATTTCAGATTTTAAATAATTTTACACACTTTGATAAACCTTCCTAACATTTCCTTTCCTAAACACTCATAGATCGAAGACGCATTTTAGTTTTTGGATATTTGCTATTTCTGATTTATAAATAATTTTACACACTTTGATAAACCTTCCTAACATTTCCTTTCCTAAACATTAATTGATCGAAGACGCATTTTGAATTGTAGATATTTGCAGAATTATAAATAATTTTACACACTTTGATAAACCTTCCTAACATTTCCTTTCCTAAACATTCATAGATCGAAGACGCATTTTGCTTTGTAGATATTTGGTATTTCAGAATTTTAAATAATTTTACACTCATTGAGTAAACCTTCATAACATTTCCCTTCTCAACACTCATACATCGAAGACGCATTTTAGTTTTTGGATATTTGCTATTTCTGATTCATAAATAATTTTACACACTTTGATAAACCTTCCTAACATTTCCTTTCCTAAACATTTATTGATCGAAGACGCATTTTGAATTGTAGATATTTGCAGAATTATAAATAATTTTACACACTTTGATAAACCTTCCTAACATTTCCTTTCCTAAACACTCATAGATCGAAGACACATTTTGAATTGTAGATATTTTCTATTTTTGAATTATAAATAATTTTACACACTTTGATAAACCTTCCTAACATTTCCTTTCCTCAACACTCATAGATCGAAGACGCATTTTAGTAGATATTTGCTATTTCGATTTATAAATAATTTTACACACTGTGATAAACCTTCCTAACATTTCCTTTCCTATACATTCATAGATCGAAGACGCATTTTGCTTTGTAGATATTTGGTATTTCAGAATTTTAAATAATTTTACACTCATTGAGTAAACCTTCATAACATTTCCCTTCTCAACACTCATACATCGAAGACGCATTTTAGTTTTTGGATATTTGCTATTTCTGATTCATAAATAATTTTACACACTTTGATAAACCTTCCTAACATTTCCTTTCCTAAACACTCATAGATCGAAGACACATTTTGAATTGTAGATATTTGCTATTTCAGAATTATAAATAATTTTACACACTTTGATAAACCTTCCTAACATTTCCTTTCCTGAACACTCATAGATCGAAGACGCATTTTGGTTTGTAGATATTTGCTATTTCTGAATTATAAATAATTTTACACACTTTGATAAACCTTCCTAACATTTCCCTTCCTAAACACTCTATCGAAACGCATTTTAGTTTTGGATATTTGCTAGATTATAAATAATTTTACACACTTTGATAAACCTTCCTAACATTTCCTTTCCTAAACACAAGTCGAAGACACATTTTGATTTGTAGATATTTGGTATTTCAGAATTATAAATAGTTTTACACACTTTGATAAACCTTCCTAACATTTCCTTTCCTAAACATTCATAGATCGCAGACGCATTTGGCTTTGAAAATATTTGGTATTTCAGAATTTTAAATAATTTTACACTCAGTGAGTAAACCTTCATAACATTTCCCTTCCTCAACACTCATACATCGAAGACGCATTTTAGTTTTTGGATATTTGCTATTTCTGATTCATAAATAATTTTACACACTTTGATAAACCTTCCTAACATTTCCTTTCCTAAACATTCACAGATCGAAGACACATTTTGATTTGTAGATATTTGGTATTTCAGAATTATAAATAATTTTACACACTTTGATAAACATTCCTCACATTTCCTTTCCTAAACATTATATCGAGACCATTTTTAGATTTTGATTAATATTTACACTGATAAACCTTCCTAACATTTCCCTTCCTCAACACTCATAGATCGAAGACGCATTTTAGTTTTTAGATATTTGCTATTTCTGATTTATAAATAATTTTACACACTTTGATAAACCTTCCTAACATTTCCTTTCCTAAACCCTAGATCGAGACTTGTAGATTCCCCCCTATTTAATTATAAATAATTTTACACATGGTAAACCTTCCTAACATTTCCTTTCCTCAACACTCATAGATCGAAGACGCATTTTAGTTTTTGGATATTTGCTATTTCTGATTTATAAATAATTTTACACACTTTGATAAACCTTCCTAACATTTCCTTTCCTAAACCATAGATCGAAGACGCATTTTTTGTAGATATTTGCATTTCAGCTTATAATATTACCTATAACCTCCTAACTTTCCCCCAACACTCATATCGGACTTTTTTGTTTTTTGATTTTTTACACACACCTCACTTCCTCACAAATTGTAGATATTTCTATTTTTGACTTATAAATAATTTTACACACTTTGATAAACCTTCCTAACATTTCCTTTCCTAAACATTCATAGATCGAAGACGCATTTTGCTTTGTAGATATTTGGTATTCCAGAATTTTAAAAATTTACCTGGTAAACCTTCATAACATTTCCTTCAACACTCAACACTTTATAATACGATAAACCTTTCTAACTTCCCCTAACACCATAGACGAAGACCTTATTTGTTTTCATTTCCACAGGTATACACACTTTGATAAACCTTCCTAACATTTCCTTCCTAAACATATAGATCGAAACGCATTTTGTTGTAGATATTTTAAATTTTATTTTACCGATAAACCTTCAAACATTCCCCCAACACTTTCGCCTTTTTTGATATTTGCTATTTCTGATTTATAAATAATTTTACACACTTTGATAAACCTTCCTAACATTTCCTTTCCTAAACATTCACAGATCGAAGACACATTTTGATTTGTAGATATTTGGTATTTCAGAATTATAAATAATTTTACACACTTTGATAAACCTTCCTAACATTTCCTTTCCTAAACATTTATAGATCGAAGACGCATTTTGCTTTGTAGATATTTGGTATTCCAGAATTTTGAAATAATTTTACACTCATTGAGTAAACCTTCATACCATTTCCCTTCCTCAACACTCATACATCGAAGACGCATTTTAGTTTTTGGATATTTGCTATTTCTGATTATAAATAATTTTACACACTTTGATAAACCTTCCTAACATTTCCTTTCCTAAACACTCATAGATCGAAGACGCATTTTAGTTTTTGGATATTTTTATTTCTGATTTATAAATAATTTTACACACTTTGATAAACCTTCCTAACATTTCCTTTCCTAAACATTCATAGATCGAAGACGCATTTTAGATTTGTAGATATTTGCTATTTCGAATTTATAAATAATTTTACACACTTTGATAAACCTTCCTAACATTTCCTTTCCTAAACATTCATAGATCGAAGACGCATTTTGCTTTGTAGATATTTGGTATTTCAGAATTTTAAATAATTTTACACTCATTGAGTAAACCTTCATAACATTTCCTTCCTCAACACTCATACATCGAAGACGCATTTTAGTTTTTGGATATTTGCTATTTCTGATTCATAAATAATTTTACACACTTTGATAAACCTTCCTAACATTTCCTTTCCTAAACATTCATAGATCGAAGACGCATTTTGATTTGTAGATATTTGGTATTTCAGAATTATAAATAATTTTACACACTTTGATAAACATTCCTCACATTTCCTTTCCTAAACATTCATAGATCGAAGACGCATTTTGCTTTGAAGATATTTGGTATTTCAGAATTTTAAATAATTTTACACTCATTGAGTAAACCTTCATAACATTTCCCTTCCTCAACACTCATACATCGAAGACGCATTTAGTTTTTGGATATTTGCTATTTCTGATTTATAAATAATTTTACACACTTTGATAAACCTTCCTAACATTTCCTTTCCTAAACATTAATTGATCGAAGACGCATTTTGATTTGTAGATATTTGCTTTTCGATTATAAATAATTTTACACACTTTGATAAACCTTCCTAACATTTCCTTTCCTAAACATTCATAGATCGAAGACCATTTTGTTTGTAGATATTTGGTATTTCAGAATTTAAATATTTTACACACTTGATAAACCTTCCTAACATTTCCTTTCCTAAACATTCATAGATCGAAGACCATTCTTGGAGATATTTGGTATTTCAGAATTTTAAATAATTTTACACTCAGTGAGTAAACCTTCATAACATTTCCCTTCCTCAACACTCATAGATCGATTTTAGTTTTTGGATATTTGCTATTTCTGATTTATAAATAATTTTACACACTTTGATAAACCTTCCTAACATTTCCTTTCCTAAACATTAATTGATCGAAGACGCATTTTGATTTGTAGATATTTGCAGAATTATAAATAATTTTACACACTTTGATAAACCTTCCTAACATTTCCTTTCCTAAACATTCATAGATCGAAGACGCATTTTGCTTTGAAGATATTTGGTATTTCAGAATTTTAAATAATTTTACACTCAGTGAGTAAACCTTCATAACATTTCCCTTCCTCAACACTCATACATCGAAGACGCATTTAGTTTTTGGATATTTGCTATTTCTGATTTATAAATAATTTTACACACTTTGATAAACCTTCCTAACATTTCCTTTCCTAAACATTCATAGATCGAAGACGCATTTTGATTTGTAGATATTTGCTATTTCAGAATTATAAATAATTTTACACACTTTGATAAACCTTCCTAACATTTCCTTTCCTGAACACTCATAGATCGAAGAAGCATTTTGCTTTGTAGATATTTGGTATTCCAGAATTTTAATAATTTTACACACCACCCCCACACTCTACTCACCTTTTGTTGATATTTCTATTTCTGCTTATAAATATTTTACACACTTTGATAAACCTTCCTAACATTTCCTTTCCTGAACACTCATAGATCGAAGAAGCATTTTAGTTTTAGGATATTTGCTATTTCTGATTTATAAATAATTTTACACACTTTGATAAACCTTCCTAACATTTCCTTTCCTAAACATTAATTGATCGAAGACGCATTTTGAATTGTTTGTATTTCAGAATTATAAATAATTTTACACACTTTGATAAACCTTCCTAACATTTCCTTTCCTATACATTCATAGATCGAAGACGCGGTTTGATTTGTAGATATTTGGTATATCAGAATTTTAATTAATTTTACACACTTTGTTAAACCTTCCTAACATATCCCTTTCTCAACACTTATAGATCGAAGACTCATTTTATTTTGTAGATATTTTCTATTCCTGACTTATAAATAATTTTACACACTTTGATAAACCTTCCTAACATTTCCTTTCCTAAACATTCATAGATCGAAGACGCATTTTTTTTGATATTTGCATGATTTTAAATAATTTTACACACTTTGATAAACCTTCCTAACATTTCCTTTCCTAAACATTAATTGATCGAAGACGCATTTTGATTTGTAGATATTTGCAGAATTATAAATAATTTTACACACTTTGATAAACATTCCTCACATTTCCTTTCCTAAACATTCATAGATCGAAGACGCATTTTGCTTTGTAGATATTTGGTAATCCAGATTTTTAATAATTTTACACTAATTGAGTAAACCTTCATAACATTTCCCTTCTCAACACTCATACATCGAACACGCATTTTAGTTTTTGGATATTTGCTATTTCTGATTCATAAATAATTTTACACACTTTGATAAACCTTCCTAACATTTCCTTTCCTAAACATTCATTGATCGAAGACGCATTTTGATTTGTAGATATTTGCAGAATAATAAATAATTTTACACACTTTGATAAACCTTCCTAACATTTCCTTTCCTAAACATTCATAGATCGCAGACGCATTTGGCTTTGAAAATATTTGGTATTTCAGAATTTTAAATAATTTTACACACTTTGATAAACCTTCCTAACATATCCCTTCCTCAACACTCAAGATCAAAGACGCATTTTATTTGTAGATATTTGCTATTTGAATTTTAATATTTTACACACTTTGATAAACCTTCCTAACATTTTCCTTTCTGAACACTCATAGATCGAAGACGCATTTTGATTTGAAGATATTTGCTATTTCAGAATTATAAATAATTTTACACACTTTGATAAACCTTCCTAACATTTCCTTTCCTATACATTCATAGATCGAAGACGCGGTTTGATTTGTAGATATTTGGTATTTCAGAATTTTAAATAATTTTACACACTTTGTTAAACCTTCCAAACATATCCCTTCCTCAACACTCATAGATCGAATTTAGTTTGTAGATATTTTCTATTTCTGACTTATAAATATTTTTACACATTTTGATAAACCTTTCTAACATTTCCTTTCCTAAACATTCATAGATCGAAGACGCATTTTGAATTGTAGATATTTGCTATTTCAGAATTATAAATAATTTTACACACTTTGATAAACCTTCTTAACATATCCCTTCCTAAACACTCAAAGGTCAAAGACGCATTTTGATTTGTAGATATTTGCTATATTAGAATTAATAATAATTTTACACACATTGAAGAATCCTTTGTAACATTTTCCTTCCTGAACACTCATACATCGAAGACGCATTTTGATTGGTAGATATTTGCTATTTCAAAATTATAAATAATTTTACACACTTTGATAAACCATCATAACATTTTCTTTCCTAAACATTCATAGATCGAAGACGCGGTTTGATTTGTAGATATTTGGTATTTCAGAATTTTAAATAATTTTACACACTTTGATAAACCTTCCTAACATATCCCTTCCTCAACACTCATAGATCGAAGACGCATTTTAGTTTGTAGATATTTTCTATTTCTGACTTATAAATACTTTTACACACTTTGATAAACCTTCCTAACATTTCCTTTCCTAAACATTCATAGATCGAAAATGCAGTTTGATTTGTAGATATTTGCTATTTCAGAATTTTAAATTATTTTACACACTTTGATAAACCTTCCTAACATATCCCTTCCTCAACACTCATAGATCGAAGACGCAATTTAGTTTGTAGATATTTGGTATTTCAGAATTAAAAATAGATTTACACACTTTTGATAAACCTTCCTAACATTTCCTTTCCTATACATTCATAGATCAAAGACGCATTTTGATTTGTAGATATTTGGTATTTCAGAATTATAAATAGTTTTACACACTTTGATAAACCTTCCTAACATTTCCTTTCCTATACATTCATAGATCGAAGATGCAGTTTGATTTGTAGATATTTGCTATTTCAGAATTTATAATTATTTTACACACTTTGATAAACCTTCCTAACATATCCCTTCCTCAACATCTAATCGAAGACCTTTTGATTTGTAGTATTTGGTATTTGATTTTATCTCTTAATTAAACCTTCATTACATTTCCCTTCCTCAACACTCATAGATCGAAGACGCATTTGAGTTTTTGGATATTTGCTATTTCTGATTTATAAATAATTTTACACACTTTGATAAACCTTCCTAACATTTCCTTTCCTAAACATTCATAGATCGAAGACGCATTTTGATTTGAAGATATTTGCTATTTCAGAATTATAAATAATTGTACACACTTTGATAAACTTTCTAACATATCCCTTCCTCAACACTCAATCAAACTTATTTTTATTTAAAAAATATTTTACACTATTAGATTCTTGTAACATTTTCCTTCCTAACACTCAAAAATCGAAACCATTTTAATTTGTAGATATTTCTATTCAGAATTATAAATAATTTTACACACTTTGATAAACCTTCCTAACATTTCCTTTCCAAAACATTCATAGTCGAAACGTTTTGATTTGTAGATATTTGGTATTTCAGAATTTTAAAAATTTTACACACTTTGATAAACCTTCCAAACATATCCCTTCCTCAACACTCATAGATCGAAACGCATTTTATTTGAAGATATTTTCTATTTCTGACTTATAAATAATTTTACACACTTTGATAAACCTGATAACATTTCCTTTAAACTGAAAATGATAAGATCGAAACCTTTTCATTTGAAATATTTTATTTGAATTTGCAAAATTTATGAAATCTATAATTAGTTATAGGAAAAATATTATGCTAGAAAACTTCTAAAACATATTTGTAAAAAAAACAAAAAAACATGTAATCAAATTTGTGAATTATATTGAAGTAAAACCTATATATTTGTACATTTAATGAATTATGAAGGCTAACGGTAAATTAACCAAGCCGAAAATGGAATAATAAAAATTACTACAACTACACTTTGATAAACCTTCCTAACAAGAAGACGCGGTTTGATTTGTAGATATTTGGTATTTCAGTATTTTAAAAAATTTTACAAACTTTGTTAAGCCTTCCAAACATATCCCTTCCTCAACACTCATAAATCGAAGACGCATTTTAGTTTGTAGATATTTTTTATTTCTGACTGATAAATCTTTTTACACACTTTGATAAACTTTCCTAACATTTCCTTTCCTAAACATTCATAGATCGAAGACGCATTTTGAAGTGTAGATATTTGCTATTTCAGAATTATAAATAATTTTACACACTTTGTTAAACCTTCCTAACATTACATTTCATAAACAGTCATAAATCGAAATCGCATTTTGATTTGTAGATATTTGCTTTACCAGAATTATTAATAATTTTACACACTTTGATAAAATTTCTTAACTTATCCCCTCCTCAACACTCAAAGATCAAAGACGCATTTTGATTTATAGATTTTTGGTATTCAGAATTTTCAGAATCGAAGACGCGGTTTGATTTGTAGATATTTGGAATTTTAGAATTGTAAATAATTTTACACACTTTGATAAACCTTTTTAACATATCCCTTCCTAAACATTCATTGATCGAAGACACATTTTGCTTTATAGATTTTTGGTATTTCAGAATTTTAAATAATTTTACACTCATTGAGTAAACCTTCATAACATTTCCCCTTCACAACACTCATAGATCGAAGACGCATTTTAGGTTTTGGATATTTGCTATTTCTGAATTTTAAATAATTTTACACAATTTGATAAACCTTCCTAACATTTCCTTTCCTAAACATTCATAGATCAAAGACGCGGTTTGATTTGTAGATATTTGGTATTTCAGAATTTTAAATAATTTTTCACACTTTGATAAACCTTCGTAACATATCCCTTCCTCAACACTCATAGATCGAAGACGCTTTTTTTGATTAGATATAACATGAAACCTTATAACATTTCCCCTCCCAACACTCAAAGATCGAAGACGCATTTTAGGTTTGTAGATATTTGCTATTTCAGAACTTATAAATAATTTTACACAATTTGATAAACCTTCCTAACATTTCCTTTCCTAAACATTCATAGATCGAAGACGCATTTTGATTTGTAGATATTTGGTATTTCAGAATTTTAAATAATTTTACACACTTTGATAAACCTTCCTAACTATCCCCTCCTCAACACTCATAGATCGAAGACGCATTTTGTTTGTAGATATTTGCTATTTTGAATTATAAATAATTTTACACAATTTGATAAACCTTCCTAACATTTCCCTTCCTAAACATTCATAGATCGAAGACGCATTTTGCTTTGTAGATATTTGCTATTTCAGAATTATAAATAATTTTACACAATTTGATAAACCTTCCTAACATTTCCTTTCCTAAACATTCATAGATCGAAAACGCATTTTGATTTGTAGATATTTGCTATTTCAGAAATTATAAATAATTTTACACACATTGATAAACCTTCCTTTAACATTTTCCTTCCTGAACACTCAAAGATCGAAGACGCATTTTGATTTGTAGATATTTGCTATTTCAGAATTATAAATAATTTTACACAATTTGATAAACCTTCCTAACATTTCCTTTCCTAAACATTCATAGATCGAATACGCATTTTGATTTGTAGATATTTGGTATTTCAGAATTTTAAATAATTTTACACACTTTGATAAACCTTCGTAACATATCCCTTCCTCAACACTCATAGATCGAAGACGCATTTTAGTTTGTAGATATTTTCTATTTCTGACTTATAAATCTTTTTACACACTTTGATAAACCTTCCTAACATTTCCTTTCCTAAACATTCATAGATCGAAGACGCATTTTGATTTGTAGATATTTGGTATTTCAGAATTTTAAATAATTTTACACACTTTGATAAACCTTCCTAACATTTCCCTTCCTTAACATTCATAGATCGAAGACGCATTTTGATTTGTAGATCTTTGCTTTACCAGAAATATTAATAATTTTACACACTTTGATAAACCTTCTTAACTTATCCCCTCCTCAACACTCAAAGATCAAAGACGCATTTTGATTTATAGATTTTTGGTATATTAAAATTAATAATAATTTTACACACATTGAAGAATCCTTTATAACATTTTCCTTCCTGAACACTCAAAGATCGAAGACGCATTTAGATTTGTAGATATTTGCTATTTCAGAATTATAAATAATTTTACACAATTTGATAAACCTTCCTAACATTTCCTTTCCTAAACATTCATAGATCGAATACGCATTTTGATTTGTAGATATTTGGTATTTCAGAATTTTAAATAATTTTACACACTTTGATAAACCTTCGTAACATATCCCTTCCTCAACACTCATAGATCGAAGACTCATTTTAGTTTGTAGATATTTTCTATTTCTGACTTATAAATCTCTTTACACACTTTGATAAACCTTCCCAACATTTCCTTTCCTAAACATTCATAGATCGAAGTCGCATTTTGATTTGTAGATATTTGGTATTTCAGAATTTTAAATAATTTTACACACTTTGATAAACCTTCCTAACATATCGCTTCCTAAACATTCATAGATCGAAGACGCATTTTGATTTGTAGATATTTGCTATTTTAGAATTATAAATAATTTTACACACTTTGATAAACCTTCTTAACTTTCCCTTCCTGAACACTCAAAGATCGAAGACGCATTTAGATTTGTAGATATTTGCTATTTCAGAATTATAAATAATTTTACACAATTTGATAAACCTTCCTAACATTTCCTTTCCTAAACATTCATAGATCGAATACGCATTTTGATTTGTAGATATTTGGTATTTCAGAATTTTAAATAATTTTACACACTTTGATAAACCTTCGTAACATATCCCTTCCTCAACACTCATAGATCGAAGACGCATTTTAGTTTGTAGATATTTGGTATTTCTGACGTATAAATCTTTTTACACCCTTTGATAAACCTTCCCAACATTTCCCTTCCTTAACATTCATAGATCGAAGACGCATTTTGATTTGTAGATATTTGCTATTTCAGAATTATAAATAATTTTACACAATTTGATAAACCTTCCTAACATTTCCTTTCCTAAACATTCATAGATCGAAGACGCATTTAGATTTGTAGATATTTGCTATTTCAGAATTATAAATAATTTTACACAATTTGATAAACCTTCCTAACATTTCCTTTCCTAAACATTTATAGATCGAAAACGCATTTTGATTTGCAGTTATTTGATATTTCAGAATTTTAAATAATTTTACACGCTTTGAGAGATCCTTCCTAACATTTCCCTTCCTAAACATTTATAGATCGAAGACGCATTTTGATTTGCAAAGATCCGACATTTCAGAATTTTAAAACACCTGGAGTAAACCTTCCTCTTCTTATTCATCCTAAACATTCGAAGATCGAAAACGCACTGTTATATAAAGAGACTCCGTATTAAAGTTTTGTTGTTTTTTATACATATTTATGCAATTGATTTACCAACCTGTTACTCAGATATCGAAAATATTGCAAAAATCAATAAGTATATTGTATAAACCAAAGTTTTTGAGATCAAGTGGCCCTTCCTTTCATGTGTAGACGTTTTTATTCTTTGGGTTTTTCAATTCTTGTGATCAATTGGCCCTCCTCCGTTTTGTAGAAGTTCTGAATGTTGTATCGGCTTTGATGATCTAACTGAAATTGAATTTAAGCTTAAAATAAAAAATATGACGAACAAATATTTCGAACTTTATTTTTGGAATATTTTGGCTTTTAATATGTTTTGTTGCTTCTTTGCTTTAAGTGAGCTATTTTCTTTTTAGTTTCAGAATTTTCATTTGTTTACAGTTTATGTGGGTTATTCTTAAGTCGTGAGATGTACAAAATTAGAATAAAATGTCCATAAACAGTTTCAGCTAATTAAGAACTTAAGTAACACATTGCAGGGTGTTGGAATATTCCAGTTAAAAGGAAAAAAAAAAATTAACAAAAAATTGTTTGCATTTTCTACCATCATAATTTCGACGCGTTCATTCATTTTGCTACTCCAGAGACGATGTTTCAAGTTCAGGTAGATAGGTAAACAACTCTTAGCAAAGCAGAGAAGTCGATACACCGGTTCCTATAATCAAGCCCGTACAATCAATCCAATCGAAACGATGTACCCACTACGACTACAACAAGAGAGTCGTGGGCAAGTTCTCACCACACGCGGCATTTTGGGCTAAGTAAGAGCATATTTCAGCACTTCTGTGTAGCCCCCTGCACACGTGGGCTTTTCGAGAGTAACTTGGATCGATCGCGTATCAACTTTTAACGCCCAACTATAAAGTTTAGAGAGAGAAATATACATAATGCTTGGTTAACTTGTACTTTAACAAAATGGAGATGCAATTAAAATTATCAGCTAAAAACTTAAAAGTAATAAGATAATATGCCAATAGAAGCAACTGGGGACGCACAGTACGAAGGAAATGTTAAACAAAGAAATTTTCACCTCATACACAGATAGACATAAGACAAGAGTGGGAAACGTTTAGAAACGTCGGGGAGGGAAAACAATTAACATTGTATTCAGACCAGAGCGAGTTTTACACAGCTGCTGGTGACGATTGCAATCGTATTTGGATTGGACAGTGCCGCAAGTGCAAGCGAGATGAAGCTACAATCACATGAGTGTAGAGCGAAAACGATGTTTTTCAGAGAGCAAAAAAGTCAGCTGGTGACCTTAACAGCGTGTATAGGAGGGGTGGAGTATTTCAGGGTAGAAATAAGAAGAATCGAGAATTTTCTAAAAACACGCTGCTTAGGCAAGGGTGGAATATTTTGAAGAAAAACAGTATATGTATTACGCAATGCGTTGTAACTACAAAAGTATTACATATGTATGTATGTAAGTTTGTATGTATGTACTGTCGGGTAATACAACTACGTCTTAAGCTTAGAAAGTTTTGCTTACGTATTACAAAAGGCATAGAATCAGAAAACACTGTATACCTGGCTTCCTATCCAAATTTAGTAGAGATCCACGTACACTTCGGATCATCATATCTATATGTATATGCAGCTACAAGAGCTCCCTTCAAGATATGCCTAGAGATGTTTTCTTTCTAGTCAAACAGGAGCAAATCTGGTTCCGCATTGTGAAATTCCCTGACGCTGCCCAGATGACCGCTTTTCCTGAGGTTTTTCATTGTTTCAATATCAGAGCAAAACTGCCATCATCTCTAAGGTGGTTTGGTATCTCTAGCCTCTTTGCCATTTGGAAACTGGACTGCTTCGCCTTTGCGATATGTATTTTTACACTTTTCCATGTCTGATGAGTAATCGCAATACTAAGTATATATATGTATACAGTATTTGTATCTATAGATACATATAATTTTTTAAATTTAAGCTTCACTATGATCAACACTTGAACACTTTTACTTGACGAATGACGACGTTTGGGCTGGTCAGCTCTATTTATACCCCAGCAACTGCCTTTTTCGAAATTTCTTGAACCCTCTGTCTGCCTCACTCGCGGCACATTGCTTTCTCGCTCTCTTTTTCTCTGGCTTCCCCTTGGGTGTGAGCAGGCAAGCTAGTGTTGAGTTGACTACGTGACTCACTGTTTGTTTTCACAAACGTTTATAAACGTTGCACAATGGCTCGTTTTGCCAAAACACGTTCCAAAATTCATCACTTTTGAACCATTTAAGTTAAAAAAATAAATATCTAGCTGGTACTCCCCCAAAGGGCCAAGCCGAGCTTCTCTCAATGTCCTGGCTTGTGTGTTTTTTTAATTTTCGCACAAGAGAAAGGGACCTACAATTTAACGCCGAATCCGAACGGCAAAGTTTGAGAAGCTTTTTCATGGCTAGTTACTTCACAGCTGGCGCCAATAGCTGTTGAAGGTGACTAGATGTGCAAAAGATTTAAAGAAAAAACTTTTTATTAGATGTTCAGAGGCAGAATCGAACCCAGTCCTCCCACACAATAGGCGCACAAACTACCCACCATACACGATCACATAATTAATAGATTTTTTGATTCATTTTGCAGAAATAGAAAACCATTTTCAAGCACTGAACACTGAAGCTAAAGCTTTTTTAAAGTAATAAAATTTTCGTTATTAAATAGCTGGATTAATTCCTTATTGAAGTGTATCAATTCAAGAACACAAAAATGGATTTTTGCAACGAGTTTTTGGAAAACGAGCCACTGTGCGTTGTTGTTACATAGGGGGAGCTGTGCAAGCGAGATAAACAGTTGATTGTGGAAAGTTCTGGGCGCTCATTTAAATTTAGTTGTCTGTTATACTGTTTCTGTTATACACAAATATAACACAATTCAAAATGTACACTGCGCGTCATTGTGAAAACGCACACCATACCTTAAAAACATGATTTCTCTGCCAGTTGATTTTGCCTTTTCGTTTTTTAGGTATTTTTGGTATAAATTTATATTTGTATCCTTGCAGTGGGATATTTAAATTGTGTAGATGTTTGTAAAGCATCGAAGGAACATCTCCGACCCCCTAAAGTATATATTTTCTTGATCAGCCTTGTCCGTCTGAACGTCAATCCGTCTGTTTGACCACACTTTTGCAAAACGTCTTTAAATACTTAAAGGCTGCACATTTGTCGGAATCGGCTGGATCGGATGACTATAGCATATAGCTGCCATAGGAACGATCGGTCAAAAAACTAGTTCTAGTAAGAAAAACTTTTTTGATTTCCATCGTAGCGACACCACTCGTGGTATATATTCGATTTATATGCTTCCACACAATTCTGGAAAGTTTTATTAAAATTGGATGACTATAGCACATAGCTGCCATAGGAACAATCGGTCCAAAAACGAGTTCTAGTGAGAAAAACCTTTTTGTTTTCAATGGTGGCGTTTTAAAACTTGGTATTTATTAGTTTTATATGCTTCCCACAATCGGGAAAGTTTGATCGAAATCGGATGACTATAGCAAATATCTGTCATAGGAAACAAAACTTTTTGTTTTCAATGGTAGAGTCCTAATATTTGTTAATCCTTATTATTATTTGCTTCAACACAGTTTTTAACCCCGTCAATCAAAATCGGATAAATTTTTCGTATAGCTCCCATAATCCCACAATTGGCTTGGTCACCCCAATAGTTACAGAAAGTGGCGCCATGTTGCTCAGATTGGAACAGATTCTAAGCGAAAATGAAATTTTCCTGAGAAAATCGGGAAACTAAATTTTTATATAAAATACAGAAACTTTTCAATTCGACATAATCCGTTTTCCGCTCAGATGAACGATAGTCGAGCTATAAGCAAAACAAATAATTACGCTGGGCATTTTATGATTTAATAATTGATTTTTAAATTAACTTTTCCCTGAGTAACGGGGATATCGAAAATATTTTTTCTGGATGCATTGCCACTGAAATTTTTTTTTTTTTTGCCTTATCATTACAACTTGAACATTCCCCTTTCATCCCCTTTAAACCATTTTCAATTATTCGAAATAGTTTAGCAGATATATCCGTTTTAGTGGAGCAATGTTCTTGCCAATGTGAGTATTTTCAACGTTGCTGAAAACTTTACCCGCGTTTTTCTTAAACCACGTTTTTTGACCTGGTAGCCATGATTGGGCCAGTTCTACTGAACCGATTTTGATCAGCCATTTCACCGACGAATGTATTCTGGCCCGTACCTCAATCATGAAGATAACAATTTTTACTATTTTTTACACTAAATAACAAAAAAAACGTCGAAAATCGAATTTTTTTAAATGTTCGTAATTTTAAAATTTTTTATGATTGAGGTACGGGCCAGAATTACCTCAATTCTGATCATATCTCTCATTTACCGTTTTCAATTCCGATAACCTGGAGTCCCGGAATCATGGCCACCACCTCTACACCTTTTTTTTGAGGCCTTAATTGGCAGGCCGATAACTTTTTGAACAGCCCTCGAAAATCTTTTTGTTTTTTACTATTTAATTAATTAATAACACAAAACAAAAACCAAATTGAAAAAAACTTTATGGTTTTCCCTCCAGAATTTTTATAAAAAACACCATAAAACACTCGTCAAAGGTAGAATACCCCGTTAATGTTTAATCGATCTATTAATAAACAGCTAATCGTCCTTCGATAACATTTGTGGCAGTCACATCAAATTTATCATGGCAACTAAAGGTGAGCATATCGGCATGTTTTGTATTTATACTTTCGAAAAATAAAAAGGCGATCCAATCTCGAACATGAAAATGAGAAAACGATTGTAGGACAATTTGCGCTTCATTGCTGAAACTCAACGCAAAACTTCCAAATTGACCGCATACATCTTTGGTAACTTGTCAAACATTTTCGAAGCTGAAGTTATGGCACATCCACCGTCTAGCACTTGGTTCAGTTTTTTACCGAAACGAATGCGTGGAACTATGCAGCTGCAGTCAAACTGGTCAAAGCTAGTCTACCAAACAGCCAATACATAACAAAGGGCAACAGTGTTTTTGGTGCAGCCCTATCTATAACTGATTATATAAGAATGGAGTGCACTGAACAAAACTGCATCATCGGTTTTGTTCCATCAGCTCTTGTTTCCACGATATGACGGAAAAACGGATTTCTAGTAAATTTTGCCCTCTCGAATTTCTTGTGGTCACAATAGGCATGAATTTCTGAATTTATGTGGCCTATTCGATAGAGCACATAAAATGCTTCTGTAAAAAATCAAACACCCAAAATTTGATCATGCATAATGCTCCAAATTGGTCTTTGAAGTCAGACGTTTCTCGATTTATGGCCATTTTTACAAAATAAATCGTCTCCCTTAAGCTAGAGAGGTTGGTGTATTTAAATTTTAGCCATTTGAGCCTGTAGCCATATGATTGGCTAATTGCTTCTAATTATGTGAATAAACTCGAATTTTTACCAGCGTCCGAAACCTAAAATCATTTTTATAAGAAAATAAGAAGGATTTCAGGCCTTTCCCCTATTATTATTTTCAAGAAATCAAATGCCATCATATTTGCCCTTACATTAGTAGATTTCAACCCCTCTTTCAGTTAACAGCAAATTGTCAACGGCAACCCACCACTAAAATTCTACAGTGTACTCAATGTTTGTGAATGTTGAATCAAACACAAGGTTTTTGAACCTTTGGCAGGAAAGCCAGCTGTTGGCAGAGCGCGCGCGCATCCTGTGCTCTCAATGGGTAAACGCCAGGGGGTGGGTTTGAGTGAGTGAGTGGAGCGCCGCATATCCTTGTGCTGTGCTGCTGCCAGGGGTGACAAGTAGTGAGTGAAAACTCAAAAATAAATGCTCACCAGTTTAGCTGCAAAACTTGAAAACAGCCATAAAACTTCAAACAAAAATAAAGTATGTAAAAATGATGGTCCAAAAAGTTTCAGATATTGTTCTGGGAGCCCCAGGGGTTTAATTGCTGACCCAGCTTAAATGGAAGTATCATTATTATACAAAATAAAACTGTGTTGCATTTGATAAAGGAAGCATAAACCTAAACAGCCTGCCAGACGGAAATTGCGTATACGCCGTGTGCGCGCGTGTGTGTCGTCGTCGGTGGCTTTCAGTTTTGTTTCCTGCGGCCGGGCCTAAATAGTGGGGAAATGGGGAAATGGCATAATAAACGCATTTATGAAATGAGCCTCTCAGACCGAGGCCAGGCTGATTGAAGTGGTCTTTGGGGGAACGGGGCGAAGGGGGAGGTGAGATGCTGCCCTGACATTTTGCAGTTTTTAACCTTGTATATTGCCAAATGTAGTCCTTCAGTTTTAAGCCTACAAAGTTGTGTGCTAAGCCTGTGCGAAGCCCCCGAAATATATAAACATATATAGCATACAACTCTGGCAATGCATTTTTGGTAAGGAACGGAGGAGTGAACAGGTATATAGGCAACAAGGACAGAGCGAGCGAGCACTCTCACAAATTGAGCGCAGACTTGGGCTCCTAGAAGGTTGGCGGTAACTGGCGGCGGGTGCGGTTTGGCAACAGGGACCTACATTCGTCGTCGGCTCCTCTGTTGTTATCGTCGCTGTCTGTCGTGTAGTCAGATAGCCTGAAAAACGAGCTGTTCGTGCAACATGGACAGCAGTGCTGCTTCAGCCACGGAACCGTTAACAACACGGTCGCCAAAAAAGGGCGGATGGGGCAGACAAATATCAATGGTAGAACGCAACACGGAAACGACGACGCGTAGTGTTAACCATTAGAATTTGTTCGTTGCTAGGTGCGTGTGTGTGTGTGTGTGAAGTTTTACAAGTGCATGTCATGTTTGAACATCGCTGCAGTTTCTAGCAATTGGCATTTTAATTAAATTTTGCCAGGACTGATTTGCCAACTTCTTGTTATACGCCCCATTGGTCCTCTGGGGTCGCACCAGCTAGCGCCTGTAAGGACAATTAGGTTTGAATCACTTTCAGCTGGAGCTGGGAAGCTCCCACCAAGCAGCAGCATCGGGGTCTTTTGTCGCCAGTTTGTCTGCTCCGTTGGACACTCCTACGGGTTGACAACAGCTTAAGTATATCGCCCTATACTCTGGCCTTTTGGGGGCAATTGTTTCACTGCTTACTTGCTATATATATTTTTTTTTTGGCACTCTATCGAAGTGTTCGTGCGCCTGGCAGTTTTGCTTAATGGAATTTTTATTATATGCTGCCATTGAGTAGCTCGATTGTTAGTTATGTCGATGTTTGTTCGGCTTTTTTGAGGTCAAAGTGCAAGCTGCCTCCAATTTTCCAATGCACCAAACAGCGAAGGAAAAACCATAAATAAACAAATGAAAGAGAAGACATTCAAATTCATTAATTGCGCGCATGTGTTGGAGATGCTGTTGCTGCTGCTGCTATATGGGTTGGCCATGTCCCTGAGTACCAGTCAGCCTTCTTTCAGGGCTACCCCATTCGCTCCCGTTCAATGCTACCGCGAACCCACATTTGGCCTTATCTGAAATATGCACACAAGACCTTGAGCCGCTCAATTTTAGTTCGTAATGCCATCCAAGGCAACGCTTCAAGCAGCTAAAAGACTAATACATTTCATATCCCTAAATTACAAATGATTTCCATTTGAAAAAAGATTCTGGATCTAAAAAATATATAAAAATATTACCCCCAAATATATTTGGAAAATTTGTGAAAAAAGGGGCCCCTGAAGTTCGTAAATTTGTCTTAATTCTGAAGGCTATAAGGTTGTAAGTTGAAACATTGCACAACATATCTTTACTCTCATCATCTCATATTTTCCTAATACCCTGAAACGGGTCCAACATATTCTCAGATAGCAACACCTCAACCACGTCCACTCAATTTTTGAATTCTCTATAAACAGTGAGTTCATTTCGGAGACTGAAAAGTTTTCACGGTGGTAATATTTTTTTATGTACAGCTTGGAAAATAAGTTTGGAGCTGATCGGATGAAATACATAAGAGTTTAACAAAACAGTTTTTCGCCCATTTTCCGATTTTGGGAGTAGGTTATTTTAAAATATAAAAGTCTTGTGTATGTGTAGCTTTGCAAATGAGTTTGGAGCTAATCAGACAAAAATTAAAAATTGGCATCATCAATTTCCACGCAGTTGGGTGGACTTACAAAAAAAAGGTGAATATCAATTTTATGGAATTTCCATTTAGAGCCTTAAAAATTTTAATTTTTTTTTCCAAATTTTAAAATCAAGTTTTTTAATATTTTGTAATGTAGAGATAATGAAAATATGTATGGAGCTGATCGGATATAAAAAACTAAGAGTTTCATACAACATTTTTTCGCCCATTGAAGTTTCAGTATTGGAATGCAGTCATTTTTAAATTTTTTATATACATTTTTGTAAATGAGTTTGGCAGTGATCAATCGACAACTAAACTTTCGGCCATGCAACCCACTTTCCTCACAGGATGGTCAAGGGGTTAAATTTCCCGGAAGATTGGTATGCAGTCATTGAGAAAATGAGATTACACCTGATCGAATGATAAACAAAAAAGTATCATACAGCAGTGTTCAGCGAATTTGTACATTTCCCGACAAAAATTGTAAAAAATGCCGCCTTAGTACTCACTTTCAGCATAAGATAAAACTACTGTGAAAAATGCAGCCTCCTATCTCAAATAGTTTAGTCACAGTCAGTCAGTCAGTCAGGTTTTATACACATATCGATATACAATCTTTGGCAGGTATAGAGTTTGTTACAGTCGGCCTTGACCGATTGTCTTACCTGTTTTACAGTTATTTATTTGTATAACCCTTATTTTGTATGACGATCGAACAACATTTAGCAAAGATATAAAAGTTCCAAATCTGTCGTATTCTTAATGTCTGCATGCACTTAGCCTGATTACTTAATGTTAAATAACATTAATATTTACTTAGATGTTAATTCATAAGAGTAGAGGCTATTAAATACTTCTTCCCCTAAGTAACGGGTAAATCGAAGTCGAACCGACTTTAACATACGCTCTCGATTCTTTAATATTTGTGGCCTTTTTTCGCTAATTTAGACTTCAAACTCTTCAATAGACCAAATCGCTATTGATGATTTTGCCGTAAGCGTAACAAAATACTGACGCCGAAATTATGCCAGCAGTTTTTTGAGTTTTGGTCGGTTTAGAAAGTTTTTACCAGGTTCCAACCACTCAGCTAACGTGCGATTTGACCCTGGAGTGTAGTGATGTGTCCATGTATCATCCTTAGTGGCATACTGCATTAATAGTCCTTCTTTTCTGCTGAAACAGTGCCAAACACTGTGCACTGTAAGTAAAACGCGTCCAACACCTTATTCATGCCCAACTTTTCGTGTAAAATTTGTATACCCTTGCAGGGGGTATATTAAAATTGTGCTGATTTTTGTAACGCATAGAAGGAAGCATCTCCGACCCCATAAACTATATATATTCTTGATCAGCATCAATAGCCGAGTCGATCTAGCCCTGTCCGTCCGTCTGTCCGTCTGTCTGTTTCTATGCTATCTCCTCCCTCCGTTTTGAAGCTATCTTGACCAAACTTTGCCAAAAGTCTTTAAATACATATACTCTGCACATTTGTCGGAACCGGCCGGATCGGATCGCTATTTCATACAGCTGCCATAAAAAAGATCGGTAAAAAAAACAGATTTTCGTGAGAAAAACTTGTTTGTTTCTCGTCGTAGCGTCACCCAAATTCGTATTCATTAGTTTTGATCAAAATCGGATGACAATAGCATAAGGCTGCCATAAGAACAAACGGATGAAAGTCGAGTTTTAATGTTAAAAAGTTTTGTTATCAAAGGAAGCGTGTTTATACTTGTTTAGGGGGTATTGTACCTTTGAAAATTTTTTTTCCATTTTTTTTGTTTTTCAACGTTGCTCAAAACTTTAACCGCGTTTTTCTCGAAACCACGTTTTTTGACTTGGTAGCCATGATTGCGCCTGTTCTACTAAACCGATTTTGATCAGCGATGTTGCAATCGACGCGGAATTTATGTAATTTTGGCCCGTACCTCAATCAAGAGGAAAAACATTTCTTAAATATTTTTTACACTAAACTACAAAAAAACCTGAAAAATCTAAATTTTTTTTAAACGTCCGTCAATTTTTAAAAAATATTTAAGAATATGATTGAGGTACGGGCCAGAATTACATCAATTCTGATCATTACCTCATTTGCCGTTTTCAATTCCGATAACCTGAAGTCTCGCAATCATGGCCACCACCTCTACACCTTTTTTTTAGACCTTAATTGGCAGGCCGATAACTTTTTGAACAGCCCTCGAAAGCCAAATATTTTTTTATATTTTGTTATATAGTTAATTAATACTACAAATCCAAAAACCAAACTGAAAAAATTCTTATGACTTTCTCTCCAGAATTTTTTTAAAAAACACTTATAAAACACTGTTCAAAGGTAGAAGACCCCCTTAATCGTAAATATTATTTGCTTCAACACAATTTTGCTAGGTTTGATCAAAATCGGATAAATATATCGTATAGCTCCCATACCACAATCGGCTTCTGGCTAGGTGAGCCAAATGGTTACGGAATGTGGCGCAATCTGTTGGTAAGCTTGGGACAGGTTCTAAGCGAAATGAAATTTTTCTAAAATAATAAGGAAAACCAGTTTAATAAAAAAAACTGCAAGGGTATTTAAACATCGGCGGAGGCCGATGTTAGCCTTCTATTTTTTTTTAATGTTTTCTGGTTTAACTCCCGCATCTATACGGTCCGAAACGTCATTGCTCTTCACACACTGTTTAATCAACACACGAAATTTTTTTTTTATACTTTGCAAAATAATTCAAAGTGCGTCACAGAAAACAACATGATTCGCGAAATAATGGTCCAAAAGCTAACCAATTTTCCCACAATTCTTATAAAGGTTGTTCTTTAAGTGAACTATAAAAACTCTTTGGAACTACTTTCGCTTGTAAAAATGACCGGAGACTTATTGTACCATGCTATAAAGCCTTGGCCTTCAGAATTTACGAATTTGACTATAGACCACTATGGGCCGTTTCTCATCTTCATGTTTTTTACGTTCGTTGTTGTAGACACAAGCATTGATATTTAAAAGCGGCCCAAAAGTAGGCAACATACATTTTCTCAAAAAGCACCTAGATTTAAAAAACATGAAGATGGGATAACGGTCCCAAAATTATGCCAAAAATAATTTGTATCCTATTTTTGGGGCTCAAATATTCAGAATCCGTTGTGGGTTTTTTCTTTTCAAATTTGACTCTGTGAAGCAAGTCTTAATACGCACATACACCCACACACACACACGCACAAAGCTAATAAAATGTTTTACTACCATTTGCAAAGCCACAAAAATTTCCTGCATATCCTACAATTTAAATGATTTGTCAACGCCAACAACAAAATGCCAAGCGACAATGCCATTTTTATAGACTTTTTCTAAAATAATAAAAAAATCAAAAACAGCAACAGTAGCAGCCACAACTACAACTACAGCTACAGATAGAGATTACCCATCACTAATCAAGGCGCCACTGAAATAGTGTCGCCTAGTTTATAAAAGTCAGCCTGATAATGACACTCAGCGGGAGGATTCGCAAGCGTAAACATAAAAGCCATACAAGTGGCGACACTCCGGCAGCAACAACAACCACAATAACAACGACCACACCAGGCAGACCCTGGCCAATGTTAGAGCAGAGTGAAACAATGGAGGAAGCCAATCTAGATGGGGATTATAATAATTTCACGCATAATTTCGTCGATTTGCAGAATCTCTTGAATTTCAACGAATTGCTGAGCAGCAACAACAGCAGCAACAACAATGTTGGCAACAGCAATTCCTCGAGCAACTCAAGTGCCATTAAATTGACTAACGGCACAATTATGGATACACTTTTGGGCACCGTCTTGACCACAGCTACGGCCGCAGTTGCTCCTGCTGCCAGTTTTCTAGCATCCACTGCCACAACAACAGCAGCAGCAACAACAACAGCAACAGCATCCTTACCTTCAGCCATTGTGGGTAGCCCAGGTCTTATCATTGCCGAAGCCACCTCATCCACCTATTATGCCAACTTGCTAAACATGTCACCAGCCACCACTAGCCTAATTACAGCAGCAGTTGCCACCAGATCGTACAATGACAGCGCTTTGCGCTGGGAACAGCTCGATGCGAATGTGGACTTTGGTTTCGATCCACTATATCGTCACTCGCTAACCATGTCCATTGTCTATTGCGTTGCCTACATTGTGGTATTCCTGGTGGGTCTCATAGGCAACAGTTTTGTGATTGCTGTGGTACTACGTGCTCCTCGCATGCGCACGGTCACCAACTACTTTATAGTGAACCTGGTAAGGAAACAAACCTTTTCGCTAACCCAAATCCAAAATATATGCATTTCTCTAATTTCTTATATTCCAGGCCATTGCGGACATCCTGGTGATTGTGTTTTGCCTGCCAGCCACTCTAATTGGCAACATCTTTGTGCGTAAGTACATGCTTAGACTTGTAAGACTGAGAGATTTATTAGCTGCTGTCTGCGCATCATTAACGCCAAAGACTCTGGTATTTTTTTTCTTGCGTTTCCACTGCATATTAACGGAATTTATGTGTTGCAATTAATCGCCGCCTAGATTAGAGCCGGGCAAATGACACGACGAAATTTTGTTACCCTCCACCTTCTAAATCGGAATGCGGCACGAAGCGTGTAAGCAATTTGCCCAAAATATACCCAAAACGCATAAAACCAAATAAATACAATGAAGCAAATCATTAAGGATAATGACAACATCAATATTACAAAAGCGCTAGGGCATCAATTGTAAATTAAACACATGGGACATTTAAAGATATTCTTGCTGCAAAATAGTATAACACCTCATTAATGCGTATGTTTTGTATATCTAATGGTAAACTACATAGAAACGTAGAAATATTTTTCAGTTAAGGACGCGAAGTATAAAAAAAATTAATCATACGCCACGGAGAACAAATTAAAGGATTTACAAAGAAATCTTTATTACGATTCTATCTTTGTCATCTTTTGCTTTTTATTGGTCTTGTTCTATCTGAATTTTTATATAGAACAAGATGTTTCAAACTTGGTTTATAGTTCAATTAAATATCGATTTGTATCCTAATTACCTTTTCAAGAATTATTATGATAAAACAAAAAATTAAAAAAAAAAACATTCAATTCAATTTACACATTGTTCTGTTTCTGTTTTTGGAGTTGAAATTATATATTTGTAAATCAAATCAAATTGTTAACGAAAAAATGTATGAAACTAGGCAACACTGCGTATGAGTGATTACAAGAAAACATTTTTTTTAATACGCTTATTATACAATAAAACCGATAGGGGGTGAGATCATGACCTTAAAAATTACAAACACAGCCTTTTGCACAGCCTAGGTATTATATTTTTGTTCATATGTTTATAACGCATAGAAAGAAGCGTCCGCATAAAGTATATATATTCTTGATCAGCGTAACGAGCTGAGTTGATATTAACTTGCCTTTCTGTCCTTCTGCCACGCACAAGCGACTCTCACATACACACCAATACAAATGAAATGTACAAAAAATACAAAAATCAAAAAATATTTCACAAGGACGACAAAAATTTTGTCGCAAGTATTTTTTCTCATTTTTTGCTTACACCAGGCAGCTAAAATAATTCACACACAAGTAAATTACAAGCGTGGCAAAAATGCTCGTGTTAGTTACATGAATTAAATAATTTTTGCCATCTGTAAATTTTTTTATTTTCATGTCTGAAAATAATTATTTTTTTCAGTGTTATAGTGTTAGTGTTAATATAATGCGTGTAAAGAAAAATGAGTGTTATTTTACGAACACTGCTGGAAACTAAAGAACTTCAAAAGAGTTTTCCTACATTGTAAGTCCAATCGCCGGGCAAGCTTCATCCGTCAGCCTGCCAATCCCTTTTCAGTTTACATATAAAGACTTTATTGTTATTTTCTCAAGAATTAAGGTAGCCCACCTTAAAATGCTAGAGATGATTGATGAGTTTGTGGTACATGGTCGAGTTAATCTCTGAATATGTTCTTTAGTAACCACTTAACCCTTAACTCAGCCCTTCATTTAAAATTCATAAACGAACAAATCATTTGGTTAATTAAAGGCCAATTCAAAATCTTAACGACGACCCAATAAACAAGGATACGCATAATTTGTGTGCATGAATTTAAATAAATTTTTCTGACCTGCCAAACCCAAGTGAATCGCAGACTCATCCATCCTTCGACATACAACGTTGTGAGCTGTCAACTAAATTGATTGTCATGAAGCGCTCCAGTTATTCGACAGCGGATTTGCATGCAAATCATAAATCGTGATCGAAATCCTTCAGAAATCAAAAAGAACTGAATTTTGGATTGTATGGCATGGCATGTCAGGTCAGGTTGGGTCAGGTCATTTGCAGGCCTGTTATTTAGGCTTGCGGGTTGTGAAAAGTTTTGCCAATTATATGGCATTTTGCCTTATAAAATTCTCTGGGATTGCACTCAAACTCGAGTCAACATACCCCAGTTGATGAGCTTGAGGAGGAGTGGGGGTTTTCGTAGTAAACGAAATGAGCCGAAAGTGAAGGACGAAAACCGAATGGAGCGGACTGAGAAAAAAGTGAATGAGTCTGCGACTGCATTGTGTGCTGTTTGTGTGTGTGTCATTGCGCACTCTCCCTACTGTCTCTCGCTCTTTGTGGCTCTCACTCTCTATGTACTCGCATTGTTGCTGCTTTATTGGGGTGGCCTAAAGGATCATCGACACAGAACTGACCTAATTTCACAAATTCAAGCTAGGCGCTGGGTTCGTGGGGCTTCGGGGCGTACAGCTGTTAGTGGGTCATGGTGGGTGAGTGGGTGGTGGGGTTGGCCCACCCTTTTGTTGACTTGGCTTGACTTGAGCCCAGCTGGCTGAGGCCTAAGCAGTCACAATGGCAACAAATTGTGGCCCCTTCTGCTGGCATTTTGACTTGTGTGTGGGTCTGAGTATTTTTAAGGGTGGTCACCCCTTACAATAAAAAATTCTCTGTTTCACTTTCGTAAGGCCCAAAGGCATTTAAAGTGAAAATGGTATTCAATAAAGGCGGGAGGGGGAGTCAGATGTTTGGCATATTTGCGTGGATTTTTTTTTTTTTTTTTGTAGTCGCGCAAGGATGGTCAGTATTGTATGAAATCAAATTCGCGCCGTTAACGCCGACGCTTGGCCATCGGCTCGTGGCATTATCTAAGCACACCTTCAGCCTCAGAAATTGCAGTGGAAGGTTGTTTGCACTCAAGGCTCTTTGCGGCTGGATGAATTGACCTAAATATTTCGCTTGGCAAACCTAATAGTCAGGGTTATCCACAGACACACGAGTGAAGGGTGATGTGTTTGTTGGCACCTGTGCCTGGGCCTGGGGATGGGCATGGGTTGGTATGTAGTACTAGCCCTTATTTATGTGTATTTCGAAATCCAATAAAATGCGAAATGAATTGATTTCCTAGCAACGATGCTTGGCACCTTGAGACGAAGGATATCCTTGCAAAAACCCGCGATTGTCCTAAACGGTTTTTCCTGTTTATACCCTGTAGTAAAGGTACAATGGTATAGTAAGTTAATGCACTGATCTCAAAGATGGGACAAGTAAAATCTTTCTTATTTGTGACGCAAATTTTGGCACGCTCGCTGCCTTTCACGCAATTTAATATAAACTCATCCTAAACAATTTTAAAGACAGATTGTTATACACTTGAAAAGTGTATATTAATTTTGCCCAGAAGTTTGTAACGCATAGAAATATTCATTTCCGACATAAACTATATATATTCTTGATCAGGACGACTTAAGTGAAGTTACTTATTAGCAATCAAATCTCCGCTGCCCAAGCAAAAAACTTATATTTTTGGTTAAAATTCTGGCAATTCTAAACTTTTCTAGCCGGGAGGTTAGGTTCAATATAACTTGTAGATAATCCAATCCAGGGACCGAACAAATCAATTCCGGGTATATTAAAATCAGAAACTAACAATCATTTTTTAATAAAGAAAGTAGACAACATACATTTTCTTAATATCCATCCGTTATCTCATGTTTATGTTCTACAAATCTAGGTGGATATTCTGAAAATGTATTGTGCCTGCTTCTAGGTTGATATTGAAATATTTTTTCTAATGTCTACAACGACCCGCGCATGATAAAGTAGTAACCCTGAGTCAGCAGTGGTTTTAGCAACGATTATCTCAAGCATAAGCATTACACAGAGCGAAATCGTACTTTAACTTAGTACTTCCAGACTTGGTGGTCAAGTAAGTCTTTCATTACTGAAACCAAGAACGCCATACTTATATCAAGTACGTTTTCCCAAGTTCGAAATACTTTAATCGGACTTTCAAAATAAGTACGAAACTTACTAAAAATGAGAATAATTTGTTCGATTTTGCTTTAAAAGTGAGACCGAATTGTGCTTAAAACAAATAGGTGCATACCTGATCCATGTACAGAGTATAACAACTTGAATCAAATTTTTATCAACTTAAAAAAAAGTAAGAAACATACTTAAATTAAATTTAAACATAATTCCTATTAGAATAGCTCGGTCTCATTAGTGATTTATAAAAAACATTCAATAATTTCCACGAACAGAACGATCTCAATTCAATAGGATATATTACTGTCGGTCAATGCCGACACTCTTAGTTAATTTTGCTGGGCCAATGTTGGTTGTGCGAAAGAACCGTTATCATTGTGCCCATTGCAAATCCGTGTCACGTCCCTTTAAAGTCACGTTGGCAGTTTGTTCATTAAATGGCCGAGTGATTTGTGCGCGGCAAACGCGTCGTATGCGTAACGGCTTCTGCTGATAATAATGAAGTCATTTTTCAGCGCATTGCCTCTTGGATCTGATTGTATTTTAATTTAGATGCTACGTGCCAGCCTCCTAGCTCTCCCTATTTGTGACGGTATTCAATTTGCACCAGCAGCGGTAATAATCATAACCATAACGCATTTGTCTCAAGTGTTATGCCTTCTCCACGCCCACTTCTATTGAACTCTCCCCAATTTCCCTCCCGCTGGCGGATTTGTTACGCCTGATTATTTCATTAGCATTATGGCTGTAGCCTCCGCCTTAGGCAAGCCTCAATGCCAGCTAGAACGAACAATGCAAAGAAAATCCAATTGACTTCGCCCACAATGCACGCAAGAAAAAGAAAAGGAAAAGTCTTAGGTATATTGGGTCGTTTGACATTTTCCTGGGGCAATGCAAAAGTGAACGTTGACGATAAGCTTAAATATCGATTGAATGTATCTCTTTTAGCTGGTTAATATTTACCAAATCCAAATGCCTATAAATGCTTTACTTCTATAGATATAATCTTTGTTTATGTACCATTACTGTTTTAGGAACTTTGAAGCACATAGGCTAGTCACACATCATTTGACATGCCGAATTGTAGTCTAAAATATAACTTATTATTGATTAAATCAAAGTTTGAAAAGAAACGGAGATGGTGCCAAATAAATAAATAATAAATTAAGCTAGAATTCGATGGGCTAAAAATTAAGTAGTTAAGACGCCGCGTATATACATATTTGAACAATTCATTAAACAAATTCGAAATAATTTGCCAGATTTAAAAAACTAACAAACAAAACAATGTAGCCCTGTATTTATTGTTGAACGGAATTCATTAAACCAGTGTTTAGACATTAAAATTTATGGTTCTGAAACCCTTTCGTAAAATAGAACACATTTTTCTTTATACGCAAAATATTAACACAAAGTAAAATATACAAGCATTAAAAAATAATTATTTTCAGACCAGTAAATAAAACTTTTTTACATAAGGAATAAATAATTATACCCTTGCAGAGGGTATATTAAAATTGTCACGATGTTTGTAACGCATAGAAGGAAGCATTTCCGACCACATAAAGTATATATATTCTTGATCAGCATGACGAGCTGAGTTCATTTCCGTCCGTCCGTCCGTCTGTCCGTCTGTTTCTATGCTATCTCCTCCCTCAGTTTTAAAGCTATCTTGACCAAACTTCGCAAAAAGTCTTTAAATACAAATACGCTGCACATTTGTCGGAATTGGCGGGATCGGATGACTATATCATATAGCTGCCATAGGAACGATCGGTCCAAAAACTAGTTCTAGTGGGAAAAACTTTTTTGTTTTCTATCGTAGCGTCACCAATCGTGGTATCTATAAGTTTTATATGCTTCCACACAATTCTGAAAAAATTTATCAAAATCGGATGACTATAGCATATAGCGCAATAAACGGTCGGTCCGAAAACAAGTTCTAGTGAGAAAAACTTTTGTTTTCCTTGTAGCGTCACCAATCTGTATTTTTTTTATATGCTTTCACACAATTCCGAAAAAATTTATCAAAATCGGATGACTATAGCATATAGCTGCCATATAAACGGTCGGTTAAAAAACTAGTTCTAGTAAGAAAAACTTTTTTGTTTTCCACCGTAGCATCACCAATCGTGGTATATATTAGTTTCAAAGGCTTTCACCCAATTCGTAAAAAATTTATCAAAATCGGATGACTATAGCATATAGCTGCCATAGGAACGATCGGTCTAAAAACTTATTCTAGTGAGAAAAACTTTTTTGTTATCAATGGTAGCGCCTTTCAAAAACTGCAAGGGTATTTAAAACATCGGCGTAGCCGATGTTAGCCCTCCATTTTTTTTTTTATGTAACTAACACGAGCATTTTTCAAACGATTGTTATTTACAGGCGTATGACATGCAGCTCAAATTATTCACAGGCCTGTAAATAATATGTCTAACAAATGCGACCAACCCATATATGTAACTCCAAAATAAATGTTTATTATCCCCCCATAGTACAATCCTAAGTTGGAATGCTTAAAGCTTAAGCAAACAAAAACTCATTCAAAAATTTAATAAAATAAAGTTTACACATGTCAAAGTTGACAAACTTAATACCAAACAACTTAATTTGTATATGCTCCACAATAAATTCGGATGTGTACAACTTAAGTGCGGCAATAAAGAGTTGTGTAGCGCAAACTTCTACTTGGATATAAGGGGAAACTTTGTCATTACACCAAAAACTTTCAATTGCCACTCATATGTTTCAAAGTTTAGCCTTATCAGAGCCTGGAATCAAATAAGTAGCCGCCGCATATTCGAATTAATAGCAACGGTTTCAGTCTGTTGCACTTGCAGGTTGGCCCCTGCTGAGGGCCAAGTATTTCCAAAAACAGAACCAAGCACCCATTTCAGCTGTTGTCTACTCATACGTCTGTCTGGCTGTCCAGAGCAAAAAGTTCACCACACACACAAAGCACAAATAATATTAATATTTTTATGTGCCAAATCATATTAAATTTTGGCCTTTATTGGTCCTTGCACGTTGCGTATGCATAATAATAAAAAGCTACAACAAATCGAGATAAGACAGGCGAACGAGACAGGAAATTAGCTAGGGCATCCATAGACACTGACGTTGAGGAGGCGTCTCCTGCAACGAGCATTGAACTTCACTCCATGTGGCTGTGCCTGGTGCTAATGATGAACGGCAGTTGTTGTTGTTGTTGTTGTTTAATTGCCATTCGATACGTCATGCTGCAAACTGTCGTCTGTCATCAACCTAGACAAACTTTGCCCCAGGTCCATGTGTATTTTATAACCTTTTGTGTCTGAGTGAGTTATGTCCATTTAGCATAAAATTCATAACGCACCACCGCTATGCTTAGATGGCGACTCGTGTCTACCATCAAAGTGGAATAAAAGGAATACAAATTAACTTAGGCAAACAATGCGTGCGCTCCTGGCAGCCGCAATCTGAGTCCTGTCACCAAATTATGAATGATATGCAGCACATAAATCTCAGTCAGCAAACAATGTCGGCGACGTGGACGACGACATCGATGGTAGAAACCACCACGTTGAACGTTAACCGGGGGACCACAAGAAAACAACTCGCCACGACATGACCGAAAGTCACTCAGCATAATTTTTGCATTATTTGTGCACTCGGAGAAAAAAAAATCAACTATCAGGTACAGACGGTATCAATAGTACGGTGAGGAGGTAACGCGGATGATTCAAGTAAGATTTTTTGGTTCCCTTAGTACTCGAATTTATAAACTTTAAGTTCGAAATAGTCTTGAGCCAATCCCAACTTACTCTTCATATAATAATTTGCGTCGTTTACATCAAGGCTGCAAACCTCAAAAATGTTCTATGAAATTCGGGAGGGGTCTTGAAACTTCCGACACGAACCGTTTCCAGGAACCCCGGAACCCCAGGCTTTGGTTCGTTAACCCTACGCAGATCAAGTTTGTTTCAGATTTGGAAAAACCTTGAAAGAAATTTTGTAAAATAGGTATGGAAAATGCACATCTTTTAACTCATTTTAAATCGTCAACAAAGTAAACATTTTTAAGGGTATCAGAAGTATCTGAGAAGTAAGAGGGTAGCGTTCTGCTAACCAGTTTACGTTAAGAACAAACTACTTTTGACTCATCGATTTTGAATTTTAAATAAAAATACTTCAAATTATATGTATATGTACAACGATATTAATTCCATTCAAGAGCTTTGACAGAACTTTTTTTTTTTTTGAGTGTGTAGAAAATTTACCCCCTATCCCTCTCTCTCTCTATCTCTTTCTTTCTGCTCTGTCCCCATAGCCTGGATGCTTGGCTGGCTGATGTGCAAGTTTGTGCCCTACATACAAGGTGTTTCGGTGGCGGCTTCAGTTTACAGTTTAATTGCGGTATCCCTAGACAGGTAAGTGAAAACAATTTATGCAATTACGTGGGTATTCACTTTTATTGTGGGATCAAATTGGGATTGGGGTCGGGATAGGTGTGGGATGGGGGATAGGTGTGAATGCACTTAATGATGCACTACTACAGCGGGATGGGCATGATGTACGGGAACCAACGGTATCACGGGTTTAATGGCATGCACAGCCACTACTGGTTTGGCTATAATAGGAGTCACCACCTTGACTGCGGCTGGATGATGCACCACATGGCTGATTTTTTGGGAAAGAGATAAAGGCGTTTAACTTCCAACTAATTGATAAATTGATGACCACTTACGAGTGCACCGAGTGTGCGCCATGATGTATGATGGGTGTGTGAACAACGGCAGGATGTACCACAGCATGGTGGGCCACTGCATGATGCACCGGAGCCACAGCTATAACGCCGGGATGGGCATAAACCTGGGCGGCAGCGAAGGCGGCTAGCACGAAAAGCTGTAAGAGGAAACAATTCAGCTGGATTAGCCGTCTGAAGGCAGGTGTCTGGCCATTTTCGCGTACTCACAACTTTGAACATTTTTATTAAGTTTTTTGGATTGGTAAGGAGTGGGGTTTTTGGATTACAAGTTGCAACTGTTGACAAATAACGCGTTAAGCTTGGCTTATATAGGAGCGTCAACCGACAGGTTGACCGCCGAAAGTGAACGCCGGCGCGACACTCAATGCAAGCTGGAAAATACTGAAAAACTGGTCAGTGGAGCAGTCTCAAGATCAAGTTCATAGCATAGCTTGCCTTGTCCGTATTAGGCGCGAAGCGTAATCAATTCAAATTCATGCATTTCAATTTTCCATTGCCTTAGAATGTTGCCTGACAGTTTGCCTTGTGTGGGACAGTCTGTTGGAGATTTCTTTTGATGATTTACCGCCAGGAATCGAAATGCTAGCCCAGTGCTTCCTGGATCGTAAATAAAAATACTTAAGACCACCGTTGAAAGGGTCATAAAGTCAGCTTACGAGGGCAGTTTGATAAGTCAGTTACTGTTAAGAAAAAAAATTGAATTCGGTTCTTAACATGGTTTTATTTAATTACACCGGTTCAGCTGGTTCCGAAAGCTAGTGAAATATCTGTATATTTATAACTAACCTAAACACTAAATTTTAAGTTCATAGCTTCAATAATTTCAGAGATATTGTTCTATACCACATTTGAACCGTTTCACAGACTTGGGACATAGCCTTTGAAATTTTCCTGATCGACATAAACATACTGTGAAAATTTCATTAAGATCGGATACAAACATACTTTCTCTTTTATATATATGGGGCATTCTTTCTCAAACGTCCCAGTCAAAAAATGAAAGTTTTTGGATTGGCTTCATACTTTGGTGAATTGTTATCCTATATGAAGGTAATAAATTCCCAAAATATTAACTCATTAAAAAAAAATTGTAGAAATTATGGGGGGTTGAAGTTTTGACATTTTAAGTGACATTGGTATTTTTAAAATCGTATAACTATGACAAAACTTTATCGATTTGATATTGTGAGTATGTCATTTTAAAGCACTTTTCATGTACTTTTTGAAAAAAATAACAAAAATAAAAAAAAAATTAAAATTCACCCCTATTTTTCAAAATTAACCGTTATTTTTAAATTTTGACCCAAATGGGTATTTAAAAAAAAAAAACAATTTTATTTTTTTTGAAAAGCTTAGGTTATTTGCTATAAAATGTGTAAATATTATAGTGGGACAACAATAAGTTTAGGAAATACCCTGCAGTTTTTGTATATTATTAAAAAATTCCTATGGCAGCTATACGCTATAGTCATCCGATTTTGATAAATTTTATCATGATTGTGTGAATTCATATAAAACTTATAAATACCAAGTTTGGTAACGCTACGATGAAAGACCAAAAAGTTTTTCTCAGTAGAACTAGTTTTAAGACCGATCGTTCCTATGGCAGCTATATGCTATAGTCATCCGATTAAAGACATTTTAGAAAGATTGGTCAAGATAGCTTTAAAACTGAGGGAGAAGATAGCATAGAAATAGACGGACATAAGGACATTATTAATTTTGTAATTACATTTCTCCTAAAGTAATTCTTGTCCCACTATCATATTTACACATTTTATAGGAAATAACCTCAGCTTTTCAAAAAAAATTTAATTTTTTTTTTTAAATACCCATTTGGGACAAAATTTAAAAATAACGGTTAATTTTGGAAAATAGGGGGTGAATTTTAAATTTTTTTTATTTTTGTTATTTTTTTCAAAAAGTACATAAAAAATGCTTTAAAATGACATATTCACAATTTCAAATCGATAAAGTTTTGTCATAGTTATACGATTTTAAAAATACCAATGTCACTTAAAATGTCAAAAATTTGCATTTTTTGACTGGGACGTTTGAGAAAGAATGCCCCATATGCATATAGATGTTCTGATCATCCTTAGATTTAATTAGGGCTGCAAACCTAAAATATTTTTGCCGATGTCCAAACGTCCGATTTCATTCGACGATTTCTGACGTACGACCACAACGGAATGCAACAAATCACTTCTTATCCATTTAAATTAATAGTGCAGAGTCCCCATAGTATATGAAAAAACCTTTTTACTACGCGGAAAATTCAAAGAGTCACTGACTCATCAAACTGTCCTCGTATGAGGACGACAGTTGATTTATCAAGTGATACTAAAACGTTTTGACGTGCGGCAGTCATAACCCTCTATGACAATAGCGGCGCCAAGTGTCCGACGCGATGTTTTATGTGCCGGAGCATCACATTCATTTATATCAATTTTCAGCGACAACATTTTGCAGGGCATCCCAAGCCAAAGTCAGTTTCAGTTTCAGGAGCCACAGCCTGGCAGTTGCCATTTCTGTTTGTGTCATTTTTCACCCAACGGGGACAACAGCATCCAGCGGCCACCACAGTTCATGTTCATGATTTGGTCAGCCCACACAAACGGTCGCTTCAAGTCCAAGTCCCGTATTTTTTCTATTTTGTGGCCATCTGCCGTTTGCTTTGTATTTTACGAGCACTCGTAAAATGAATCGAAATTTAAGATTTATTATCTGTAACAAGTAACTCAAATCTTCTGGGGATACGGACTTGGGGTGGAGTGACTTAGTTTATCACTCGCTTATATGTATATACACTTATTTATGTATACTTATGCCAATGTCATTTAATTAGGGTCTTTAGTTTTATACAAACAAAAACATTCTCGTAGTTGTGGCTTTATGCGGGTCTTGCGTCTTTGTTTGTGTGGCAAAATGTCAACGGTGCGTATGAGCAACCGCAAAACAAGCACCAGGAACAAAGCCATAAAATCATACAAGCACACACAGAATATAATAGGACAGAGAATGAGTGGCCAATTATTAGGTTTGCTCCCTCTTGCATGAGCCATCCATCTGAGTATGCAAATGACTTTCACTTTTTTGTTAGCTGTGGATATGATTTTCATCAACTTTTGAACTATCATGGCATTTTGTCCAGACTTACACACAGTTTTCTTTTCATCAGTTGTTAGGAAAAAAATGTTGTGCATGTTTATATTTAACCTGCCATCAACTTTGACTTTAGACCCGGAGGAGGGCAAACCCTTTAATAGTGTACAAATGAACTAGAGTAAGCTAAAAGAAAGAAAGCACGACAAACACAGACGTAATACTAGAAATCTACATCTGTAAAAGGAAATTGGAAGAATATTTGCCTCTGCTTTACACCAAAAACGCGATAGTCTATTTATCATCTAAGTCCAATATGTACACTGTACATTGTACAGCTTCCAATTTTCCATTTCTTTTGCGATTTCAGCATGTTAACCCATCAATTTCAAACTCATATTGTTTATCATGTTTGTGACTACTAAAAGTCTACAAAGTTGGCAAATATTTCATGAATTTGAATTGGTAAGCAAAAAATAGAGCTACGCAAATTCCACACGCAAATAACTTGCTCTTATACTGCCGAAAAGGTGCCTATTATGGCCTGTTTGATAAGCTTAAGTGTTTTTGTGTGTACCCTATCTAGTTACCATACAACTTTATGTTTAATCGTAAAAATATGGTTAAAATTGGATTTCGGCTGATAGCATTTTATTGCGTTTTTGCATTCTGCAGCTATAGCAGCAGCCATATACCCTGTGGGCCAAACACATGACTGAGTCCCCTGTGACTTCTTTAGATTAGTGTATAAATTAATTTATTATCATCATTTATTGGTGAATTATTTAGCACTCAATGACATTGATGCATGCATTGACAATTTGATTATTAAAATACAATTTAGAGTGATTATTAAGTTGTGCATCGATGTTCTATAAGATGTTTAATCACTATTCTGAGCCTCATATTTTTTCGACAACCAAATCCCAGCTACCTGAGTTATTTTTCAGGCAACTTTTATCAATACTCAGAAAAGTGAAGCAAAAATCTAAAACTTCACAACCCTCATTGTTTGAAAAGTTTACAGTTTAAACGTTCCACATGCTACAACTTTAGCAACAACGTAGAATCTACTTTTTTACTTCCTAGTTTGTTATGGATATTATCTTTGCGTTTAAAAATTCTTAAAATGGCATTTAACGCCAATTATTTTTTTGGCAAATTGGTGGCTTTTTACTTTTAAAATATTTTTCAGTGCAAATATCTTTGATTCTTCTCTCGATCTTCCGGCCCCTCTGGCTTTTGCCAGCGAACAATGTGTGGACAATGTGGCTGAAGAGGCCATATCTGTCTAAGGTTTCTGATGCTACATTGTCCTGCAAAGGCTGCACATATATGGGATGCAGTCGCTAGGCCGAATTGACCATTTCGTTCATAATTTTAATTTATTTAAATTATGCACCTTGCACCGTTTAGGTTTTTTTTACCTTTCTTGGTTTTTTGTTTCTGACACTGTTTTAGTTGAGTTCCACACACTTTTAATAAATAGCAAATTCCGACAGGAATTTTCCCAGCTTTGATGGACTTAGCTTTAAACCCAAAAAGTTGTCTTATTGCAAAATTTAATAACCTCCAAACTATTAAGAAGACAGTTTTTGCGCAACAAAATAAATATATGGAAACAAAAGTATACTTAGTAAATACAGTAAGTCAAAAAAGAGTTTTGACATATGGCTCCGAACCCATTTTACGAGTGGTTCGGTTAAAATGGTAAAATGTCTTAATCCGTATTATTAAGCTACACATCAAATTTTAAGTTCATAGCTTAAATAATTTCTAAGATATGGCTTCGAACCACATTGGAACCACTTTTCGAAACAGGTTCGGAACCGGTTTTAATCCTAGGAAATAACAAACTTCATATTACCAAACATCAAATTTTAGGTGTTTTAGCTTTTAGCTTAAGTTATTTCACTATATATAAACAAATGGAAACAGCAAATAATAATTACACAAAAAAACTTTAAAAACTTAGCATACTTTTCGGCGTTGCCTTAAGAATATAAATAAGTAGACTGTGTTTCAGTTACTATACTTAGCAAAAGAGGATTCATTGCAATCGTCAAATGCTTATTCCAAGAAAGGTTATTATAAAATGCTACTGCAAAACGACTTAATAATAGGTCCGGGAGTACCTTGAAGCAGACGCAGCACCCTTCTTTCTGAGTACCTAAGAACGCTCTGTTGTTTCTTTTTTCTGTTTTCTTTTGTTGAGTGCATTATTCATCCCGAAAAGTCAATTAAATGCTCGCATGAATTATGGAGCTGTCCCTTGGCAAAAGGCACAAACAAATTATGTTAATGCAATTGGTTTTTGTCTCTATAAATAAGCATTATGACAATTTGATATTGGCTTTCGCTGACAGTCCCCCCCCCCCCCCCCCCCTGTCTTTGCTCCGCTTAATTTCCATTTTTCTTGTTGGGTTATTTTTGGCTTTGAGAAAAACAGTTGCAAAAGTAAAAGCTCCAGGCTAATAGAATTACCGCTGTGTTATCTGGGCAAATATTTTTTGGTGGGCAGACGCAGACAACACGAATGCGAAACTCAGGCGTAGATTGAGAATGTGGGGGTGACCCATAATTACGTGGTTTGACAAGGCCCAGACCAAGTCTTGTCTATGATTATTGAGCAGGCGCCATAATCATCAGCAAATACTGCACTAAGCTAAATGAAAAATGCTGAACTCGTTGCCAGCGTCTCCTCGCTGTCCTCTGTTCCTGGGCTCTTTTTCAAATTACAATCAAAAAATGACACTCCCCCGCCCCCTTCTTTGAAGCAAGTTCAATAGACGAGATTGGAAAGCGAACACTCAGCACAAAAAGGCTTATGGATGCCACCAGTTGGCTGGCATCTCCTGCGTGTGCAAATTAATCAGTCGAGAAATTTGCATGCCAGTGAAACGGTGTCGTCATCACCACCATAGTCAGCAGCTGTTAAGGATTCTTTGTTGGCACTTCTTTTGCAGGTTCATTGCCATCTGGTGGCCCTTGAAACAGATGACAAAGCGACGTGCACGCATCATGATAATCGGCATCTGGGTAATCGCTCTGGTTACCACCATTCCTTGGCTGCTGTTCTTCGATCTGGTCCCGGCCGAGGAGGTCTTCTCCGATGCACTCGTCTCGACCTACACACAGCCCCAGTATCTGTGCCAGGAAGTTTGGCCGCCGGGTACCGATGGCAATTTGTATTTCTTGTTGGCCAATTTGGTGGCCTGCTATCTGCTGCCCATGTCATTGATTACCCTATGCTATGTGCTCATCTGGATTAAGGTGTCGACGCGTTCCATACCGGGTGAATCGAAGGATGCTCAAATGGATCGCATGCAGCAGAAGAGCAAGGTGAAGGTCATCAAAATGCTAGTGGCGGTGGTTATACTATTTGTGCTCTCCTGGCTGCCGCTCTATGTGATCTTTGCACGCATCAAGTTCGGTTCGGACATATCGCAGGAGGAGTTCGAAGTGCTCAAGAAAGTGATGCCATTGGCACAGTGGCTGGGCTCTTCGAATAGCTGCATTAATCCCATACTCTATTCGGTCAACAAAAAGTATAGGCGTGGATTTGCGGCCATCATCAAGTCGCGCAGTTGCTGTGGACGCCTCAGGTAGGTGTACCTCATTAATACATAAATCTCTCTCTTAGATCGAAATTGTCGCAGTTTCATAAATCCTATTGAAATAGTCAGTCAAAAAAATATTAGTTAAAAAAATCAGCATGGAATAAGTAGATCTCAATAAACTTTAAGTTTATTATTCCTCTGCAGTTGCTCTGTCTGATGTTGTAACGCTGAGACGGAAGCACGCCCGATCTCATAAATAATATATATATATTACTATGATGATAAGAGTCGATATAGGTTTCTAAGTAAACTCTGCTTCCAGGCTATCTCCTCCCTCAATTTGATAGCTATTTTGATCAAACTTTCCAAGAAAACATGAAATATATCAGCTGAACATTTGTTGGAATGGCCCGGATCGGATGACTATAGCACATAGCTGCCATAGGAACGATCGGTCCAAAAATTTCGCATCTTCTACATAAAGTTACAAAAAACAGAGTAAATTAAATATATGTATGTTTACAGACATATAGCAGCTATCTAGAAGATGAAAAATCCCTTAGTAAGAAAAACATATTTATCAATCGATCAACTGTCAAAGTGTGTATGACCGATTTTTAGCTTTGCTTATTATTTTAAAGGAATTGTAAAGCTTTTTGAAATCGAAGGTAGATTAAAAAAATGTTTAAATGAAAACAAAAACCCAAAATAGTACCGATTTAATAATTTCGGTTAAAGCTTGATTTGTGATTGTGATTATAAAGTATAAAGTATATATTTAACCGACGAGATTTTGTGTGTATACTTGCAGATACTATGACAATGTGGCCATAGCCTCCTCGACCACCAGCACGCGCAAATCCTCGCATTATCAACAGAACAGCACTAGGAAGAGTCCTGGCAGCAAGGCCAACAATGTGTCCTACATCTATGAGCATAACTCCTTGAGGCGTCACAATCTCATGTTGAAGCAGGACAGCAACCTATCGCAACAGATGCTCCTCAAGCAGGATTCCCATGGCTCTCGCCAGTTCCTGATCAAACAGGAGAGCTCTTGCAGTGATGCCTCGGGCGGTGCGCGTCGTCCGCTCTGCCAGCAGGATAGCAATGGCTCTAAGATTTCGCTGTCCAAGCAAGACTCCATAGTCTCCTATATGGAAGCTCGTCGTGCTGCTGGACAGGGTTTGGGGATGGGCGAATCTCCGGGGGATGGCGTCTCTCGTGTGACACCGGGATCACTGGTGGACAAAAGACAGAAATTTGTCAAACAGGATTCGGTCATCTCGTTTGTGGATCAACGTCCCGAGCCGCGACGTCATCAGTTGGTCAAACAGGATTCGGTTATTTCATTTGCCGATCAACGTCGCGGTTTGCTACACAAACAGGACTCACTGATGGCCAATCGAGCCAGTGATGCACCCACTCATCATGTATCCATACTGAAGAAGACCGACTCGCAGCTTAGCTATGGAACGGCCGCCTCACCACGTCGCAATGCCGAACTGTATGAGTAGAAAGTATAGAAACCACAAGTAACTCCCTAAAAATCCAGTTAGATGTATAGATGTATGTATGAACTACCCCAAAATCTGACAGAACTAAATATATATATATTTCTATATAAATGCTGATGAAAAGACAGAGAGAGAGAGAGAGAGAGTGATAAAAGTCGGCAGGGCCAAGCAGTGCCGCACATATCCGTCGTTGAGCAAAGATTGTGGGAGGAGGTTAGGGTTGGACCAATAGCAGAGATCGCTTAGTTAGGCACCGAAGACACACACATACTCACACACACACTCTACACTCACTCACACATAGTCAATAGTTGTTTTATACGTGTTTCAATGGTACTATACAAACTACTCTTGACTATGGCTATATATAATATGTATTTACGTACCGTTACGCAGTTTTAAGATTGTTTGTACTCGCAATTTGCTATATCGAAAAGTATCGGGAGTTAAGAGTCGAGAGTCGAGTTTAACAAAAAACCCTTTTTTGTACGACAGCGAGAGTGAAACGGGCATGTCCAGTATCATAGGTGACAAAACCAAAACCAAAAAAAAAACACACACAAAAAGCGAAAACACCGAGGTCTAAAGTAACGTACCTACTAAATTTTTGTATGGAAATTCTTACAATTTATACATATATATTTATATTGATTTTGGAATAAGCAATATGCCTATACATGCAGCATGTATATCTATCAAAAACAAAACAAACAGACAAACAATAATCAATTTTATTAGAATTTTACACAAAAACAAATCGCAACAGCGGAAATGGCACAATACCATAAACGGGACGAAATATAGGTATGCAGTAGACCGTTACGAGGATGGCTACAAAAAGTCGGTGGAACTTTAAATAAAAAAAGTACGATATTGAGCGAATCTTGTAACTATTTGAATTCCTTCTTAGAATGTTCGTATAATTTGGCTTCAAAAGCTGCTCCATTTTCCCTTTGAGAGAGTTTTAAAGCTCGTTCAAATTGACAACTTATTTCTGCTGACTCACAAATATCCTTGAAGACAATTGCTGTCGCATACAGGTATACTTAGGTCTTTAGTTCGATGCTTTAAAACACCGATCTGCGAAATGAACATTCAACGTAAAGACAGGTTCGAACCTCCAGACCGAACCTTAGCCAGACTACTTTAGCTAACTTCTGGATATTTTTAGATTTGTAATATTTTTTCATTCTTAGAGTTTTTCTTCTTATTTGTTAAGAATTTTCTATTAAGTTAAGTCCCAAGCGTACGATGCACTACGTTTTACCAAGCAAATGTTTCGCTTCACTAAAATCATTTGCTTTCTTAGAAATATTTCTAAAAAAATTCTTTCTAAAATTTGGATTCTATAAGTTCTGAAAAATCTACCGACCTCTTTAACCATCCTCGCAACTTAGTTATGGTAATTGATATTGCTCTAGGTAAGCATTGAAATCGCACAAAACCGCAACAGCAAAACTTGACCAGGCGAAATGTTAAAGGGTTATGTCCAGGTTTGGAATAGAAAGTTAGGCGTAGAGCTAGAGGTAGAGTAGATATGGGGCGGGTAAGGTTTGGGTTTTTTGTCCAAGCCTCAGAAAACCAAAACGAAAAACCGAAAATGAGCACAAAGCAGTCTACGATTTCGCACTAAACGTATCACTAACAAACTAACAAATCAAACAATAATCGAAATCAAATTCGTTAAACACTAAACAACACCAATAATTTTAAACTAAAGAATGAAAAAAAAACTATAATCAATGGTATAACTATGAAACTAACAAAAACGTAACGCTAAACTATGCAATTTTATTGTTAGCCAAAATTTTATAAATGTCAAGTAATAAATGAGAAAATATTTATATGTATACCAAATATATATATCAAGCAAAAAAACAGATTAGATTGCCATCTATATATATATATATATATATTTATATGTATACTTCTATCGGTATTAGGCGCTGATTTTGTAGAGTTTTGACACGCTTCAATGATGCAACTGCAACTTCAACAACGATTTAGTTTAGGAAGCTAGTATAAAACTCCAGCGCGTAATGCATAAGGTTAACAGCTATCTACCTACCATCGAAAAAAAAGAGGAATATCAATAATATACAGAATGTCAAGAAAGCGTTTTAACAAGGAAAAATACACACTTTTTCAATTTATTTTTAAAAATTAAACTAATTATTTTAATCATATTTTATTACGGTTTCCAAAATAAAAAAAAACTGTGGAGAGCTATTGATTTTGTAACATTAGAAATTGTTTATGGTGTCTCAATGTTGCAGTGCTCTTTCGAATTAAATTATTAAATATAATAATTTAAAAAAAAAAAATAAATTAACCAGAACGAGAGCATAATTTGAGAGCGTCGAGTTATATCGAGTTTACTTCTCTTGTGATTCTAATGAAACCATCAAATTGGATACACCGATAGCGATAATTCATTGATGTATTTCTTGTCCAGGCAAACTATTTCCAAACATTTTGCGGTCGAAACAACAAAATTGGATTATTTGATGACAAACAAGAAAATGTAAGAGTATAATTAAGACAAAGACAACAAAAATTAATCTTATATCTTGAGAATGTAGATACTTAAAAACTGTGAACAAATTTTGGACACTGCACCTCAGACTCCAGACATGAATTTTTCCACCAAACTAAAATCATATGAAGTTTCTCTTGGTATATTTTATTTTTGGAAAAGGATAACCTCGAAAGACAAAGGGCGCGCATTCAGTGGAACAGCTTAATCCATGATCAAATACTTTTCAATTATTTATATTGCCCACTTTTCGGGTCATTTTCAAATTGATTTTATCAGTAACCTTTACTTAATCTCAAATAATAATTGCTAAATTCCAAAAAGATCGGATCAAAAGCGCCTAGCAAAATTATGTTCAGTGATTGTCCAAACACTTTTTTGACACCATAAAATATTGATTTTTGTTCAAGCACCACAAGGAATCGTTATAAAATATGAGAAGAGTACAAAAGCTAAGGAAAGTTCTTCTTTTTTTTTTTTTAAAAAATATGGAAAAATGTGAAATTTTTCCTTTTCTAACAAACTTTTTTTTTGACATTCTATATATACAAATATATATATATTTTAACAAATTTACTCATATATAGAAATCAAACGTATTGATGATGCAATATACATACATATAGAAATATCCTCTCCCGCTTTCTAATCCACATTAAAAATAATGAGCAGAGGAGATAAACAAATTAGAAATATCCTGTGGACAGCATTAAAAGTAATAATTATCGAATAAAACCCAAAAATGGAACTTTAAGTTTTAAAACAAAAATAAAAATAAATTGTAGTGCAGATTCATACATGCATATGTATTTTGTTCGTTATTTACCAAATACAGAACGTAAAGTTATCAAGTTAAATGAATAACACTGAAGACAACTATCATAATACAATATCTATATGTGTATGTATGTATGTACTTATGTGTGAATATATGTATGTATGTATGTATGTATACACGCATGTTAGCCGAAATCAACCAACAAATAATAAAGATTATATTCAACCAAAATTACTGGGATTCTGTTCTTCCAAGCTTTATCACCACGTCAAAATTGTTAAACAGCAAATTAGTTGAAATGAATCGTTGGCGAAATCGGGTGGCCGTCGTTACGGGCGCCAGCTCAGGCATTGGAGCCGCCTGTTGCAAACAACTTGCAGCAGAGGGCATGATCGTTGTGGGCCTAGCTCGACGAGCTGAACGTCTACAGGAGTTGAAGGAGTCGCTGCCAACCGATCAGAGTGCACGCTTTCATGGTCGCCAATGTGATGTTAGCGACGAGCAACAGGTGATCGATGCGTTTCTCTGGATTGATCAGACTTTGGGCGGGGCCGATGTTTTAGTGAATAATGCCGGCATTAGTCGTCGCACTAATATCACCGATGCAGACAACTCAGCGCCTCTACGAGCCATCTTGGACACCAATGTATTGGGTGTATCTTGGTGTACACGCCAAGCATTCCTTTCGCTACAGCGTCGACAGGTATTGGATGGGCATGTGGTGATCGTTAACAGCATTGTAGGGCATTTTGTACCCGTGATAGATGGTTATAAATTCAATATGTATGCACCTTCCAAGTACGCGATCACCGCTTTAACCGAAGTACTGCGTCAGGAATTTTTAAATAAGGGAACAAATATGAAAGTTACCGTAAGTACCTATGGGTAGTCCTGCTCATTTCTGTACTTAATCATTTATTTTTTAGAGCATTAGCCCCGGCGTCGTCGACACTGAAATCATTGACAAAAACTCTGTGGTGTGGACCAAGTCAATGCCTTTGCTGCGACCTGAAGATGTGGCCGATGCGATCGTTTATTGCATCCAAACGCCTCCTCATGTACAGATTCACGAGATAATCATTAAACCGGTCGGTGAAATGTTCTAAAATTAATATTTTACTTGGAGTTTTGGTCATTAATAAAAATTGTGCATTGCTACGCCCTTCTTGTCTTGACTGAATGACTGATGCGTTGTTCATCATCAACGAACAGCATTTGTGAAGGAAGTGATCACTAAGACAGGAATTTGGAAAATTTCACCCCAGAGGTCGGAAAATAAATATTTTTGATTGCTTTTTGGTCAGTTTTTCAAGAAGCATATAAAGGATCGGTGACTAAATAAAACAATGATAAACTTGTGCATGTATCAATGGGAAACACTTTTTTACGAGGAAGATAAGAATGATTTTCTTCCAATAGGCATCGATTTAGTCTACCGATATCGCATTCCTAACGAATTTTCATTTCCCTTCAGGAATAAGTGTACCGCTCTGGGACACCTTTGGAAGGAGAGTAAGCGTTTCTTCTGCCAAAAAGAAAATTTCTCTTCTTGGTGATAAAAGAGCCTTCGTTCTGGGGATAAGAAAAAGTCTCTTCTGCGAGATAAGAAATAGTATCTTGTAAGGGTTATAAAAACGTTTCTTTCTAGAATTCGTTTTTGCGGGATAAGAATAAGTCTCTTATGTGGTATAATAATGCGTTTCTTCCTGGAGATTAAAATGCGGTTCTTCGTGGAAAGAAGCAAGCGTTTCTTCCTGCTGCTAAAAGTAAATGAGTCCCCAGGGGGATACGAAAGCGTTTTCTTCGGGTATAATAAAGCGCTGTTTTCCTCTGGAGCTTTAGAAATAAAGTGTGATTCGATATCTGTTATTAACTGAATGGGAAATCGATTATTTTTTCAAAATTTTAACAAGAAAATTGGTGATAATTCTGTGAACTTAGGTAGTTAATTAACCATGCATATTTTTAAAGTATTCTGAAACTACTTGCTCTGCTATCAAACTATTATTTAAGAGGCTCATAAAAATTGATTTTAGACTTTCTTTCGGCTTTTTGTGATTTCGCGCCTTTGTTTACTTTAGCGCCAATTGTCAATCGGCTGTTCACGGAAATCTAAATCAAATCAGTGCGCAAAAAAGGTCGTTCCGCCAACTGATTTAGATTTGCTTTCACGAAATCAGTTTCAGGAATCCCATTATTATTTATTTTTTGTTGATATTTGGTTTAGTTTCTTATTTATTTAAATCCATAGCAAAAAATCAAGAGTTGCATACTTAAATATGGCAAATTCCAGTACAAACGATATCAAAAGCTGACTAAGTTCGGAATTTTCAAATCTGAGAACAGAATTATAATTTCAAATTCGTTTCGGGGTTATAAATTCACTTAAACTCCATATACGCAATTTTTTTTAGATACATCAATACGATTGTTATTTATTTTAACTCTTTTGTTTTTATGCCCTTTAATCGTAGAATATAAAGAGTATACTAAGTTCGTGCAAATGTATGTTACAGGCAGAAGGAATATCGATTCTACCAATTTTGCAGTGTAGACTCGTAAAATCTGGCGGGACTTTTACTTGGCCGTTTTCTGGCTAAACATCACAGTTGTTTCAAATCTGGTCACACTAATCACATTGCCAGCAGTTTTGTAGTTTTGTTCGGGATTGTTTTTAATTTTGTTGTTTTTTTTAATAATTGTTTAACATTTAAACCCCCTTTAATATCTAATTGGGCAAATCCTTTCAAAATTGCCTTCATCTGTTACTCGGCTCTCATCGCCGAAGCGTTTCCTTGCTGTCCAACGAAAAAAAATCTAATTGAATTACACACAAAACACAAAGGCCTCGCGTCTACGTCATTGGCTATTTTTGTCAAACTACTCGAGAGTATTTGTTATGGCACAACAGCAACAAATGGCGCCCGAAGTGGCCGCAACTCCCACAGTTCAGCCCGAGCTAGAGGAGCAACTGGACATCGATGACAGCATGAAGCACTGTTTCGAGAATCTAATTGTCATCGATGTGGGCGCGAATTTGACCAATAAAAAGTATAGCCGTGATCTGGAGTCCGTGGTGCAGAGAGCAAGAGACGCAGGTTAGTTCTCTAATTGAAGAAGAGCAAATGAGATAAGACATACACACACAGGTCTTTGTCTTGGGCGAGGCAAAATGGTCATTGGCCAGGCGCACGCACAAGAGAGTGTGTGTGTTTGAGTAGTGCAAGGTGCAGTCCGTCTAAACTTTCTCTCTTTTGGCAGGTGTTCAAAAACTTATGGTACACGGCACTTCGGTCAAATCGAGCAAGGAAGCGCTGCGCCTTTCGCGCATTTATCCCGACATCATCTATTCAACTGCTGGCATACATCCGCACGACTCGAAGTCCATTGTGGAGGAGCCGTCCACTTGGTTCGACTTCGAGCACATTGCCCAGGCTCAGGAGTGTGTGGCTGTGGGTCCATGCGGTCTGGACTACCAACGTGACTTCTCCGAGCCGGATGTGCAAAAGCAGATCTTTGGCAAGCAACTGCATTTGGCAATTCGACTGAATAAGCCTCTACTGATCCATGAGCGATCGGCTCAGAATGATCTACTCGAAATACTAGACAAGTATGTTTGTGCCAATTGCAGGAGACTTAAACTTTATTACATTTCGAATTGTAATTCCAGATTTGAGAATCTACCGCCTGTGATCATTAGAGGCTTTATGGGCACAGCTGAAGAGGCGCTCAAGTATTTGGAACGACGTTTCTATATCAGTTTAACTGGTTACTTGTGCAAGGATAAATCGGACACTGGAGTGCGCAGGCTGCTGGAAAATGGCACCCTACCTTTGGATAGACTGCTGGTAGAGACAGATGCACCATTTATGTATCCCAATACCAGAGCCTCCAAGTTGCCGCAACATGTCAAGACTGGCATCACAGAACGATCGCTTTTGTACTTACACAGGTAAAGTAAACGTTTTTAATAGTAACAATGTTATTAAAACTTATCTTACAGATATTGTACCTTCCAACGCAACGAGCCATGCAGCCTGCCAGCCATAGTGGAAATGATTGCCGCATTCATGAAGAAAACGCCCGATGAGGTGGCCCTGGCCACGGCTTTCAATGCCTTAAAGCTTTTCGGCTTGTCCTAGGGGTGTTGCCACAGCAGCTTTAAATAACTTCAACGAGCCTGAGATTCACGATAGACTCATCATGTGCCTTAAACACTAATCGAATTCAAGATGGATGACTCGCTCATCTTGCCACACACAACACACACACACACATACAATTACGAACTACGTATACATGTATACTCCTATTCTATTATTAATGGTGCGAATTTTCGATCGGAAATTTGCAAATTTTTAGCTATAAGTTGTTGGAATTTTGGTGCCAAGGTTGTTTGGTGCCAAAGGCAAATCAATTTGCACTGGTTCGCCATTTCACGCTACGAAGCGCGCGCGCGCGTTAAATGTTATAAATGCTGCAGTTTGTCTCTTGTGTTTAAGTTTAAGGGATTCTTTGTTTTAGTCTAGCGTTTAGTACAATTTTTGTGTAAATATTTATTCTTGTTGTTCTTTGAGATGATGATGGATGATGTAAACGTGATGTGATCATTTTACGAGCTAATTAGTGCTATGATGGATGCCTATACATATTTCTATATATAAATATATATTTTTTGTTATATTTACATTTACTTGCAACGTTGCACTGAACTGATCAACTGATTAACCAACGGAGCTTTTGTGCCCTTTCGTCCGCACACAAAAAAACATAAACAAAAACATTTTTTCCATTTGAATAAAGCGAATTTAAATATCAAAACAACTAGAGATTTCATTTCCATTTTGGTTTTAAAAGCGTTGTATGTTGTGCAAGTCCTCAAACTGTTCCAGCCTATGCAAATTGTCCCACCATTGTTTAAGGCGATGGCGTAGTATGAGAGCAAACCAAGGGGTCAATGGGGCACGAAAATTCGAGACAGCATCATCGATCTCTTGACGTTTCAGATAGCGCACCTCGCTGACTTCATTGCTGTTCGGCTGCAGCGTCACATCCTTCTGCAGGAATAGTATGTAGTCAATTTCGTGCTCACCCCAAATGCCGTCACCCTTATTAGCATAGTGTATGCGGGTAAGATAATGAAAATCCTTGGGTTGAATCTCCTCAGTGGGTATGCCCAGTTCATAGTTGAGACGTCGCTGGGCTGCCATTCGTATACCCAAGGCTTCGGGCTCCTGTCGTTCCTGTGCTATTTCGTGCAGCGGATGACTGCAACATGCATTGGTGTAGGTGTCGGGAAAGGTTATCTAAAAAATAACAAAATTACGTTTAAAACATTTCTGGGTTATTGAAGCCCCCAAGTCACCTTGTGAACGGAGCGCCGTTGGACCAGCATCTCGCCTTTGGTATTAAACAGAAACACGCTGAAGGCCCGATGCAACTTCACTTCGCCAGTTTCCGCATGCACTCGATGGCAGTCTGCCTTTGAGGCCGCTCCTATGGCCTTGTCCTGATCGTCTACCAGTATGCATTGTTCCTTTAAGGCGATGGTCTGCAAAGGATCATGCACCACCTGCTCCTGTATAGACGCCTCCTTCTGTTGTCCCACTTGTGTGGTAGAATAACGGCACAGCCAGGGAAGACGCTTACCCAGCAGATTCCAGCGGAAGGGCGATGTCAACATTTTTTGGTAACTGAGACGTTAATGACTAGCTTCGAGTTGGGCCTAAACAAATATAAAAAGTGAAAACTTCGTAATAGAGGACAGCGCGAATGGCGGCGCTGCCAACTCATGCATATTAGTGTTGACAAAATAGCTGAAAAGTATAGCCAAATCTGGTTCTAGCTGGATGTAAACAATTTAGCATAAAGAAAACATCTAAATAATAGAGGGATGATTAGATTTGCTTTCACGAAATCAAAATGGAAAGCAAATCACTTTTAGGAATTCCTCTAATAAATTTACACCCAAAAATAATATTTAAATCGATTCGAAAAGTCTCATGTTGAAACTATAGCTATACTAGCATCACTAAGGGCGGTGCTACCCACTTTAAAGTGAGAAGCGGACGCTTCGTTTTGCAACACTGAACGACAGCAACAGCTGTTCTGTGGCAGCTGACCCAGCCCTGGCAAAACTGATACACAATTTGCTCATAATCAGTTTTTCGCTTCCAAAGCTGCTGAAAATTGTTCATCGTAAAGTAATTACTAACGTAATTACCGCAGCAGACCCTGCATAATGGTAAGCGCCCTGCAAACGTTCGTTTTGTTGTAAATAAACAATTTCCACATTTTCCAGATCCGCTTTATACTCATACAAAATCGCGCTGGCAAAACTCGCCTGGCCAAGTGGTACATGAACTTCGATGACGATGAAAAACAAAAACTAATTGAGGAGGTGCACGCTGTGGTCACAGTGCGGGATGCCAAGCACACCAACTTTGTAGAGGTATCACTTATATAGGATGCAATTCAGGGGGGCGTTGCACATTAACTAACCTCTAATTCCTTTCATTTCCCCCCTTCTCCTGCAGTTTCGTAATTTCAAGATTGTGTACAGACGCTATGCGGGTCTCTATTTCTGCATCTGCGTGGATGTCAATGACAATAACTTGTGCTATCTGGAGGCCATTCATAATTTTGTTGAAGTGCTCAACGAATACTTTCATAATGTGTGCGAGCTGGATCTCGTTTTCAACTTCTACAAGGTGTACAGTGTGGTGGATGAGATGTTTTTGGCTGGCGAGATAAGAGAAACCTCTCAGACGAAAGTTCTCAAACAGCTGCTGACATTGAACTCATTGGAATAGAGGGCCCAACTTCAACTAGAACGATGCATTCCCATATTGCCCCGCTTATCGAATCTTCTTTCATACAAACTAAAACAAAAACAAGAATTACGATTATTATTATTATTATGTACTATTATTATCTATGATGTGTTCTATATGCAAGCAAGCAAAACGCTCTCAAATGTTAAATGACGTGTTTAGAATCAAGTAATGTATAATAAGAGATTATATGCAAGTATTAAAAAGTGAATGGAGGAAAGGTCTTTCTTATGCAGTGAGTGAGAACCCGCCCACACAACGGGAGTGCCAAAACTTGAGCTGAGTGTGCAGCCCTGGTTAAAGTTAAAGTACATGGGCGTGGTTTTTTGAATCGATGGGGTGTTATCACGAATTTTAAGATATCTTCCAAAATTGACGCCTTAGATAAGAATTTTAACTAGAGCGATAATTTGTTCACTTTCAGGTATTTTCGGGTATCTGAGATACCACGCCTTGTACATTATTTTTGAAGGGGAAATAACTTCCCCTTTCTTGGAGCCCCCCTGACTATGCCCTTGGTAACCGCCCACAAATACAAAGTGTAACTGGTGATGCAGCCCTGACTAGATATGACCCTCCTGACAGCGTTTGCCAACACTGTTCAACACACACACATTAAACGGCACTCTCCCACACTAATGCCACTTCGTCATTTTTTCAGTCGCCATTGTTCTTGTTCTCGGCCGTCGAATTTGTGGAAATTATCGTGTTTTCCTTGAAATTCGTTGCAATAAACATAAATAGCGAGTTATAAAAACATCAAAGTTTAAGTGCAGAAGCAGTGCGTGTGTTTGCCAAAGTAGAAGAAGTCAAAATCAACCCAGCAGAGCAGCAGCAGAAGCAGCGCAGCAGCGAACAGAAATCGAATATTTGTTCGTGGCAAAAAATATAATTCAAATTCAAAAATGTCATCTATGAATCCAGAATAGTAAGTCGTCATATAAACAAATTGCGCATAAATACAATATAGAGATTGCCAGTGAACGGCCTTTCCTCAAAACGTTCGATAATTTTTCATCCATTTTTTTCTGCGACGTCATTTTTGCTACACGTCCACGACGTCGACGTCAACGTCGAGGGCAACAACGACTAAAAGGCTGCTGCCTGGGCTGGCTAGTGTAAAAACTCGGCCCACTCCCTTTTTTATGTGTGCATTGTTGTTGAAAATCGCACGATTTAAATATGAAAAGGGAAATTTACAGTGATGTGCATATGTATTGATAAGTTCTGGTCAGACTTTGTACATTTGAGGAGAAAACAGTCATTAATTAAGCCTGCAGTAGCAGCACCACCACCACCACATCAATTTCCCTTCAACTGTCCCATAGTTCAGTTACTGACTGGCTCTCTATTGAATTCAAGGGGCGGATGAGTCACCTGCCAATGCGTCTGTTATCCCCCCCCCCCCTCATCGCCACTTGGCGCACACTTTGTTGTTGTTTGGCTGCTTTCGCAGTGTTGTTGTTGTTGTTGTTCATGTGCTACGTAATCAAAGTCTCTTTTTTAGTTGTGTTGTTTTAATTGCCTTGAGCTAGTGCTCAGTCTGAGCTTTCCTTTGATTTTATTTTTTTGACATGTTTTACATATCACACATTTTGTTCTTTATCCGCCTTCAGTTTGATTGAAGATAAGATAAAATAACAACCATAGACGTGTACTTGTTGGGTTTGCATTCGAGATGGGCGCGGAACGGGATTTTGAACAAAAAGTGCGGGACTAGGCGAAAAGGATTCGAGTTTAACATTGAGGATTAGGATTGGAATGGGATTCTGTTTGTTTTTGTTGAGTAGCTATGTTTCCTGTTGAAACGGGGCTAGGACGCCAGATATCCATTTGGAAGGTAACAATTTCCTAACTATGTCAATATGGAAAATAATAATGAAGCAGAAGAAAAAGCTTAAAAATTTTGTTAACCTAGCTCTATCGTGAAAGTAGCCATCCTTGTAAATAACCGTTTTACCAAAATCCCACTTCCGGCTTCGGATTATGCTTTAATATAAATTGAGATGGTCTAAAATTGTGTTTGGGGAATAATTCCCCAACCATGTCCATATCAAAAACTAGCGAGAAGTCAAGAAAAATAGTTGGTACGATCAGCAAGTATTTAGTTTTTATGTTAGCTTGAAAGCTTTCCATCTAGCCCCTATTAAAATAATCCCTCCTTGAAAGCACAGTCCTTTAATGGAACCTTGGTCCAAGAAATTGGCAGAAAACCATATCTGACCTCCAATTACTTCTAGTTCCGCTTATTTTTAAGACCTAGGATCATAAAAAAGCCTTGCTTGGTTCCATGAAGCCTGTACATAAGGGGTTACGTTAGTTTAGTTAAGCTCGTGGTTAAAAATGGTTTACAATCAATCAATCAAAGTTTCAAGTCTCTACCTCTCCAGGAAGACTCTGGGCGAGAGTTATCCTACTTTCTTCAGTGATTTTAGCTGTATAGCGCATAGCAGGTGTGCAGTTGTCTACTGCTCTTGCTGTTCGTCGCAGATTTTGCGATATGCCTAGCTTGGCCAGTGTTTTGATTGTTATTTCCGTAAACCTGTTGATGTGCCTTCCAACCATGTGTGTTGGGCAGGCGTGGGAGTAGTACCCAAGGGCTTGTACTGAACCGTCGGGTCTGGTGGTTGTGCTAGTGGTTCAATTACGAATTACAAAGCTACGCATTGCGTCACCTATTGTTCTATTGTTTACATTATGAGTAAGAATTCAGCAAAGAAAGCGTCACTTGCTGACTAGGCGATAATCTAGAAATGAATCGTCCGAAAATCAAAAATACTAAGGACTTTTAAAGAAGTTTTTATAATGAGTAAGCATTAGTTTTAAGAAGTAATTTTCATTATTAATATATTCAAATATCTTGATATAAACCCAAAATATTTAATTATATTATTATTTTGGGATTAAAAAACTCGAGTCTGAATTGGAATGGAACAAGATTGAATAGTACATTTGGGTTAATTGAATTTTCTGTAACAATCCTACTTTTGCTTCCTTCTCCTATCATTGCAGCGATTATCTCTTCAAATTGCTATTGATTGGTGATTCCGGTGTTGGAAAGTCCTGTCTGCTGCTGCGTTTTGCCGATGACACATACACAGAGAGCTATATCAGCACAATCGGTGTAGACTTTGTAAGTTTAAAGCCCAATTAAAGGTGACTTAATTAAAATATTGTTGATTTTTATCTTTCAGAAAATCCGAACTATTGAATTGGACGGCAAGACCATTAAACTGCAAATCGTAAGCCTGTTGTGTTTGGCCCTTTTTGTTCAGAAATGCCTAACCTCCTGTCTTTTTTTTTACAGTGGGATACTGCTGGTCAGGAACGTTTCCGTACCATTACATCGTCTTACTATCGTGGCGCACATGGCATAATTGTGGTCTACGATTGCACGGATCAGGAGTCGTTCAACAATGTCAAGCAATGGTTGGAGGAAATCGAGCGATATGCTTGCGAGAATGTTAACAAGTTGCTGGTGGGCAATAAAAGCGATTTGACCACCAAGAAAGTTGTTGATCATACCACAGCTGCGGTACGTTTGGTCCAAAAGTATTTAGTAGATTTGTATTGAACCTTTTTCCCTTCTTCTTTCGTCATTTAGGAGTATGCAGCTCAGTTAGGCATTCCATTCCTTGAAACTTCGGCCAAAAGCGCCACCAATGTGGAGCAGGCCTTCATGACGATGGCGGCGGAGATTAAGAATCGTGTTGGGCCGCCATCCAGCGCCACCGATAATGCTAGCAAAGTGAAAATCGATCAAGGACGTCCAGTGGAAAACACCAAATCCGGTTGCTGCTGAATAACTCTGATTGTGAAACAATATTTTATTATAAAATTAAACAAAATTTAAAGATAATAAATTAAAAAAAACGGAAACACACAAACCAACAACAAAACAATAATGATAATAATAATAATTATAAAATAAAACAGGCAAAAATCATATGGATAATATCGAACTATGTAATAACAATAATTGCGTATGATTATGATGAGTAAAAGTAGTGCGTTTGTATGATCCAAAACCAGATTAGTAGTATTCCACACCTGTAATAGAGAGAGCGAGAGACATCCTAACCCACTTCATGCAACCTACAGATACTAACCGTCTTTCTGATTTTCACAGTTCTCTGTTCTTATAAGTAGTGCGAAGCAAGAAAACAAAAGTTATCCTTAATCTCTACCACAGCAGCGTGAACCGTCTGCATACCTACCTATAACTACAAAACAAGCATATATGTATACATATTAATGAATGTGTTTAAAATTACAAATACGATTTTCTAAAAAACAAAACAAAAATCCAAGCATATTTATCTCTAGCGAACATGCTCGCATCCACACTTGTCTCTGTCATATTGAAAACAACAAAATTTTATGTAAATCAAAAGAAAACCATTTTTAGAATTAACAACAACAAATTGCGTGTTTGTATTTTGCTCGAGCGAGTGACGTTGGATTTGTTTAGGCACATAATTAGTGTAATAATGATGATGATGATGATAATGGTGATGATGATGATGATAAATCGAAGAAATTTAATAAAAATTGCGTAAAGCATAAAGCGCACATCGAAAACAAAAATAAAATGTGGGAACAAGGATGTGGCACTTACATGAACTGTATAATGTTTTGTATCAGTAGTCACACTTACTTAAGTTTGCTCTTTGGGACATAATTTTATTAGCACTGACCGAAATGGTGTATTATCTCAGTTCATAAAAAAATAACAATTTTGAATGCATATACATTTTTTCCTGATTTGTAACGTTTCTTTTGGGGCATTGAACTTTGGTAACAATTTCTGTCTTTTAAAAAACACGATTTGTAGAACTCTTCAAAATACGCGTCTATCTCGGAGATAACCTTTATGCCGGGGCTGAATTGATTATCGCCTGAGTCATGTCCACGAGGGCTCTCTCATAACACTAGGCAAATATTTTTAGTCTTTTCTCTGGGTTATGGACAAACAATAGAGATTTGGGCAGCAAATTGATAAAAAAAAATAAATTAAAATTTTTCTGTTGGAAAATATTATACATTTTCTAAAGAATTTTGAGTTTTTTAGTTAAATCAAATAATTGTTAAAAGTGATTAGCTACCTTTCTGTTGTTGGAACCTACTAACTTTGGTTGTTGTTTAAAGTTATGGAAACATAACTAACATAATTAAATTAAATATTTCACCAAAACTTTCGTAAACCTAAATTTTAGGTTAAAAAAATCTATCCATTTTTGCCGTAAAATTCGTCCGATTTGAGAAAGTAATGTACGGAATAACTCATAAAAATGCCAACGCATAAGCCCTAATCAGTTTATACTTAAAGTTAATCGTTTTTAAGTTATTAAGCTTGAAACTTAAAAAGAAGTTATTTATGGGGTGGTGGTCCATAGTTTTGAGAAAATATCACAATTGATTTGTTGTACAGGGCGTATAATCACCTTTTTCTGAATCAGTCCTTTAAATTATGCAACAAAATGCAGTTCTGGGCTTAAACCAAAACTTTCTAATCGGGATGGCCGAAAGCAAGCAATTCAACAGCGTCTGGCAGCTAACTCACGGTCTAAGTAGCACTCCAATTAGAAAAATACACGGTGGCGAACTTTATGAAGCCCTGAACACATAGTCGCCAGGCGAGTATAATACCGTTTTATAAAAATTTCATGAAAGTCGTTTAGAATTAATTTGAATTAGAATTAGTTTGTACGATTCGCATATCAAGCTTAATTACACATTGATAATATGGGTCAAAGTTTGAAAAGTGTTGGGGATCCGAATTTGCCTTCTCAATAATAACTTCTATGTAGAAGATGACGACGTATTCAAAAAAAAGGATATCGAACAGCAAAACTTACGCCTTACCTGTTTTCAAAATAGACTATTTTGCGGTCATTTTTGCTTCTTAAAAAAAATTGCTTGTTACTCAATAGTTTCCATGATTACTTTTTTTTGAGTGTAGTTTTAATGTCCTAGTTTTTGTATTTCCAATATTATTTCTCTTAATTTTTTTTTATAATAATTTCTGTACTTTTTATTTCTATTTCTCATTTGATTGCTTCAAATTTCTGAATTTCTTGTGTATCGAGATATTCCTTGTTAGGTCGACTAATTACACTAGTTACGCCATTATTTTTTAATGATGTATTTTGGATGCTGAACTCAAAAATGAATTCAAAATTTTTTGTGTAGTTTTGAGTTATCGGTAGGACCCACCTTTTAGCCATATCTCGAGTTACAAACTTTAGATGAAGTCAAGCAAGGGTTATATGCAATTTCAATAATCTAGTCACAGAACATTTTCCAATCGGTTTAGTAGTTTAAAAGTTAGAAGCAATAATATTTCAAAAAAAAAGATTTTTCTCAAAAAGTGAAAAATTTGTTTTCTAAAATCTGTAAATGGTTGAAATAAAAATCAAAATTGTTTTTTTTTTAAGAGGCGTTGAGACGAAAATCTGTGGATAAATAGCAGTGTAAGCAATTGTGTGAAAAACTAGGGTCAAATTTGACTATTTCACGTGTTCATTAAAAATTTTTTTTTTACTTGGCTTTTTGCTCAATGTAAGAGTTCCAATAAGCCAAATCACAGAAAAATTAAGAGCAAGCCAAAACGAAGAAAAAAAAATATTTTTTAAAAATACATAAAACAAGAAATTTGACGTTAGTACTTTTACCAATTGCTCACAGCTCCTTTTTATCCAAGATATTCATTACCAAGCCTATTTTCTTCGTAGAAGTGCTATTCGTAAGAATAAAAAAAAAACAATTTATTTTTATCAGTTTCAACCTTTACGATTTTAGAAAACAAATTTTGCACGTTATTGAGAAAAATAATTTTTCAAATATTTTAGCTTGTAGCTTTTAACTACTAAACCGATTGGAAAAGATCTCAGCTAGATTATTGAAAATATACCCTTTAGATTAATACCGCTTGATGACATCTACGTTTCTCGAGATATGTCATAAAATGTAAGGTACCCTGAAAAAAATCTAACTCAAAACGTATCCATAAAAAATTTTTGAATTTATTTTTGAGCTCAGCATTCCAAAGTCATAGAATCACTGACAAATTGTATTCACTGCGAATAAAGACCAGGTTAGGCATTTCATAATGATTCTTACCCAGGTGTAGTGTTTTCCTTTCCACTTTAACAAAGTTTCTTTTCTAATATTAAATGAATCCTTCTTGGTTTTGGTATTGAAAAACATTCATTTCTAGCGTTTATTGACTTCTTGTGAGGTACTTCAGTCTTTACAACAAAATTTCTTCTATGAACTATGACTATTGCCTGTTGGAATTCAACTAAATACCGTTTAAATTGGATGGGTGCTTAGATTTTGCTGGCACGTCGTTCCTGCAGACAGGCGGTGGTAATGGTGGCTGCCGTTGTCCCAATTATAGCGGCACCCAGAATGCCACGCTCTCGCTCACTAAGCCCAGAAATGGACAGGCTATTACTGCGCCAATTGGAGGAGGAGGTGGTGCGATCGGTGCCCGAGGAGGTGGATATGGAGTTAATCAGAAATGTGGCCTCTCGACGCAAAGTGCGTCGTGCCTGCTGAGCAGTGGCCAGATTGGTGCCCTCTTCGTCTTGGTCTTCCTGCCTCTTGGACGAGCAGGTCTGCCGCCCACTGCCATCCAGGGTCTGTTGTTGTCGTTGTTGATGGTATTGATGATAATGAGAACGATGATGGTGATGATGATGCGGCCGCTGTCCCAGGCAGGTGAGCAGCAGACGCCAGAAACCGCTACGAAATTTGGATGACATGAGATTGTAGAGAATGGGATTCATGGCCGAGTTGAGGTACAACATGAAACGCGAAAAGTACAATAAATTGTAGTAACCCGATATGCCAAGTTGTTCCACATCCTCGCCACTGGCCATGATCACCCACAAGGTGAAGGCCCGAAAGGGTAGCAGGCAGATAAAGAAGCTGGACACCACCGCCACCAGCATGAAGATTACCTGCTTGCGATGCTTTCTCATGCAATTGCTCTGCTGATGGCTGTTACCTTTGGTCGTTGTTGTTGCAGTTGAAGCAGCCGTTGCCTGCGGCTGGGGTGAGGTGGGCCTATGGAAGGCATTGTTGGGACGCAGCAGCTTATAGGCTATAGCCGCATACAGCATTACCAGTATGCCAAAGGGCAGAAAGAAGAACACCGTGATGCTGCCCACAAAGTACAAGATGGGCCAAAAGCCATCCGCTGCCGTGGTGCAAACGGGTGCATCTGTGCCATCACCATAGGGCTCCACACTGTAGCTGGATATGGCAATGATGGGACTGCAAGAATGGTACATGGATGAGTAATATTGTTTTGGTTTATTTGTGTTCTATTTTAAATTGCTTTTGGTTGGAGTTGTTGTCTGCAAAGTTTTTACGCACTGCGAGAGCCAAATGGAACACAAACAAATATTTAAAAACTACACAAAAACTTTCAATGGAAGCAGCACTCAACTTAATCACAGTACGGAAACGGAAATGTCTGCTCATACTAATCATACGGGGGTGGAGTGGGGGTTGAGGAATAAAGAAATGCTCTAGCTACAATATTTGAATGGATATGGCAACAAATCTACCAACAAAAAATAAAGAAATGTTCAAATTTACATACTCGTATACATATAAAAAATATTTACAAATAACACAGGCCAACAAATTGTCGTATCAAATCCTGATTCCGTTTTCTGCACTAATGGAATCAGCTATTTTTTCCTTGAAATGACAAGCATCAAGTTTTTTTTTCAAAACAGCAGAAAATCTGCAATGATAGCGCTCTAGCGAGAAACTAGAAATAGAGATTTTAAACATCGTTAGACCCATTAAACGTAGCAGAGAAATTAAGCAAGAGGATACGTCTGCATGACGAAGGCATTTTTATTTGATATAACATATTATTTGAAAAAACGTTATCTTTCTAGAGTTAATAGAAAGAATAGAGAGCAATTGTAAAGCGGTCCAACTCGCGAGACAGGGCACTACCAAAGCTCCTTTCCGATAACTGAACTGTCGGTATGCCCATGGCTACATGCAGGCTCATTACAAGAGATTTAAACGAGCTGAAAGCTACTCAAAAATGGTGGTCAATTACTTCCTGCAGTAAACGCGACCAACTTGGCCGATTCGTAGCGAAAATCGCTCAGTAAGGTCTCTTTCAGGACACTGGCTGGTTGCCGGACTAGGTAAACCCTATATCCCTATAAGATAAAGACGACTCCAAACAAATCACTCTATAAAGTTTGTTTTAATCCAAAGCCACATCTTAAAAAAATAACGAATTCATGTTAAGCGCACTAAAAACATTTTTATTTTAAACTTCAAATTAACGAATTTCAATAGTATTTCATTCAAGTTTGATCCCGATTAATTGTTAATGGTCAGCTAACTGCAAAATCGACATGTCCAAATCATTATTGCTTCGTGACATTACAAGAATTAGGTAATAGCGAAGCGGAATACGCCAATCAAAATAAAGAAAGCGATATGAAAGCGGTACTGAGTTTCGAAATGATTGTATGGAGATTTGAGAACGGATTAATATTACTTGCGTTCAGCCATAAATTAAGAAACTAATTTTTATCTGCTCGGTTATTCTGTGTACTTACTGTTTACATAAATTCAGAAATTGTTGCTTTCAAAATTTCTGCAAATCACTTTTTTTGTCATATCTTGGAGCAAAACCGAGACGGGAGAAATATATCAAGGCCGAAGCAAAATGTTTGTTAGCTTGTGTACATCATTTACCGATTTAACCCAAGAGGTTTGCACAATTGCCTTGAATATATTGTAAAAATAACCAATTTCTGTTTGACCAATTGAGTTGTCATAAAAAAATTTATTTACTTACAAAACTCGTCGCTGTGTATGTTTGTATGTACAACTGTAGCATGTGTGTGTGTGTGTGTGAACATGGTGTGCATATTGAACTAAATATGGTGTTTTATTTGAACCGCCACGAAGTAGGCAACAGTTTTTTTTTTGCTATGGCCGCTCATGTAATATGGCAGCCATTTTGGAATGGCTCCCAAGTGGAGTGAGGATGTGAGACTGAGAGAAAGCAAACTATTTCAATACACCTAAATCATGTTTATCCGCCGCCTTGATGGGGTACCCAAACGCATATTAAGCCATTTCCATTTGTGCCTGGGCCAAACGTTTAATGGTTGCCCCTTGCTCCCCCCCCCCCGTTGCGTCGAGTCCCATAGTTGTAGTTGGAGTTGGTTGGTTATAGTGTTGCTGTTTGGCTGTCGTTGCTGTTATTTATCTTTGGCACATTCATTCGAGTTTAATAGCCCGAAAAATTGATTGTTTTTTGTACGGAAATGTCCAAGGAGCAAGGACGTCGAGATCAGCGGCAGGACTAGCTGTCAACGGTTGAATGAAATCGATTATGCTTGTGCAAAAAGGCGCTCAAAACGCAATTTGTGTTCGGCCGCCTTCGACACATTCCCCAGTCAAGTGAAGCGAAAGTGTAAACGGGTTACAAGCGATTATTCATGCCCTGCCAGCACCTCCTGCTCTTCCTTCTTTTTCTTCTCAGCGCCTCTGGCCAGTGTCTGTTCATCGAAACTGATTTGTGGCTTGTGGCGACGCGTTTTGTTACCCAGTACTCCACTATCACTCTCGCGTCGCCTCCTGCCCATCATCACCATTGGCATTGACGAGCTGTGCAGCATGGCCATGGCCTCCAGATCATTGCCACAAGGCAATTGCAATTCAATTTTCAAACGTGTTCGACTTATTTCTTCGCTGCACCTTCGATTAGAGCTGCGTGAAAGAATACTTGAATTGGTGGCCGCTGTCGCATTTGAGGAGTTCGTGTTGGTATTGGTGGCCATGCCCGTGGAGATGGTGCCACTGCGACCACGGGAGTCGCCGCCACTCCCGCTGCTACGTCCCAGCGTGAACAATCGCAGCAGCAAGTGTCCAGCGTCGTGACACAGACGGCCGAAACCTTTGCGGAATTTCGTAGACATCAGATTGTACAGTATGGGGTTCATGGCCGAATTAAGGTACAGCATGACGCGACAGAAGTACAGCAGACTGTAGTAACGGGTCAGGCCAATGTCGTGCAGCGTTTGGTCCGTGCTCAGTATGATCCAGAGCGTGAGCACACGAAACGGCAGCAGACAGATGAAAAAAGACAAAACGACGGCGCCAAGCATATAGACCACTTGCTTGCGCGCCTTTAGGCTCAGTTCCGGCTTGGTGGGACGGGCGCGCAACATGGATCCTTGATTGGAGATGAGGTTCTTGGCTATGATGCCATACAGCACCACTAGAGTCAGAAATGGCAGTATGAAAAACACGGTTATGGTCATCAGAAAAAAAGCCACGGTCCATTCAGAGATGGCCTGGGTCAGGCAAACGGCCACCGATGATCCATCGATATACTCGGCCAGCTTGTACTCAGCCACCCACAGTATGGGGCTATATTGGGGGAAAATGGGAAGAGAGAAGAGAGCAAACAAGACACGTAATCAGGTTGAAGGGTCACGGGAAGATGGAATGGATGGATGTGGATTGAAACAGAAGTGGAAGGAAGTAGGAAAAGACGCAGCGAAGACAGAGAAGAACAGAAAAGACAGAAGATGTTGAAAATGGATTAGACCATGTGCAGAGATGTGACAAACATAAACCTCGGTCAATCAATGAAGATTGCACAATTAGCGATATTTTATAAGTTTGCTAAGTTATAGTTTATATTGCTAATTTAAGAAACTAGAATCGGAAGATTACCAAATAGCAAGTAAATAATATTAGAAAGATTTTCACTTCTCTAAAATTGCGATCCGTCACTTATAAAGCTATTAAGAATCGGGTGGTCAATCCACTGGTGAAATTGTTTAAAAATTAATTATAATAAACTAATAAGGACTCGATCAAGCTCGACTGTAATATATAGATTGCAAATAGCTGACATCTTTTAATTTTGGCGCCTCCCGAACTGTGTCAAGCACCGCTGCGAACGGTGTCACCTAACACATTTTTACTGCTTATACCATGTCCGTTGTATTCGAGCCGATGTTTGTAAAATTCGATTAACAAGCTCAACGGGGAACAAAAAATAAACTTAAATTTCCCGAAAGAGAAAATTAATTTATAATTATTATTTATTTTAGTACATTTTTTTTTAATCGCATGTCTAAAGCAAAGATGCAAATGTTGATGAAAATTGTGCAAAATAGACCCAAATAGAGAGTTTATCAGAACTTTTTGAGCAGATTATTTGCGGGGAGATCAATAGCTTTAGTTTCAAGTCCTACAAAGTCTAAGGAAATAGATATTGAGACAAATTTTCAATATAATTTGGGCAAATTTATTTGCCTTTGTGAACTTAGATTCATTATTTTCCATAATGTGCTTACAAAACGAGTTAAATGTCAATTGGATAGAACATTTTTTTTCCATATAAAATTTTTCGGACATTTCCAACATCCGAAAATCACGAGTTTAAAGTCAAGCGGATGAAAAATAGTTATGCCATTAAGAATTTCCGATCATTTTTCTTGTGGGGGGATTTTCCGAAATCGAGGAAACACGTGACCAATTAGTTTGATTACTTTAGTAAGTAAAAACCAAATGTGAAGTCAATCGGATGAAAAACAAAATTTTGTTCATATATGATTTTCCGGGAGTTTACCACCCCATGGGGTCGGATTTTTCAAAACCCCGTTGACTGAAGTCTTCTTTTCTCTGAAACATATAATAATTTATAAATTAATAATAGCTTACTTTACCTTTCCTTGTCTGGGAATCGAACTCGGGACTTCGGGACTGAAGACAAGAACGGCTGCGTCTTAGCGCACTCGACCGCGTCGCGCTTGCGAGACTAGGTGCCAACTTACATACAAGTACGTTTGCTCCAGACGGCAAAACGAAACTCAAAGAGAGAAGCCAGAGACCAATTTGCTTTTCCTCAGCTTGTGCACGCTCTCACTCGACACCCATCAAGAATCATACTTTTTTAAGTACAAATCGGTATTCATTATATCCCGTTCCCGTTTGAGTACAATAAATTCTTGATTTAAGTATTTCGTACTTCATTTAAGAATTTTGTTCTCATTTTAGGAACATTTTGGGTAAATTTTAAACTTAAGACTGATTCGTACTTACTTCAAGTACAATCAAGTACGAATTATACTTGAAATTTTAAGTACGAAACGGCAGCCGTTTTTTCTGAGTGTACTTGTTTCTTTTTTTAAAAAGGTCCCTAATAATAAATATATTTTTTAATCACATTTCATTTGTACCTCATAGTGAAAAACCATAAAACATATATTTATCACTGCCCGCTGTCTTAAGAATTTAATGAATTTTTATTTTTCTAACATTCGGTAGGTAGAAATGCGTTAACTCATTTTAAGTCTACAAATGAACTCGTTGTCTGTCAAATTGGTGCATTATCATCTCCTGCAATGATCTGGTTTATCGGCACACAACCCGTTGGGAACTTGAACATATTGTTGATTAAACAAGTTTCACTTTTTAGTTCAGCAAACTGGATAAAGATAAGTAAATATGACAGTCAAATAGGCAACAGATGGCTTCAAATGAGGTGGGCTGAAAACGGGATGTGTGCGTCAGCTAACGCCACGCCACATCACTTCTCCGGTCTAGCCGTGGGCGTCGTGTGGCGCCTCACTTGGAATGTGCGTTTTTTTTTTCTTTAAAAAACGTTGCCTGCCTTCTGGTGCGGCGTAATTAATAGGCAAAGCGCCAATCCCTGACCCAGCCTACGACCACCCGGTGTGGTGGGGTCAGTGTGAAATGTGGTGTTTATATCATTGTTATGAACGCAGCGAGATTTGCAAAATTAAAAAGGGTCGCTGGCCGTCCTTACATAAATACATACATATATAAAGTGTCAATGAAATGAAATGAAATGACATGATAGCGAACTGGGCAAGCTATGGGTTAGAAATCGTTTTTTTTTTTGCAAAAAGTATTTTTTTTTTAGAATTTAGAATATGAACTTAATTTCAAAATGTAGATTCGCAAATTAGAAAATCAATTATTCCATCATCGATCCGTTCAGACATATATATAGCGTGCATCTCTAAAAACTATCTATATAAAGTTTCATTAAGATACAATAACTTAATAACCAGAGTTCTTGGCAAAAATAAAATCGATTATATGCCCATAGTGCATTGGTGCTTATTAAAGATGACAGGACGCTGATAACGGGACGCAGAAAACTTGGACAAAGGCCGACCGGCTGAGTCCAAGCAAAGGCAACAAAAAAAGAATAGCAATGAGGAAAGCGAAAGATGATGATGCTGATGAGACAAGGAGACAAAGCGGAGGGAAATAGAGACAGTTGTGACGGTGGGGAGTGTAGGTAAACGTCGATGTTTAGCATGTAAATGGACACGCTGTTGCCAAACAAAAGGCCAAAACACCAATCCCAAAAATGCCAGTGAAACCCGAACACATCACAACACAATAAAAACAAAAACAAAACACAAATCATTAAAAATGACAACGATTGACACTTGTAATTAATGATCAGGGAACTTAATGCTCGACTGAGCAAAATGATTAAATTGTGATAAACCATAAACTAGATCTACATACAGCATGCAATTAAATGTTAAATTATTAAGCCCATAATTAATTAAATTTACTTAACGGACGGCCAAGTTCATTGCACTGACAGGCCGCTTACCTCGTGAAAAGCGCAGCAATGCCCCAGGCCAGGACACAGATGAGTATGGCCCGTCCTTTGGTACAAACATAGCCGGCCTTTAATGGCTCGCAGATTGCGTAATAGCGTTCGAATGAGATAGCCAAGATGGTCAATACGCTGGCATGGGCCACAGTCAGCTCCACAAAGGGCACAGCCTTGCCTGGAACACAGTGGATAGGGGAGATTGGTAGAGCAGTTAATTAAGCCGAGCGAAAATAAACAGAGGCTACTTACACATCTCATGGCCAAGCACCCAGGTCTCTGGGCGCGTATTAACCTCAACTAGGACAGTGGGCGTGCAGACAAGCAGCACCAGCAAGTCGGCAATGCTGAGATTGGTAAGGAAAATGTTGGTGGAGTTGCGCATATCCTTGGTCTTTACAATCACAATGGGCACCTGCAATTTGATGTTAAAGTTGGAGACTCGGGGGATACGTGGTTTGCCTGTAAGGCTTCGGAAATTTTGGAAATTTTTACCAAGGCCCTGGTGCAGTTTGACATTTTGGAACATAACTTTAAATTGAAAATATTATTAACGGAACCCGCAAGACATGGCCAAATATCTGCGAATACGCTCTCCATATAACGATGATCGCCATAAATCACAGTGGCAAGGTATATTGCACAGAAATTCTACTGATAAAAAACGATGATAAAACTTTACTCTAACCATCGTAAATGATTGCTTTTAGGAAGTACATAATAAACAACAAAAAATAATTTTAGTTTTAACCTCTGTAAAATGGCATCAACAAAAATTAAGTATACGACATGTAAACTTAATCGAAATATCGTCAACGAAATCTCTCAACATTTTAATAGCTGTCAAATTTGAAACATTATTTGAGCAACAAATAAATATGGAGCAGGAATCGAATGTAGTTTTGGTAAGTAACTGAAGACAATATTTTGTCATTCGACTCAAACCCACCAATTAGATACCAAATAACTCCTTATTAACCTGCGAGGAATACGGGTTTCGATGCCTGAAGAGGCCGTTGTCAAAAGTGCTAGGAAAATGGGTTTAGTGATGAAATGTCAAATAATTTGACATTAGTAATTTGACTCAAATTACAGTGTAAATGTCAAAGCGAAACTTAGAAGGCAACCCAGGTAACTCCAACTCAACTTACCATCACATTGCCCACAACTCCCAGCAGCATGATGACTATGCAGAAGAACATGGCGGTTGTGCGTATATACGGCGGAATCTGTGGCAGCATCTGCTCATTGTCCATGTAGGAGCCATCGCTGGCATTGTGGGCAGCAACTGCTCCGGCAGTGGTGTTGGAGTTAACGTTATTGCCGAGGCTGGCTGGAATACTATTAGTTGTGTTGTATGCGCCATGGCCGCCACGAGCCGCGCCACGGGATAGCCCAGCGTGCTCCGTCGAAGTGGTTGTTGATGTTGTTGTTGCTGTGGAGGTGGATGCTGGTGCATCTTGAGCTAATGCCTGAGGTATTAACAACAGCAGACTCAGGCCTATGCCAATGCTGGTCAGCCGTGAAAGCTGCCCGGACCAGGCCACAGCGATGCCGTGGCTGCCGCCCAACAATATCGATGTCGTTGTCCTGCGTCAAGGGCGGCGTCTACGCAATGGGTATCACATTGACCACAGTCGCCACATTTTCGCTAGGAGTGCGTTAAGTGCGAACGGAAGTGATTCCAATTGAATGTCCCCGCCCCCGCCACAGGGTGCGGCAGGAGTTGTAATTGCCTTGGTTGTACTTAAAGACGCGCTAATGAAATTAAGTTCCTGTTATCCTGATCCAGCGGCATTAAACAAATCAATCAGTGCGGCTTTGCGGTCGTCGCCTGAAGTGGTAAAAGTGGCAGGGGATTAGCATTTAAGTATCTTGTAGCCGGACATTGGCCAGGCCAACTAACTAACTAACGATAATGAATGAAAAGTTCATTAGGCGCTGTCATTTACATAACATTAGGACATCCGGCCACCAGCCCAGTTGGGTATCAAATCCAAAGCACCAAAGCAAACCATAAACAAGCACTTCACCTCCCCCTCCGCCACATAACTAGTTCGCCCGCAGCTGGACAGTGGCTGGCAGTTTTAATGGCCGGCAGGGTAGTCAATGTCGATGGGACAATTCATTTAGGCACCTATAAATTCAGAAGACTTGTAGGACAGATAAAAACGCCATGGAACTAGGTTACATATGTCTGAATTTAACTTAAAGGTAAATACAATTTTTTTTAAATATTTTTAGATACTTTGAAATAAATAAGAAATTAATCAAGATTTTCAAAATTTTCAAAACTCTCCCCAAAACGAAAATTTTTTAAAAGGGAAAATCTGATACAAATGTGAGCAGTATGATAAGTTCGTGAGTTTTTAAATAAAAAATCTCTTTAAACATTCTTTCACATTCTAAACAGGTTGTTCGTGGGTGTAGTAATATGTCATTAGCAACTGTTTAATTAAATTATTATTTTGTTGTTTAGTATATTCCATCAGTTGTTTGCTGGTTAAGTGTCAGACTGTTTAGTTTTGGCGAAATTTAAACTCATCAAACTGCTCTCGCATCAGAATAAATTCCATAACAATAATACAAGGCATTCCAATTAACTAAGTTGTCTAACAAGAGATCACAGAGCATTCAATCGACTTCAATATCCTGATAATCCGGGTCACAGCCATCTTGAGTGTCACTGTCGCCTAACTGACGATTATCACCAACAGCAGCTCAAGCAGCTTCTGCTGCTCATCCTCATCAGCTCAATTGCTGTTGCCCGTCAGCCAAATGGCTTTATTAAATCCCCATTTTTGCGACGCGCAGCTCGCTTAATTGTATTATGCTCACACACACACACACACACAGACAAACACATTTACATGAGCTTTGTGACTCTGACAAAGACTTACTCATCCTGCATATGGCACATAAACACACGCTTCCGGTGCGAGGACAGTCTTTGCAGCGCCATTTTGATTAATTTGATAAATTCATTATGTGCACACCATATTGGCTGGGTTCTGGGGCTGGATCTGGTTCGTGTCCTTTTTGTCCTGGCAAGCTGTGCACTAGTGTTTGCAGTTCAAGTTGGTGTTTGTTATTTTTAGGTTTAAGGTTCAATGTCCCTCCTAAATGACATAACAAGGCTTAAAAATAAGCGACTTTAACGAGTAAGAAAAGGGCTCAAGTGAAATAAAATTGCTGTGAAGTTGGTGGGGTCTTTTTCAGTTGTCAGTTGAGGTATCAAATAACAAGTTGCAAAATAAATATAGTTACAGGAGTTTCAAAAAAAAACCATATTTCTCATCAGACTCCACTCTTACACTAAGTACAAAAGTCAAGATTATAATCTTAAAACCGAACGAGGTTGGTACTTGACTTTAAGATGAAATGACCTCTTTTTAAGAAAAAACAAAAATTTACGAAAAGTCCCATTTTTTGACTACTTTAAATGAATGGCAGTGCTGGTCAGCCAGACCATATGCCATCGACCAAAACAATCTAATCTGAATTAAAAATTTGATTCCACCCGGTGGTTATCCAGGCCGTTCCTTGTCTTCATTGTTCAATTTATCACTGATTTTGATAGAGAATCACCTCCATATGCTTCTGAGATCATGAAATGACTCTTAGAGGCAGTTTTCTTTAATTTAAAATTAAAATTAAAGTTTCCAGCAAATGGTGATTATTTATTTGGATTTAAAAAAATTGTAATGATGAGGCATTTTTTCAGATCTGGCATTATTACTGGGTACTGTCCTAGAGCGGGTGTACAAGAATATATTCAATAAATTGGGGTAGACTTTTGGGCAGATGGCTATTTTACTTTTTTACTGTCCCTAGCTTAGTCGCCCACACAAATGGTAGGGAAGAAGGAGGGATGGTGAGGAGATTTTAAATAAGAAGAAAATTAATTAATTCTTCGTTGTTGTAAAACTTTCGGAGAAAGACAAATGAAAGTTCATGGAAGGACGCTATCAATATGACCTCCCTGTCCAAGGCAGTTGCGGTACTCTGTTTCAGTGGACAGCAACAGACATTTTCCACCCACAGCGATAACAGCAACAACAACTGCGACCACAAACATGCGACGGCTGCATGTAAATCCAAAACGGTTTATGGTTACGGCCGAAATCCCAACTGCTTACATGTCGAGAGTGTTGAGCGTCGAGCGGCAATTTGATGGATAACTTGTGGGCCTATTCGTGCTTGTGTGTGTGCATAAATATAAAAATACTTATGTGTGTGTGTGTCCTCAAGTATTTGGTATAATTTTTGCTGAGATTTGAATAAGGTTCAAAGCTGTTGATGATAATGGAAATTGAATGCTTTGGCCTGCTTATGTACATATGTATGTATGGAAATGTGACTGTGTGTGTATGTGCAAGTGTGGCAAGTGTAACGCTTTTTATGGTATTTAAGATTGAACGAAATTTATTGCTGACACCCTAATAAAATTAACATTGAAATGGCAATTTGAGGCAGCAATAAGCATCAGCGGCAGCAAAGTTGTCACACTCACACCCTCTCACACACATACACACACACACTCATACACGCGTATCTAATCAATTTATCGTTCAATAATAGTCAATTTTTTGGATATGGAAAGGGATGTTCCTTGGCAGCCACTTTGACAAATCGCTAAGCTAGCTAAAAATGTGAGCGGAAATAGAAGAGCAAAAATAAAATTAAAGCCCTGCCATCAAATTGATTTCAAACATTGCACAGTGAGTTTGGGCCAGAAATTTCTTTTTTCGAAAAAACCTCTGCTGAATTTTAAAAGATCGAATAAGACGAATAATATCACTTTGGATGATTCGAAACAAAGTTGTATAATTGTATACAAACATTAAACCAAATCTTGAATATAATTATTTGAAAATATAATATAATAGGTATATAAGTCGGCTATGATTTATTAAAACACGTCTTGGATTTTCGATCTATAAGATCACTTTAACAATATTTTGAATCTATTAGATGCGAGTTTGGGGATAGCTTGGCGATTTCACAAACAATATACATTAGATATATATTTTTTTACAAAAGGATAAATTGGCAATATGTGACATTGACCATTACAAATGGTTAAAAGGGTATCATGAAGTTGTGCAGAAGTATGTATCAAACAGAAGGTAAGATATAAGGCTTATATATTCTCATTAACAGCCGAGTCGATATAGCCAGGTTCGTCTGATCGTCAGTCTGTATGAACGCATCGATCTCAGAAACTATAAAAGATAGAACCACGTGTTAGTAGGTGTATATCATACGCAGATCAAGTTTGTTTTATATTTGAAAAATATGTCACCCACTATCTACTTTAAGGTAATCGTCTTCAAGTTATTAAGCTCAGGACTTCATTGCGGAGAAGTGATTGTTTCCTATCCCTAGAAAGATTCGCTTTCTTATCCCATTGAAGAGATAATTTCCAATTCCCAGAAAGAGTCGCTTTCTTATTTCTCAGAAAAGACTTTAATTTCCCACATAAGTGACCCCAGGATGAAACGCTTTCTTATCCCCCAGAAAAGCCTATTCTTTATCCTAGAAGAAATGTCGCTGAGTGGCACAATGAATGTTTGCTGGGAAACTTCGAGACATGTTCTTATTGATTTCTTATAGATTTATCCGATCCCTTATCTGCTGGCAGTTTCGCCCACTGTTCGCTAGCCCAATGTGCATTGGCATTTTTTATACCCTTGCAGAGGGTATATTAAAATTGTCACGATGTTTGTAACGCATAGAAGGAAGCATTTCCGACCACATAAAGTATATATATTCTTGATCAGCATGACGAGCTGAGTTCATTTCCGTTTGTCCGTCCGTCCGACTGTCCGTCTGTCCGTCTGTTTCTATGCTATCTCCTCCTTCAGTTTTAAAGCTATCTTGACCAAACTTTGCAAAAAGTCTTTAAATACAAATACGGAATCGGCCGGATCGGATTACTATATCATATAGCTGCCATTTAAACGGTCGTCCCAAAAACTAGTTCTAGTGAGAAAAACTTTTTTGTTTTCCATCGTAGCGTCACCAATCGAGGTATATATTAGTTTTATATGCGTCCACACAATTCTGAAAAAATTTATCAAAATCGGATGACTATAGCATATAGCTGCCATTTAAACGGTCGGCCCAAAAACTAGTTCTAGTGAGAAAAACTTTTTTGTTTTCCATCGTAGCGTCACCAATCGTAGTATATATTAGTTTTATATATTTTCACACAATTCTGGAAAAATTTATCAAAATCGGATGACTATAGCATATAGCTGCCATATAAACGGTCGGTCCAAAAACTAGTTCTTATGAGAAAAACTTTTTTGTTATGTATGGTAGCGCCTTTCAAAAACTGCAAGGGTATTTAAAACATCGGCGTAGCCCATGTTATACTTCTATTTTTTTTTTTTTTAGGTTTTTGGTTAACTTAAGTCTGTGGCCTGGCTGTGGCATTTTGGGTAGAGGGTGTCGCACGCTAAATAAATTGAAATGACTTCGTAATTGTGTTTGTGACTCTCTGGCTAAATTAATCTAACTAGTTCGCATGCCCGAGCAGCGCTCGTGTGGAACCAATGAACAAAGCGCCATAAAACCAAAAGCTTGTTTTTCAATTGCAACCCCCAAAAGTGGGGTAGAAAATTAACATCAATATGTAGAAATTCCCACCAGCCCCCCCTAAAGCCAACATGACATGTCGATCATGTTCATATTTAATTGACCAATAAATGGCAATTAAGTTCGAGTTGGCACTCCACTTGGAGTAATATCATTGATTCGTCTTCTTTCAGCCAGGAATTTTAATGGAAATTTCATTCTCAGTGCTATTTTCCATTAAAGTTTCATTATGTACAATGGTATGTACTTGTGACGGTTCAGTTTAAGTTTTTGCTTGACTCTAATAACTCTCTTTGTGGCATCCTTCCCCCTATGCAGTGCAAGTCAAGGATATTTGCCCTACTAGCAGCTTTGACTTCTCTGTCTGCCATTTTCACTTATTTATGTGACTTGGTGCTGGTCTGTCCGCCTGTTATTCCAACTGCCACTGTTTGTTGCTTTGTTTGTTTGGCCGCAAAAGAAAAGGCAACCGCAACGGCAACGGTTTGCCCGCTAAACGTTCAAACAATAGATATATACATACACTAAGAAAAAAAGAACGCCTGTCAGAGATTTACAATAGCACGAACACGATAGAATTTATACCACATTGTTGTTAAGATTTGAAATAAACCAAGAAGAAATTATTCTTCAGTTCATAAACAACAATTAACCATGCTGAAAAATAACAATTAATCTAGAATTTTTGACTTAAACATTTTATGAATATATCTGAAATTGTGTAACTCTTTGAAGTAGGCAAATTTGTAAATCAAGAGTAGCCCGCGATTGGTTCAAGAATAAAATGTACTGTCCAAAAGATTTAAAAATAGTTTTAACCGAACTTAACATATTCTTAAAGCAATTGAATTTTAAGGAAATCTTAAAAACTGAGACAATTTTTAGCATAGGCCAAAGTCAAAGAAAATATAACATTAGGTCAGAAATATACAACCGCTTTACAAGAAAAGTGATAGAACTATTAGGAGTTGGGAATTGTGGGGACAGAATAAACTCTTTGTACCTTCGGTACAGAGTATAAAAAAATCAATTTGAAATGGATATTATAACATTCTTTTTTTAGGAATATTAAAATATCCCTTTTTATATCCTTTGGACATTTTTCAGCACCATTGGATACAAAACTAAGATCAATTTAACATTATGTAATTCCAAGTGGGTGGAAAAGGGATAAGGATATAAAAGGATAAAATAAGTTCTTATAAATTCCATTCCAATTTTTTTGAGTGTACATACTTGGAACTACTGTAGCTGGTTGCCGTCTTTATCTGTGCTCGCTGGTTTTAAAGACATTTCAGTTGCTCATACGCCGCATTGCCAACCGGCCAACTCTTTCCTCTGTCTTCCTCTTTGATGAATGAAAATGTACAACCATATATTTTTTCTTGGCGCTTGTTGCTGCGCGTATTTAGCGGTGGCTTGGCATTGATAAGGCATTGGCCCTCTCTTAACACTATCTGGCGTGGTAGGTATGGGGTGTTGAAAGATCTGGCTGGCCATCGCCATTGCCAAAGCCGCGGGCCTGGTCGGGAAACTGTGCAGCTGCTGTCGCTTTCAGTTGCCTGCTGCTTATTTGTTGGTTTATTTGCTCGCTATGGGAATTCATACAAAACACACACACACAGACAGCTGGACAGTGGCAGACGACAGAGGACCATAAGTATAACACAGATAGCATTCGCTATTATTTTACGATTGCGTGGAAATTGAAAACAGAAACAGATCCAAAACCAAAGGGCAACGCTTAGTTAGACTGTTTGAGTAGCTGGCATACCCTGGAATACTTTTCAAAGATAAGCCGACTTCATTAGAGCCGAAACCTACTTTACTCTGTACTTTAAAAAAATCAAGCTTTTCAAGTTTTTAAATCGAAATAAGTTTTACTAAACCAATCCTGCCCTTTGGCTACCCTATGAAATCAGCAGAAAAAAGTCAACAACCGTTTTTGGTGGACTTGGCCTCACGCTAAAGACACTTTAATTGCTTTGCCATACACGTACATCAATAAGTGTGTAAATATGTATGTTTGCCTGTGTGTGTGTGTTTGGCATATCATATGGCATTTGAATATGGCCCACTAATGTTTATTTAACATTTCACTAACCTTGAAAGTTATCGCATTTCGTACATGACCAGAAAACCAAAAAAGAAGAACCAACCGAACTCTGTTCAATTCCAAGTCATGTGGGAAATGCAATAAGCGAATGCTTCAAAGTTCGAATAGTGACACAATACATAAATATTTCCTCTGTTCGTAGACAGATGCAGTGCAGCAGCTGCTGTCGGCTTCGTCCCTCATCGTTTCCAATGCCACTTGACGCACTTCCGTTGAAATTGCTGAGCAAAACGTCCGTCATTAACTTGACGTTTCACACGCATTCCCTGGGCGTTTCTTGTACGCATTTGACATTGCCGTTTCTTCTATTTAAGTAGAGCTGCACTTGCTTTGTCAATACCCATACCCTAAAAGGGTGACAAGTGCACGCCCATCGCCACTTCTGGATGGTGGGCGTGGCTGCTGACGTCAGCTTGACACAGTTCACAAACAAAAAACTGACTAATGGCTTAGCCAGCTTCAGGGGTGACCCTTCAAAAGTGGCTCTTATGGCTTAGTTGACGTTGCGATGACAGACTGCAAATTTGAGTGCCCTGCCGGAGATTTAAAACTGCATTAAGCTGAGCCACTGTCTGATGCCTGATGAGAGATAATCACATGGACAAAGAGAGCCAAGTGTCAAGTGCCTGCTCCGAAATGTGTTTGGTAATTGTCGCCTTTTATTGGCTGCAATTTTTATGAGCTGCCTGCATAGTTAAGCTGACTTTCACTTTTGGCCATGCCAATCATTTTACGAGTTCAGTGAACCACCAACTGCCGTTCCACCCACTGTTGACTTAATATGCAAACACAACATTATAATGACCGCAGGACACAAATGGAAATGGAGGCAAACGCGCATTTTTTTTTTGCCACGTTTTTATAGCTTTGTCGGCCACGCGTTGGCCCAAGTGCGTAATGAAAATTGTATTTATTGTGGAATAAAAATATGTATCAGTAAATTAAACACCAGACTGACATGGATCTGAGCAAGATGAAAAATTTGTCAAATTTTCATCAGCCAAAGATGGCAGCAACAAAGGCTACGCTGGCTCATCGTCCACTGCAGATGGCATCGTAAAACTTAAACGGGCTTACACAATCCACTAAAATGCCCTCGGGCTGCTAAATTTAGTCAGCCAACTGGGCGATGCACGTAAAGTTATTTTTGTTCAAATCAAAGAATGGAGGCTCTTAATAAGCCAAGGGAATTTTCTAAAATAAATCAAACTTTGGTATCTCAAAACAAAAAGAAGAACACAAGAATCTGATACCGATCCGTGAAAAGAAAACTCTGTGCAACATTTCAGCTCGAAAGCTTTAAAACTGAGGGACAGACGGACAAAGCTCAATCTTCTCAGCTCGTCGTCCTGATCAATAATAAATATAGTTTATGGGGTCGGACATGAATATTTCTAAGCGTTACAAACCTCTGGGCGAAATGAATATACACTTCACAAAAGTATAAAAACGTAGGAGTAAGAACACATAATTGTGGTAATAATGAAACAGAAAAGCGATTTTTGAACTTAATATGAGAATTTTGCTCTTAGAATTGGAAATTTCAAACAAAGTCAGCATTTAACATCGTTTGTACGGGGTACATTAAAATCGGCTTTGGCTTGTTTTTTTTCAGTGCACATTCCAACATTTTGTGGAAAGTAAACAAAATAATGAATAATCAGATCGAAATAAACATCCTTGTCGTGTTTAACGAAGCGATTCTCAAACCCAAGAGATCCTAATTAAAATTGAAGAGTCATTCGGCATTCGACTCGATGCAAAATAATCAATAAAAATTATTATTTTCTTCCTGCTTTTGTTATCAATAAATAAACCAGAATAACGCGTTAATATTCACACAAATACATTTACAGATTTATAACCATGCACCGAGAAGGGAAGTGTCATTTACATAAATATTTTGAGCTGCCGGTTAAATAACAAACAATACAATAAATACGAGAGCATTTTTGTTCTTTCGCTGAAATTAAACGGGCGTCTGCTTGCAATTAGAATTGCAAATGCGAAAATGACGAGCAACAAATTTAACCAAAACAACAAAAACCAGAGCGAGTGTCAAAAATAACTACGATAAATAAACTGGGTAGAAGCACGGGGCAGCAGGCGCTCAATCCGGAAATGGCACCAAAGTGCGGAACAAGTGGCCCTGGGGGCCGGGGTTGGCGGCAAGTGCGTGGGTGCTCACAGTTTTTCAATTTTTGATCCGGGCCAGAAACAATTTGAACGTAATGACGAAGAAAGTTGTTACTTAGCGTGTGGCTCATTTGTCAGGGATCCGTTTTTAGGCAGTAGCAGGCAGCGGGTTATAATCCAAATGGCAGGCATAAATTGATATGCACAAATGTGAGGGTGTGAGTAGAAGTGCCAAGTCGTTTATTTAAGGCTATTTTCGATTTTCTGGTTATTTTCCCTATACAAAATGTTTATGGGCTGTGCAGAGAGCATAATTGCGGGGATCCAATTGATTTTGTTAGCCCAAAGCAAGCTCGAATCAATAAACACTAATAAATGAGCCATAAACTCGTGTATGCATATCCAAGTGGCCACTTACACTCGCATGTGGCCCAGGTACACGCACTCAACTTCTAAGCAAAACAAAAGCGTTTAATTGGCCAATTGACTGAGAATGGTTGCCATCAAACGAAGTGACTTTGAAAAGGGGGAAAGTTTAGCTGGTCATAGCCAAAGAATATAAATAGAATTTAATTAAAACCATATGCCAACACTTTGCATGATAAATGAAGGACTTTTTGTTTTATCATGGAAAATTTATTTTTGAAATTTTCCACCACGCTAACAAATTGCATTCATATTTTAAAAGGGGAGGTAAATGTCACTCATCAACACTTCAACATTTCCGTCTGTCATTTATCAGTCTAGATTCAATTTCTGGTAGCAACTTAATAAGTAATTTGTTAACCTCCGCTCGCTACAGGATTCCCAAGGCATACAAATGGCCATTAAGTCCTATCATAAACACCAGCCACACACCACACACACACAAAAACACACTCAGAAAAATTATTCAAGTAATTTGTACTTGAATCTACATTAAACGGAGTCCGTGGTGAATTAAGAACGAAAATACTCAATCCAAGCATTGATTTTAGACCGCTTCGTGGTATATAACTGAAATGGAAGCCCTTTATAAACTGAACCGCTAATTCGTGTTCGATCTACGAAAATAAAAAAAACCATGTCTAATTCAATCTTTTTTCCTTTAGATTTTGATAGGAATAAATAATCCTAACTGATCCAAGACTTAGGCAATCAATTTGAAGTCCTCGAAACCTTGTCTTAAAGGTGCCACTTTCTGAGTGGAAAAACAATAGACAGTGTGACCGTACAACAAAAGGTTCTAGGTTAGAATGTGAAACTTTTTAATAAAAGTGGCCCATCGGACCTGATCACACTTAAAAGAGTTAAAGCTTGGAACTCGAATAATTTAAAATTGATTCATTCTTAATTTAAATACACACAAGTTTAAGCTATATTTGAAATTTCCAATACAAAATGAAATGAATTCCAATCCGTTTGTACAAGAACTTTGACACGCCTTTTTTCCTGAGTGCACAAACATATGCCTGAGGTGCGTAGTAAAAAACGACGAAGTGGCAAACATTTGACTTCTAATTAAACGCCCAACAACAAAAGTTGGCTCACACACGTTCAGTGGCCACCCATGGGTGGTTTGGGTGGATTGGGGTTGGTGTACGCCTCCAACATGGCCTTCATTTGGTATGCGCGTGCTAATCAAATTGGGTCTAGTCCCTGTCTGTGCCATTGTCTATATGGTGCCCGGTGCGCATTGTTTTGTTTTAGTCTTGAGCCCAGGATTGGGGTTGGGGCCGGCTGCTTCTTTTTGGCTGTTTATCAGCCCGTCTGCGTCTAATGTGTAAGTATGCCGAAACTGATTGCATAATTATGCAAATGTCCCGGCACAATATACGCCTAATGAATTGCTCCGACTCAGTCTGAGAAAAAGCAAAAGTGATAGACCAAAGTGAACTCACCCGCCCCCGCCTACACCAAGCCAGAAGTGTAAGCAAAAGCAGCTATGTGAATGGGTAAGTGGGTAGAAATGATTATACAATAATTTGTTATTGTTTTAAGGGAGACAGCCAATGGGCAGGAACAGACGCCTTGACTTCTTCTTACAGGCTCACTTTTCATCAGCATTAAGGCTCGATAATTGTGCTAACAGCAAATTAGTCAATCGCATTAGTCACCATCCCCCAGCCCCTCCTTCAAAACGCACTTCTTGCCAGCACGCGCCCCCTCCCAGCCGCCCTTTTGCCTGTTCATAATCATTAAATTTTATCATTTTCGTTTTTCGCATTGCTCGTGTTTATTTTACCAACTATAAAGCAACGCACTTGCCAAAGTTCTATCGAAAATTTCAGGTCATAAAAACTATTTAGCACAAAATAACAAAAAAGTAAAATGTAAGGCAAATAAATATTGGGCGCATTAAATATATACATACATATATATCTATGTATATCAAACGATCGTCAAAAGCTTTTGGGCTAAGCAAATGGCTGCACTGTGACTCAAGCATCAATTCTATAGAATTGATGGAATATAGAATCCCATATATGGAACAACATGTTATTCTTAGTTCATTGAACAGATATAAGGAAACGAACTATTGTTAGAAAAATGTAGAAATCCCCATTTTACACGCTGTTCCGAACTGCATTTTTGATTTTATTATATAGACAACGAATTTGTATTTATAACCTTTTCTATGGTTACTTTTAGCAAGATAACAATCGATATGCTCAGACAGGCAAACATCAGCTTATCCCCTTAATAGAGCGATAAAGGGATTAATATTCAATGTCCTTAGCATAAAATTACTGACAATCACATCATATGATCCAACCTCGAGGTTCCATGTTCCAAATCTTGTAGCTAGAAATTAAACTAGAGAAAAGGGACTTGCAATTTTCATTATTTAAAAAAGGAAGGCGCAAATAATTTTTGAAGGCGCGTGTCAAATTCCTAACCTTGAAAATGCCGTAAAACAGCTAAAAATTGTGCTACGAAAATGTATATATACTTTTTAGAAAGATTGGAAGCTGTACTTTAAGACTACGTTCCAAGAAATATTTATTTAAAGCCGCAAATAATTTTTGAAGGCACGTGCCAATTTCCTAACCTTGAAAATGCCGTAAAACAGACAAAAATTGTGCTACGAAAATGTATATTAACTTTATGGAAAGTATAAAGTATATATAGGAAAGTATATATAAAAGTAAATATATTTTTTTAAAAGATTGGAAGCTGTACTTTAAGACAACGTTAATGAAATATTTATTTAAAGCCGCAAATAATTTTTGACGGCGACAAATTCCTAACGCATAAAGTATACATATTCCTGATCAGCATGACGAACATAGTTTCTCCTTCTATTTTTGAAAGCTATTTTGATCAATTTTGCCGGAAGTCTTGAAATGAAAATTTGTTGGAACCAGCCGGGGATCGGACCTAAGAAACGATCGGTCCAAAAACTAGTTCTAGTGAGAAATACCATTTTGTTTTCTATGGTTTGATCAAAATCGTACGGCTATATAGTATAGCTGTTATACAACCGATTGATAAAAACTTTTTTTTATCAAAAATGGAAGCGTCTTTAGACATGTTTTTTGGCTTGTTCAGGCAAATGGTCTCAGAATATGCGCTAACAGTTGGTGAACTTAGGAAATTACTTTTAATCAGCGGTGGGCATGATATTTGAGACTGGGATCTGTTCAACAACAACAGAAAACAACCCTTATAAGCGAGGCTCGAGTCGAGCAGCGATCCACACACAGTGCAAGTCTAGGTCCCGCACACTGCGTGTGTTTTGTTTTTGCTAACATCTGATTGTGTAATTGCATGCATTTTGTTGTTATTCTTTCTGAAGCGACGCAATTGCCTGTGCGACCGAGTGGCGGCAAAATAATCGCTGGTTTAGAGAATTAACGGAGTGAGCTGGCTGAGCCATAAGAGCCAAGGGCGCCCATCACTGCTCTAAATTTAAACTACACATTGTAGTATACTCTCTTCAAGAGTATAGACTGATGTCTGATGTCTGTTAACAAATTCGGAAAATCTCATTCTACCATATTGGTTAGAAACATCAAGCGCTACAGAATATGACCTACTTCAACCAATTTTGAGTCACAGTACCCCACCTTAATCCCATTTAGTCATAAAAATTAGACGACCCACCTTTTGTTTGCATAGCAGTCGGCAGTTGAGTTTAATTTTTGAAAAGAAATGCATAATGAAAATGTTGTTATGCTGCTGCTGTTGTGTGCGTCTGACTCAGAAAGGCGACATTTCTTATTCAAGCGGCGTCCATGCGATCGCGATTGCCCCAGAAAATGCGAAAAAAAAACAACGAAAACGAAACCGAAAATCGAAAGGCGCCACAGACACGCGCGTCTGGCAAATCAAATGGACAACTGACTGGCCCCGACTAAACGCCACATCTTCACCATTTCTTTTTCCAGCCGCGCGTAATTAGTAAAAAAAAAAACATTGTGAAGCACTGCCAGAGGAAACATGAAAGACATGGGCACATAAATCAGCAAATCATATAAATTAAGACATATTTGATTTGAAACTGGGACTGTTTTGTTACACATCTGACCAAAATAGCAACGCCCAATCAACTGCAGACCAGACCATTGTGGCGTATACGCAATAAATTTTCATATTTCATATATGTATTTATCTTTTCTGAGTGGATATGACGTTGCCGGCTAAAGGGGTTGACTGCCAAAATTTATAAACACATAAAGTTGTTTGGTATGAAATTTGCGCGGGATCACAAATTGTAAACAAAACGTTTCGAAAAAAGCGCCAACAGATGTTGCATTTGTTTAATGAGCCGTCGATGGGTGGCGATTGGGGAATAGGGTGTTGGAGATGTGTTCTTAAGCACACAAAAAACCTTTTATTTATATAAAACAAACGAATATTTTTGGAGCTGGTGCTTAACCTGGCCAATGCCAAGGCTTTTGCATATGGAAACAAAAAACGTGTGACATTGCTGCTCATACGAGGGCAGTTTAAAAGATCAGTAAGTAAGTGGTAACTTTCCATGATAGGATTGATAGAACGGTTTGGTCTTACCAGCACAAGAGTCAGCAAATATCGTTAATAAAATCCATAGAATGATATCTGACGATCAGAAATTAAAAGGGCCAAAGGCATCTCTACTGAGCGGGTACATCACATTTTACTTAAATATTTATACAAGAAAAAAATCTATGCTTGTGTCTACAACGACCGGCGTATGATTAAACAGTTTTCCGCTTGCTTTCCACATTGCAAGCCTAATGCTTAGGAAATTAATTAAGCTAAGTGAAAAGCAAGCGGAAACTGTTCAGCCTAAAAGTAGGCAACAATCATTGTCTGAATATCCTCCTAGATTTAAAAAAAAAACATGTTTATCAGAAAATTGACCTAAATATATCAAGCTAAAATGAGACTATATTGAGTTAAAAAATATAAGCTAATGTGCAGTATAAATGTCCTAAAAATATATCCTTTCAAAAGGAGTAACACATAAACAAAAATAGCAAAAACAAGTATTAATAATAAGTGTTTAATAATTTCCAGCTCAAGTAATAGCCGTCTGCCTGAAAGTACTGGCATTTCCAGGCGCGTCGTTCTGTAATTGACTGGGTTATTGTGTGTAATCTGATTAGGATCCCAGATATTATCGTTAGATTAAGCAAAGCCGAGGATAAAGTTTTTTGTTTTTTGCTTCAAAACTATTTTCCTAACTCTATAATGAAAGTAGCCCTGCCGGGATCCTTGAAGTCTGCCCTTATGAATAACATTAAGGCAAAATCCATTTCTGTTCTTGCATTGCCCTTTATTCCGTCGAACTTGTGATGCCAGTGCTTAAGTAAAATAACCTGTAATTTTCTTAAATCTGTACGGAAAGAATTTTTTCCAGACTCGCAAAGGCATCTAGGCAGATAAAAAAATGGCATAGTTTCATTACAGCTCTAAAATGGATAACCTAACCTTCACTTGAAACCCGTTCTGAGGGAAAATGTTCCGGATTTTTCTTACATCTATTCGGAAAGTCATATTTCTGGATTTACAAAGGTACGAAATTCCAAAAAAAATCCAAAAGTTCTTCCCTTTAATTCCGACGAATCTCAATTCAGTTTAGTGAACTTAGTTTTGCTGAATATCCTAAGGGGGGAATTTCCTTACATTTTGACGGAAATACCTAGAAAATTACACTTCTGATCTTAAGTCATTCCACAGGGGTTGCATTTGTATGGGGAGAGCCGCCAAAAATACTTTTAGTGAACTTACCGATCTGAAATTTTTACTGTGTGGGTTTCGTAAAGTAAAAACTGATATATGTAAAAATGGGCGTGGTTGGACACTCCCAAACAGGAAATATAAAAATAATAAGGATTTTGTATAAAATTTTCGACGATCTTACAGTGTACAACTTTTTTTTGTAAAAATGGGCGTGCTTATACTCCTATCCACCCACTAACACCCACAAAACACCTTGTCTTCGAATTTAAAAAAAAAAAATTAGGAAAACTGAAAAACGAAATAAAAACACAAGAAACACAAAAAATAGTGCGAAAAACACTAAGCAACCAACTCAAATGAGATAAACTCAGAATTAGAGATGGGCGAGGGTAGGGACCGGCCCGCACCCACCTCTACTCAGAATAACAACAAGAAAACCGAATAGAAACTGCGTCACACAATATAAAAACTGCTTAAAACCAAAAAAGCTTTGATTACTTTTGGGAAAACTACAAGATCATCCGCAGGTTTCCGCAGCTTAACTAAACAGTTTTACAATCTTAAAGTATTAATAAATAACATGTAAAAAAAATTATTAAGGGGCGAGGAGGGGAACACACTTAAAACTTTAACTAAACACATGAAGGATGAACCAAAACATGCACAAAAACTTACGTAGCTAAAACAACGATAAACACAGAATACCACACGAATTATCAATATGTTTAATTGTAGAATTAAAGTCAATACCTTTATGTACAATATTCATTTTACACTATTTGCATTTAAAGAAATTCTTCACTATGTTTTAATTAAACAAAGTTAACACACTGCAGCGTGCTGCTGATGCTGTATAAAGTCAATGAACATATGGTCACACTTTCGGTGCAATTTTTAGAAAGTACAGTTGGAATAAAACCAAAACAAAAATGGCGTTGTAACGTTTACACAAATAGCTGTTAATAAAGTTCATTTTTTGAATTTTGGACTTGGACTTTGGATTTCACGTGGGTACTTTATCCATGGCCTGTACTGAACCGCCGGGCCTGAAAATTTCGTTCGTTAGAAATGAAAACTCAAAAATACATCGACTTAGAATTCTTAAGATGTTTGTTTGTACATTGTCAATAATAAATACGGAAACTCCAATCAATGACTTTTTTTCAGCTTTTTATCGTTAAATATCACACATAACGCATTTTTTCAAACAAATATACATTTTTTTTTATCAAACTGCCCTCGTAGCCTCAAGTGCGTCACAAGGTCTAAGAAGACGCGGGGGGAGCGCAATCAGGCCTCCGCCGTTTCTGAGTGGAGCAAGAGCTTCAAGTTTCAAGTCGAGAGGATGATAATGATGAATATAATGATGATAATGACTAGGCATTCGCATGCGCTTAGCAGTGGCATTAATTTGTCAATGTTTATGTTTTGAAATCAATATTATCAACCGAATAAATATTATTAATAATGATGCTTAAACACTTTTGAGTGTAACCAGTTCCATGGCGTGAGAGACTGCGATGGAGGGGATCATTAAAAAAACGCGTATGCAAATGCAAAAACTACGAGGCAGAGAGGTGCGCTTCAGCAATACTCTAATTATGCTTAATTCGAAATCATTTTACAACTTTCACTTGAACTAACAATTGATTGTATCCATTAATTTACACATTTGAAAATGCATTTCAAAAGTTTTTCCACAACACTCACCTAATTAGAGCCGTCAAAGATCATGATCGAAGCGAGTACAAGAGATAGAGAGAACTGTTCTGTCTGCCCTCAGATTACTGCATTAATTTCTGATGTCAAACTTCACGGCAACACTTAACGAAATATTTTTGTTTTATGTTTTGCATGTAATTAAACGCATTAACACGACGACGACCACAACAACAGCAGCAACAACAACCGCAGGCAACTGACAACGGCGTTGACATTAATGGCAGCCACAAAGTGCAGGCCACAAAAGAGTCCACCCACCGAAACGCCAAAAAATGCCTTGACAATACGTATACGATCAGAATTGGGAATGAGTTTGGCCTGATGCACCTGTCACTCTAACGTTCAATTCAAAACGTTTGCCGCGCCGGCTTTCTTTTTTTTTTTAGAGCCACAACCCCCGCAAGTGATCCAGTCAACCGCACGACGGCAAGTTTTCCAAAAGACTAACAACACAGTTTTCTAGCCAACAATTTTCATACGCCGCGTTTGCCGGCATAGCCAACACACAACACAGCTGCGTGTGTGCGTTCGGTTCAAAATGAAAAGCTCATATCATAAAACTTGCAAGCTTTAAGACTATGCTTTTACGCTACGCTCGTGGGGGAGCTTTTGTGAATGGAGCAGAAAACAATAACAAAGCTATGTTAATTGAGGCCTGAGTGGCTGGCTTACAAAGTGAATGAATTGAGCGTAAAAGCTAATTTCAAGTACCCATACAGGGTGACTATCACAAGAAACTTTACTAGTTCGAAGGTAGGCTCAGTAGTTATAGAAAAATAATTAAAAAGATAGTGGAGAAATAAACAAATATATTTTATAAATAAAATTGTTAAAAGCATAATTCTAATTTCAAGAAAAATTAACAAATCATGTAATTATCAGCTGACAGGTACCACTACTAGCATCTGTACTAATAGCATCGTTATTGTAGAGCTTGCAAAATGGGCAGAAGAAAGAGGATGTGAATCCTGCACGAACTTAGGATCAGCTCATGGGGCAAGACATATCAAGCCCTAACCGCAATAAAAAAGGAAGCGCCATATTTTCGAAAAAAAAATGTTAATGCAAATATGATCAGCAATGTCAATTATATCTAAAAAACACTCTCATTTTTGCGCTTAGGTCTCGATATGTTGCGCTGGAATAGCTTACAACAATTTTAAATCGTGGGGTTGTTGTCGAAATATCATCTGGATGGAATCTTTTTATACACTTGAAAAGTGTATGTCAATTTTGCCCAGAAGTTTGTAACGCATTGAAATATTCACTTCCGACCACATAAACTATATATATTCTTGATCAGGACGACGAGCTGAGCTCAATTCCGACTGTCCGTCCGTCCGTCTGCCCGTCTGTCTGTTTCTACGCGAACTAGTCCCTAAAGTTTTGCACTTAGTCTTTTTTTTACTGCACGCAACTAAAATGTCGGAACCGGCCGGATCGGATGACTATAGCTGCCATATAAACGATCGGTCAAAAAACTAGTTCTAGTAAGAAAAACTTTTTTATTTTCTATAGTAGCGTCCCCAATCTTGGTATATGTTAGTTTTATATGCTTTCACATAATTTTAAAAAAAAAATGTATCAAAATCCGATGCCTATAGCATATAGCTGCCATAGGACCAATCGGTCGGAAAATGTGTTTTAATAAGAAAAGTTTTTTTTATGGTATCAAATTTGTATTATCAATGATTTAATAATTTTAGATATCTGATATCTATATCCTATATATATTTTACCGGTTGAATCAGTTGGAGTAAAGATTTTCAAGTGTATTAAAACTTCACAGGCACAGTCGAAGTTGGCTTTGCCTTCTCGTTTTTATGTATTTTAGAATGCTGAACTCAAAAATAAAATTAAAAATTGTTTGTATAGACACGTTTTTGAATTGGAATTAGTTTTCTGGGTAGGTACCCTAACATTTTAAACCATATCTCGAGTTAGCATCTTTACATAGAGTCAAGCAAGGTATAAGTTAAAAGGATAAGCAGTTTATAATAATCTTGTTGAAGATTATTTTCCAATCAGTTTAGTAGCTTAAATGCTACATTCAAAAATATTTTTAAAATATCAACTTTATTCTTAAAAACGGTCAAAATTATTTAAAAAAAAATATAAATATGATTGAAAATTAAAATAATAAATGTATTTGCTTTTTACTTACGAACTGAAGTTGATGAAGACAATCTATGGATAAATAGCGAAGTTGTGTGCAATTGAGTGAAAGTAATAAGAGTCAAATTTGGGTAATTTATTAGAAAAAATTTTGTTTCGATTTTTGCTTAATGTAAGAGTTTAAATAGAAGCCCGATCACATAATAAAATCAAGAAGAAATCCACAGACGAAGAGAAAGAAAAAATACTTAAATACAAATTTTGTTTCCCCGAAATTTCAACTTTTTTTTGGCTTTTAATAGAATCATCACCAACCTTTCAATAAACTGAATTTGTTTGCCTTGTGTAATCTATAAATCGAAATTTGTATTTGAAAAAATTAATTGATACGACACTGCGAGAAACAAATTTAATTTAAACTACGACATGATAAGATAGCCAACTGGAACTCTTGACTTGGGATCCAATAACTTTTTTTTCTTCCTACTTACATATCGAGGTAAACGTTCTTTGACGCCTTTTGCAAACTTTTAAAAGCACGTTTTGGAAGAACGCTTTTAGGTGAAAAAGTGAATGATGCAGAATAAACTCAGAATTATTGAATTTATCGACAGATGTCTAAGGTTGCCACAAAGAAGTTTTTATCGGATTCTAACATCTTTTTTAAAACGTTGACTTTTTATTTGTACACCCAATAAATAATAGAGGTAACTTTGTGGGACTTCGTATAGAAATCGGCTATAGGAATAATGTGATCCCAATATAAAAAATGCTCATACGAGCTGTTGGACTTGACTGCACTTATTAACTACACCATTTAAATTGGTTTTCGATAACATCTGATGATTCAGAATAACGACAGAAGCCTCTTAGATTTCTAAAGAACTTGGGAAGGTGTCTACTACTAATGTGAAGAATGTGTCTATGGAGAGAATAATATAATTTTGATACTTAGGGACATCCCAAGTGTGCGGTTGAAAGGGGCATGACGGGTCTGAATACTCAACTATTGTAGCAATGATTTTGATTAATGGCATTTGCCCAATGATTATTTCATTTGAACGTGCGAAAGTGAAATCGTCTTGGAAATTTGATTTACACTGTATGCAATTTGTAGAACGTCGTTGTTAGCTGTCAATTGTTACTACTCGTACTAAGTAAGGAGCGAGTGAATGTTTTTTTTTTTTGTTTTTGCTTTTTAATAATGCTAACACATTCCAATAGTTGCAGTCGGCATTATGTTTATTCCCTCTCCCTCCCTCATTATAGAGGCAGTGTGAAATTTAACATATACTCGTCGAGCGTCGAGATGAGTTGAGGTAGGTGCTTTCGGGAATCAATCATTAATAAATGAATATGCATAGTAAGTAGGAGTAACATACTATTATATTTATGCATTTATATCAGTGTGTTGTAATTATTATTGTATTGTATAATGCTATAAATAAAATGGCATTAAATTAATTGACGATCAATTAATAATGCATGGGGTGTTCGGTGCAAGAAACCAAATTAATATGACAGCGCTTGTCGGGAGATTGCAAATGAAATAAATAGTTTATAAGTTATACGAAATATTAGAATGTTTAAGCATTTTGTTTTGTTCCATTAATTAATGGCTACAATCAAACATCAGCAAACTTGATTAATTACAAAAGTTAAGCCAAATGAATGCACTAATATTGTGTGATTGTTTGTATTGTCAATGCAATTGTCGGGCAATTAAGAAACAAACTTCACGCCGAGTCGCACTTTTGTTGCATTTGTTTGCTGATTGCCCATAAAAACGCATTTAAACAATCAATAAAATGCACTTCCTTTAATTGTTCCGCAGATTTTGTATTAATTAACTTGGCAGTTATTCTCATATCGAAGGGGATTTTTCATTGGATAAAAACAAAGGCATTTGTCAATACGATTGCATCAGAATTTGGGTCATCAGTTTTAAATATTTCGATCGTGAATCATTTTGAAAATATGATACTTTTGAATTTCCGCTAAAGAATCGAACAGAAAGATTTTCGCAAATATTTCCGAAAAATGTTTAAAAGGTTTTCTAGAGTAAGTAGAACTGTTCATCATACCGAGAAGAAAGCGTTCAATCAGAAAAGTTGCTGAGTGATAGGAAAAGTGTTTTGAAACTCCATCATACAACGTACAACGGATTTAATGTCGACTTTGATTGGCGTTAGGTGCGTGTGGCTCCCGTTAGAATCCTCGTTAGCTTGGTGATATTGGATGTCTTTGAAAAGTCGGGACAGCGCTTAATATGTGAGTATTGGTCAATCTACCGCTGTGTAGAGCCATTGTAGTAGTTTAGGGTGCAAGCCCCAGCCATGGTATAATTCTTGAAAGATATGGATTTTTCTATATGTTTGACGTTTTCGTGTAGCGCGGTTTCTGTATATATGGTAGAATTATATACATAAGGCGGAGATGCCAGCATTGGCCAGATAAGGGGTAAACGAAACAAATTCGTCAACCCTCGAAAAAGAAAACGATTGTTCATCAGGCCGCACCTCATATAATTTCACTATAACCCTTAGACTGGACCTTCTATTAACATCTTGGAGTCATATTCTGCATTTTGGTGTATACTAATTGTAAGAAAAAACAAAAGATCAAATCTTCAAGCTTTCACTGGAGCTTAGGCTTAAAATTTTTTATCACTCATACGCAGTGTGTTATTTTTATTTTTGACTATAAACAAAATAAGTTTATTCGACTTAACATTCGTATCAAAATTTAAATTAAAACCCTATTGGTTTGTATTTTATAATTTGACAAAAATTCAAATGTAAAAATTTTGAACTGTTGAACGTGTCGTATGAGTAATTTGGGATACATTGCTTCTTTTAAAACTTAATATATGTGGTACTTAATATTTTATTTTTTAAATATTTTAGCATCAACAAGTTAACTTTTTTAATGAGCTCTGGTCAAATGGGCGGGCGTGCATACAAATGATTGTATCAACAAGCCAAAATCGTAATCTCACCGCACGCCCAAGTCACGTTTTCAGAAGAAGCATCTCAAAAACCGGCTAGTCAGCGTGTCAAGTAGCAGCAGCAGCAGCAGTAGACCAGGTTAATGCCATTGTCGTCATCAATGCTGTTATGGACTTCCCCCAAAAAGAAAGTGTGACACATCCATTTCAGTGAATAAATTCTTCAAAACTACATATGTTTGCCATAACCTGTGTCCGTGTGACGTCTGTGACTGTGTCTGGCTGGGGGGCAGGCCCGGACTTGTTTTTGCGTGACAAGTATTTCCCTAAACAAGTCAACGCGAGACAATTTACTGTTAACAGCTGCTGGCATCAAAACAATATTTCGACGGGTCTTTAATTGTTTACCGATTCGATTTCAGCTGATCGATGTGGCGCTGTTGTTCGGCAGCACGAGAGTAATCCGCACCAAATCTGCCATTGTTAATTAGTTTCAATTATTGCGCATACGTCATGTTGAACATGACAATAACCACCAAAAACGATTGTATGCCATGACCATCATAATGTTAACATTGTTTTTTTTTTTGGGACGCTTGCGGAAGTATTGTTGGTAACTCAAATAGAACCCTGTGCTGGCAATTAAATTGTCATTAGCATTGCAGCCAGAGTTTCCAGCTGATTGAATGGTTACCAAGACGGCAGCTACGAACATTGGACAACTTTTAATGCAAATAATGGGCGAACGATGCACAAATCTGTCATAAAATGTAAATGAAGTAATTACAAAATTTATAGAGTCTGTAATAGCCAGTTATCGCACACAGTAAATCACAACCTAAACTGTACCTGGAAGAATCTACAACAACTTTCTAGTCCAGCCCCAATATCGAAAGCGATTGCGAATGGTTAGACAACTTCTCACTTCAATACGAGCCTGACTCACGGCTAGATAAACATAGTTGTCTAAATTGATTTAAAAGTTTAATTCGCTATCCCCTAATAAAGGGTATATAAAGCTCTGGGATTCATTTCGGTTGAAGTAAAATTTAATACCGTCCAAAAAATTTAATAAAATAATACAGATTAATGAGCTTTTGTCCCAACCCCCTTTAAAGAAATCCCGTTTGAGATATTGTCAAACCCAACAAAATGAAAGTTAGTCCATCAGATCGATCAACCAGATTTATAGGGCAGCTAAATTAAAAAGGTTTTTTAAACCTTTAAATATTAAACCTCTAGCTCTTACCATCTCTGCGATCTGCTTGTTCTTATGGACACACAGACAGACGGACATGGCTATATAGACACGGCTGTTGATGCTGAACAAGAATATACATAGTTTATACGGTCGGAGATGCTTCCTTCTGGCTGTTACATACATTTGCACAAACTCATTATACCTTTGGTACAGAGTATAAAAATCAATGAGATCGCTTCGGTAATACTAGAAAGTATCAAATTGATAATTATATACTTGCAAAGTGTATCGTAATTTTGGCCAGATTTTATTAATATAATATATAATAATAATATTAATTTCCGCCTCCATAAACTATATATATATTCCTGATCGAGACGACGGCGGACAGTAACAGATGAAACATACAAATGCGACAACATAGCGCAGTAAGTAAAAGCCCTTCTTGATGGTTATTTAAGAGTATCTTAAAGTTTTAGATAAAGAATTATTTTATATGGTTGTTGATTTAAATATTGTAAAATGTCTTTCAAATGATCACCTTGACTCCGCTTACACTGGCTGATGCTATCAATCAAATTTGCAATTCTTCTAAATAAATTCAAATCGAAAGCGCTACCCCATAATCAGTGGGAGAATTAATTAATAACCTGTACGAGTACATTAATTAAAATGACAAAGTTTTGAAACAAACTTGATCAACTTACATACCAGGGGAGACTGCATACCAAATTGGGTACTCTAGCTCCTGTAGTCACTGAGATCTACATAAGTGGTGATGGTTGATCATAAAATATTTCCACGAACTAAACATACACTTCAATGATAAAATGAACTCCAATAATATTAGCATATCATATTCAAGAATGGTGAAAAAAGAGTTAATCTTTTAGTCTGAACAGTCGATCTCCCAGTGTCAAAAAGTTGATATTAAAATGTCAAACATTACTGAGCTTAAATGATGGAATAATGTTAAATATAAATAAACTAAACTCGAGGAAAGCAAACTACGGTACATCGAAGTTTAGATACACTTGCAGTTGGCATATATTTATATGCATACAGGAATCATATCTTACTTAAGCTATTCTTACTTCGTTTAATGAAACTTTGACTTCTGTTGCGTCACGAAAATAATTAGCACCTCAAAATTAATAGTATTTATCTATAACTACATTATATGATGCAATCATCATATTTGGCTGGTTACGACAAATAGAAAGAATTCTATTTGCCAAGTTTAATTCAATTCAATTTTATTCTCTTTGCTTATACTTAACAATTTGTTAGAATCTTTTCATTAATGCAGTGAAGAGTTGCAATCTATAACCGTATTTAACTTCAAAAAAGATTATTGTCGGTGTGGCTGTCTTGTATAATATCAAATGCCCCTTTTTTATCTTCAATGAGCTAAATAAAAACTTGTGGATTTCAAATTGATGCAGTTTTCACAAATTTATCTAGCACAGAGGGATATACAAATCAGTAGTAAATGGTAGTAAATGGTAAATGGTATTTACTTATTTTTACAATAGAAATTAAGATTGGAACTTAAGCTTTGCTAAAAATTTGAGGATATGTTGAAAATGTGCATCTATATTTTTAATTGAGGTTTAGACAAGCCAGACTGATGTATCCAGTCGAATGTGGAGTGCTGCCAGGTCAGGTTATAGCACTGCACCATCGCACCCGCTTGAGATGCTACTTGAATTTTGGTACGGTGGCGGAGTTTAGTTCATTTTTTTTATGAATGAAACATTTTTTTCAAAAATCATATCGGGGATTGGCAATGAGAGCAGTGATGTCTGTAATGTAAGTTAGCAGAGAAAAGTTGTCAGTGTGATTCAACCAACTCGCTTTAAAGCTTTATATTATCTGCCTAGGCCTGCTGCTTCGTCAAAAAAGGAAAAACAAGGAGATTTCACTAGTACTTTCCATTTTCCGAAGCACTAAACATGGGTATTATTTACGGAACCAAAACCTTGTAAACCTGCACAGTCGTGGTTAAGATCAGCGATGGGCAGGTCTTTTGGCAGTCACCCCGATCCATTATTTCTCTAAGCAATGGCGATTTTTGACGCCTCTCAGTCGCACAGGCAATTGTGATGGTCGCAATGGTGGCACCAGTTCGCAGCGAGCAGACAGGTTAAAAAAAAAACAATTAAACAACTGCTCGAATCGAGGCTCGCTTATAAGGGTTGCTTTTTTCTGTTGTTGTTGGACTGCTTCCAATCTCAAATTTCATTATTACCGCTGGTCAAGGTCAGGATTAGACCAGGGTACTAGAGAACGCACAATTCTTCCATTTTAAAGCTTAATCAAAGGGACGGAAGGGGAAACCCCCAAAAGGCTTTTTCCCTTTCATTTTTGTGGATGTTGTTGTTCTTTGACAAATAATTTTCTTCATATCTCACGCTTGCTTACCCCTAAATTAGGCAACAGGTCAATAAGCGTTAAACAAAAAGTTCAACTATATTTTCTAAGCTGATTGCTTCTGATGATTTGTGTATTTAACCCTCAAAACATTGTATCGACTTTGATCGATTTACGGCACAATGCGACTGTGCGTCATGTCCGTACAGTTTGGTGGTTGGGTGCCGAGGGATTTCCAAGCTTCTAATAAGCTGAGCTAGTCATTCATTTCGATCAGGCCCGTTCCCACTATGACTTTGATTGTGTGAGTGTGTATGTGTGTGTTTGACCTGCCAATTAGCGAGTGCGACTGCCAGGAATTTCATTTCATTTCCTACGTCACTGAACTCGAACTCGGACTCGACGAGATAAACCAAGCGACTAACTAAATAAGGCAACCCAACTACAGCGAGACAAATAATAATAAACGCACACACACACACACGCACACAAGCTGCGAAAGGCAATTGCAGCTGCGGTACGAGCAGGAACTGGTTTTGTTTTTGTTGCTTTCTGTCATTCTGCTCTGCCATTCTTCTTCGACTGCGCGGTCGCGCTTGGATATAAAAGTTAGTCGTGTGCTGGGATTCTGATTAGTCTTCGAGCGCCGTTTACAAGTACATAGTACGTGAGGGTGAAGTCTTGAGCGTGCGTTACAAATTTTTTGGCAAGTGAAACGCAAGTGAAGGAGCACCAATTCGATATTAAATACCCAAAAAGGACTTTTGACTCTTTGAAATAAAAAATAAATAAACAAACGTGCTTAGTGTTAAACGGTCATAAAAACAGGCTCGCGAAATATAACAAAAATCAACCAAAAGAACAAAAATCAAGTGCCCCAAGTTTTCAATCACATCAAAGTACGTATACGTAATATTTAAATATTTTACCAAAATGCATATATGCAAATTGATTGTTTTAGTGCATGCTTACCAGCTATTAGCTAAATTATTTTCTCGCAATATTACAAAACAAAATTACATCATTTAAATGTTTCGACAGAAAAAAGTTACAAAAAAATCATTAAGCTGAGAGAATATTGGAAAAAGTAAATAACAATGAAACTACAAGGTATATTAAGATATGTGAAATTTTATTACACAAATTGTAATCATTAGTGAAACTTAAATTCATATATACAAGTATGTGGCTATTATGCCTAACAGAGCCTTACGAAACGAATCTTTTACAATTATCAAACAAGGATGCTCCAGAACCAAACCATATTTATCATATTTTTTTAAAACAGTTTTTTTTTCTGATATATACCCTGCAGTTTGGCTCAGTACAGAGTCAAAGCTGATTTGTAAGGGCTGGTATTAAAATCAGGGATATTTTGATTTCAAATAATAAAAAATTAGGTACATTCAAATGCAAACCATTTTATTATATAAATACATTTTTGTTTCGAATAATAATTTGCTTAAAATAATCGCCGAGTAGACGAGTACGTCTATTTTCTAAAATTCTATTGATAAGCTTGGCACATTAAATTTTTACCTAGCAAGTTTATGCATTTTGGAAATACTGTGTTCCAAAACCAATAAATGGATACTTGTTTCTTATATTCTATTTTGCATTACTTCTGAGTTAACTAAAATTGGAAAACATTTAAATACTAGAGCGTCAAATAGTCATTCAAGAAACCATGGTTTGAGTAGAGGGAAATTATACAAAAAATACTTTGTCAAAGCAGATAGATATTAGATATTAGATATTTTTATATATATTTTCTGATTACGCAGCTAAACTTTTAAAAATAATCTTAATGTTACCAATAATACTGCTTGATAATGACCTTTACATTTGATTTGCTAGCAAGTTTTTAGCCGGCTTGCGAAAATGTTAGTTATGTTTTTCATAACTGAAAAGCACCAATAACACCACAAAGTAAGATGTTGGTTTTGCCCTATTGCTCACTTAGCGTTCCCAAGCAGTTATACCAATTCCCTCATAGAAGGCATTTGTTCACCTGCAGAAGATGTCTACTGAAGTAAGATTCAGGAGGTTCGTAAAACAGCTGTATAGAGTACCTGATCACTTATTGCTATAAGCTTGAGCCGGATAAAACTTTTTAAAGCTTTTTAGTCAACATTTTGTAATAAATGTAGCAAAAAAAATAAATGTTTACAATTTGTACGACGCATAAGACATGATAATCTAGTAGGCCCTTATGTTGTCTTGTTCTCATTGTGAATAGATTGTCATTTGGCATGGAAAACAAGACAACATGAAGACCTACAGATTATTAGGTCCAAAGCGTCGAACAGTGTGAACTCAGCCTTACTTTTATTAAATAAATATTCATCTTTAAACATTAAAAATAAAAATGTATTAATTTAGTTTCTACCTTTAAAATATTTTGTCGAACTTTACTCTATTTGAACATACTTTCCTTACATTCCATTAGATTACCTGACTTAAAGGAAAATATTGAAAAATTATTTATTAAAATAATTTGGCAAGCGAATGCCAAAAAAGTTTTCAACAAAATAATAAGCAAATATATTTTTTTTTTTGCCGCAAAGCAAAAGTGAATATTATGTTCAAAAGATAATAAATTAATAAGAAAAAATCCAACAATTTTCAATTAGACTTTTCATTTATGGAACTAATCAGAAATTTATAAAATTATACAAATAAAAATGCTAAGTTCATATAATTGAAATTGTTCTGCTCTCTAATTCATGCACCCTGCTTTAGTTATTCAGTCCTGGAATGACACATTGTCGAATCAATTTGTTTCCCCTTTTAATCAATAAGCAAATCAATACGTAAAACTGATTTGCTTTGCAACCCAAGTATGTATTTTTATAATGCTACTTGCATGTAACCCAAAAATATATGCCCATATTTTGTGTTTGCTTTTCCCCTCAGACCGTTTCAGGAAGTGACAAAATTTATAATTAAAATTAACTTAATATATAAAAAGAAAACCCGCCTGACGGCATCCAATTTACAATAAGCGGTCAGTTTTTTTGTGTAAGAATTCATTTTAAAATGCAATTCACAGGCAACACTCAAGGCGAGGCAGTGTCATAAAACAATAACAAAACAAATGCCTAAGGAAAATTGTTAATTAACAAAGTACTAAAAACAGTCAAAAGGTCGGTTAATGTTTTTTGTTGCGAAATTGAGTTAGCACACAATTAATAGCAGAGCTTAACAATTTTGCAGCAATTGACTATGTCATGACAAAACGCTTGACTTATTAGACAAGCAAACGATCAGCATCATAATGAATGTTAACATATCCAAGAATTGGCATTTAATTTGTCTTAAGTACGAGCGCGCGATCTACTAATCAGTGGCAAATGTGCATACTGGGTCAAAAGCGAGTCAAAATGTTAACACAAATTTCAACAGGTTTAATTGGAAACATGTTTAATCACATAAATATTCTAAGCTTTACATAAATCAAACAACTGGACATATTAAGTATCGATGTTGACTTTTACTTTTACTTAATTTCTAGCCAGACCTCGATTAATTGCTGTGTATATTCTAGTAAAAATGGTTTATTGTTATTTTAATGTGAACAATTTTACATACTTCAATTTGTTTATTTGTCAAAAACTGTTAATTTGTCTGATGTAATCTATTATCTTATATTACCTATCACGCGGTGCAATTTTCTTCATGAAGCTCTCAATGATTTCATTTTGAAGCATTTTTAAAACTCCATGCGCATTCACCAAAAAACTACATGCCACGCTGGGTAATAAAGCCTTACCAGCGTCGGCTGCCCCTCTTCACCTCTTCCCTACAAACAAAACCTTATGAAGAACTTCATTAAGGAATCTTCGTCATATAAATGCGGACTCAATTTAAAAACCCTTTTTAATGCAATCCGTAAAATCCATGATGAACAACAATTATATAACAGTGCTTTGATGTGTTTATAAAAACCTCTAAACAAATCCTCCACATTTCTTTAGTATTTGGGTTGTCCTAATTCCGAATCTCAGACTCAATCACAATTTTCGTTAGTATGGCCAGCTTTTATAATATTATTCATACTTTTCATTGAAATTTTGAGTATATTCATGATAAAATGTAAAACCAAACTGAACCCAAATGGCAATAGCGTTGCTTAAAAAACACCCCTTACAAATCAGATTTTCGTGTTTTTTCCGTGCCTGGCACGAACACGAACTAACTTAAAACGCGACGAAAAAAAAAACATGTTTTGAGTTTATGCTCCAATTTAACTTTCATAGTGATTTTACAGCCCTGATATAAATTACTATGTATGAATGTATAAACACAATGATCCTTCACATGTTCTATGCTTGTTATTGCTAAAAAATGCAGATTTTCAAGGTGTACTTTTACTTCCGCTTATTGCTAAGCATTTAAACGCTCCTTGGGGTATATATTTAAACATATAAATAATCTTGAAACTATTAGTACACTCACTTTCATGGTAGTTGGGCCCAATGTCCAATACTTATTTTGTGGACCATTTGTCAATTGATGGATTTTTAATTGCAATTGACTCGTACGTAATTCTTGGCTGGCTATTAATTATAATAAGTGTGCATAATCTCCTATTACCATATGCCTAACAAGCGTTTATGACTTGGACAAGTTAAGACAGCCGACAATTTGCATTAACACGAAGATAATACAGATATATATATATACATATTTTGTTAATGAACTTGTTAAACGATTATTGCGTTGACGTAAAGCTCGATATATTATGCAGAATTTGTAGTCTTGTGTGGTTTTTCAATTGACTCATAAAATCAACAACAACAGTGACTGTGAAATTCTGTGGAAAAAAAGTACCACATAAACAGCAGCAGAAGCAGCAGCTCTCATCCCCAAACAAATGCAGTGCGCCCTGTTATGGTTTAAATTAAACGGTTGTTTTTAGTCAATTAAGCAAATCAGCGGCAGCAGCGGCAAATGATTCGGACTTGCTCGACTCCCACAAGTGATTCGACAGCTTAATTTGTTACAGAGAAAGAAAACATCAAATCCTACTAGTCAAAGAGTACTGAAGTAAAGTACGCCTTACTTACTTAAAACCAGGGAATAATACCGTTACTCATATTATTTTCCCATACCCATATTCAATTTAAGTTTCATTATACTTAATTTAAGATTTTTTTTGACTTGATTAAAGATTATTCGTATTCTTTTTGTGAAAAACATACGTTTTTATAGTTCGATTGAACTTAACTTTATGACAGTTTTTTTTCTCACTGTGTATACACACACTTAAAATATATAAACAAAAAACGGAAACATTTTACCCAAAATGCCTGATAAATGCGCGAGCGCAGTGACCGACCTTCCTTGGGACAAATTGCTGGTCAATATGCAGCAATCTAACACCCAGGCCTGTAATTATGTAAATTACAAATTACATGGCGCGCTGATAATTATGGAACGATTTTCCGAAAGCCACAAAATTAAACTTAAAACTGAAAACTGAAAACTAAAAAAACAATCTAACCTTGGTCGGAAAATTGTTAGGCAGCAGCAGCGTATGTGCATGGTTTGTTGGTCTTAAATGCTTTTCAATCGAGTTGGATTTCACCTCATCAACAGAGGCAGCGAAGGTGAACAGTAGTAGCGGTTGCCGCCGCTGCGGATGCGATGCGGTGCATTAAATCGATGATGTGAAAAGCCAAGAACAAATGAGCTCAAGAATGCGCCCGGGTCCATAATACAATGGACAATGGACAGCAATGGAGATGGGATGTATGTATGCAGGGGCATTGTATGCAGATTTACAAACAAACATATAGTAAGCGCAGCAACTAATTGGACTCACACGGCGCATACGTAACGCGCTTGGGAAATGGCATTGAGTTCGCTACGGCCGATTACGTATACGCCCCATAAACACTTGTTTTACAGAACTGCCAAAAGCAAAATGTATGTCAAACCAGAGTCAGAACCAGAAGTTGAACAACTTCTTGCAGCACCAGAGCTGTTAAAATTGCGCAATTTCGATTTAAAAGTCCAACTTGTTTGGCGCTTGGAAAATACCTCGGAAATACCACCAACTCCATACATAATTCATCAGCAAAGTTGTCCAACATGCCCAGTGGTCTCTTGCTTCCTGGATATGGGCACCTTCTTTCAAATTGAAAACCCAGTTTAACATAAACTAAGGCCAGTGTTTACCCAAGTAATTGGTTGGTCTTTTTGTCTTCGGATTAGAGCGCTTGACATTGAAGCCCAGACAGACCAGAAATTGTCTGCTCAATGACATTTTACTTCTAATTAAGTTATTTTTATTACGAAAACGAGCAAAAGGCTACTTACCAAGTAAGTTAATGCAGCTTTAAGACCTCCAACTTAAGTTGCAGCCTAACCAGAAGTGGTGAAGGAGGGGGGAAGACGGAGGTACGCACGTGAAATAGGACACAGCTGGGCTTGGGTACTATAATTATTTAATACAATTAACATGTTTTGGTTGCCGCATACCAAACGACACTTTAAACCTACAAGACAACCATAAAAACAAAGACTAAAACTGGATTTACACAAATTTGAACGCCAATAGACTCTTTTTCTAAAGATAGCAGAAAGCTTGTAATTATAGATAATGCCTAGCAACCTTAGACAAATGCAGCTGGTAAAAATTTTTAACTGCTTTATTTTGACATTCACATCACGATTATTGAGTTCGTCACACTTGATGATGGGCCAACTTCGACGATGCCTTTTATTTAATTTTCAATTTTGCTTTAAGTAATTTGAATAAAAGTGTTTTCAACTATAATTAAGTATCTGGTCTTAGAGACAATTAGTCATAGAAGAATTAGTTCGTTGGGGCTTTTACACGCTTTCATTCAATATCAATTAGTTGACTTGATCACGCAATTTTTCCCTCTTTCTTTGGAAATAAAAACTATGTGGCAGTGATATATAAGTCGACATTATTGTGACTTTTCTATATTTTAGATTGGAGTTTTTTTAAGACTAAGACCCGATTTTTCATCTTCTCCAAAAAAGTATGCAATGGAAAAATCGAATTATTTTATCACGAATCTGTCATTAAAATTTCCATCTAGTACAATCACTTTGATTATGAAGTGATGGTAGATTTCTGAACTACAGTTCTGCCTACTTGGTCTTTGGTTAACTAATGGCCTTTGCACAGACTAGGGTAATCTAGACTAAACGCTGCTTTTCGGGAGAGAGACAAACTAAAAACAGAGCGAAATGTACTTAATCTATTTTAAGACGGTCAGAATTGGGATTGAAAAAATTATTCTTGATATAAGAATTTTGTACCTGAATTAAGTATTTCCCGTACCGTACTTACTGTACTGTTGGCACCGTTTGTACTTTTTTAAAGTACAAAATTCTAGATTTTTAATCCACCAAGTTTGGTAACCCTGAGATGAAAGATATCAGAGTTATAACAATATAGCAACGGGCAATGGGCAGCACTTCACATAGTTTGTGAGGCGACACATTATAAATTTATCAGTAATATACAAACTTTGACAGGTACAAAGCATGAAAAAAACAACAGAGGATATTACAGACTTTTTTAATTTGTGTCTTAACTTACTTATGCTTAATGGGAAATGATTTTTTTCCTGCGTTAACTCAAGCTATGAATGGGGTTCAAAATAGTATATCTTGAGATGCATTCATAAACCCGTTCTATAAAGTTGTCATCAGTCTAATAGTCCAGCTATTCTAAATCACTTTTAATTGAATAACACCATGCTGATTTTACTGCTTTTGAAACGATTTAAAAATTATGCAAAGAAATACCATTTTATGAGATATTTTTGATTGATTTCGTCATTACATTTGAAGTTTATATGCTTTATAATCGGTTTAATAGCAATAAACAATTTCAGATGCAGCTATATCGTTTAAAAGCCAGAACACGTACAACTATAACTACAAATTTATGTCTTGTATGTACTTGTATGTACTTGACATGTATCCAAGCAGAACAAGCCAAACCTAGTCCAAACTATAATTAAAATAACTGGCAATAGCATCGAGAAGCAGGTGGCTATGCTAATCACAGTGCCGACGCACTGAAATATGCCAATCAGTAGCATGAACAGAAGCATTTACAGAAGCTACTTTCGTAATATATTTAGTTTGCACATTATTTTGCCCCCTAACTGGTACTTACTTTGTATAACAAAAGTTATGAAGATTGCATCATACAGAAAATGGGAAATTCATGCACTCGGAAAAAAATGGCATCCGTAGTTCTATAACGAACATGATGGATATTATAGAGATTTGTACCTCCAATTTCAAGTACGTTTCCTATGTGGAGTATAAATCATTCTTAAATTCCAAAGCGACCGTTAATATTACTTAAACAGGAAACAATTTTTATTTCGTACTTAAAGTAGGTAAGAAAAATTTAAGGACACACGTTCTTAGTTCAAATACACAATCTGCTCTTAAGATTCCCAGCTGATTATTTCACTTTTATTATTCTGAACTTTAGTGATACCTTCTGGGTCTTTAGTTAAGTAATGGAATTTCGTTCTTTTCAGGCTTTTTTTAACTTCAAGAACAAATCGGGATTGACAAAACAATTGTTGTTGTTCCAATTTTAAGTATTCAAGCTTTTTTTTTCAAAAATTTATGGGGGTTGATTTGAAAAGTATAGAAAGAATATTTTTTTCATATTCTTAAGCAAGGCTGTAAGCCGGTCTTAAACTGAACATTTCAGAACCGTTTCAGTTGGGGTTTATTGAAATAAAACGAACCTTCTAATTTAATAAACTCCCGAACCTATACCAAACCCCTTCTTCGTGTGAGTATCTATATCCCCTTATTATGTATGATTGCTTCAAAAGATCTCAAGATAGGAATCGGGCAACATAAATCTCACAGACTGCGGGGGATACTCTTTCATTACATTTCGACAACTGGTTTACGGACTTTTAAATATTGGTCGAAGACATAAATCATCTAATCACCCCTTTGACCATAGATCGTCCATTCATTTATAACGGGAAAAATGTAATAATGTATTGGAATAGACTGAATTTTCCACGATTTAAATTTGTTTATATTAATTCTTAATATAAAGCTAGCGTTTGTACTTCGAGTTTCGGATCAAGGTCTGGTTCAAGAGTTTTAAGGGTTCCAGAAAGGCTTGCAGCCTTGTTTAAAATATTCCGAAACGGTTTTATATCAAGTATTACTGGATTAAGAAATAGAATACGAACTTTGTAGTTATATTAAGCATTTTAACACTTACCGTGCCATTTATAATTCTAATTCAAATTCCATTGCAGAGTTATCCAATACAACGAGATGGGTTCATTGCCACAGCTGTCGATTGTAAAGGGACCGCAACAGGATTTTGTGCCACGTGCATTGCATCGAATATTTGAGGAGCAACAGTTGCGTCATGCCGACAAGGTGGCCCTCATTTATCAGGCTGGTAACGTGCCCAGCCAGAGTAGCTATCGCCAGATGAACGAGCGTGCCAATCGTGCGGCTCGTCTGCTAGTAGCCGAGACCCATGGACGATTCCTGCAGCCAAATAGCGATGGTGATTTTATTGTGGCCGTGTGCATGCAACCTTCGGAGGGACTGGTCACCACTTTATTGGCCATCTGGAAGGCGGGAGGAGCCTATCTACCCATTGATCCCAGTTTTCCGGCCAATCGCATTCATCACATTCTGCTGGAAGCGCGTCCTACCTTAGTTTTGCGTGATGACGATATAGATGCAGGACGTTTCCAGGGCTCACCCACCTTGTCGCTGACCGAGCTCTATGCCAAGTCACTGCAGTTGAGTGGCTCAAATTTGCTGTCCGAGGAAATGCTACGAGGAGGCAATGACCATATTGCCATTGTGCTGTATACCTCGGGCAGCACTGGAGTACCCAAGGGCGTGCGTCTGCCCCATGAGAATATACTGAACCGTTTGCAATGGCAATGGGCCACCTTTCCCTATACGGCCAATGAGACGGTGAGTGTTTTTAAGACCGCTCTCACCTTTGTGGACTCCATTCCCGAACTATGGGGTCCCTTGATGTGTGGTCTGGCTATACTGGTGGTACCCAAGGCGGTTACTAAGGATCCACAGCGTTTGGTGACCCTGCTGGACAAGTATAAGATAAGGCGTTTGGTTTTGGTGCCCACTCTGCTGCGTTCCTTGCTTATGTATCTGAAAATGGAGGGCGGCGGAGCAGCCCAGAAGCTGCTATACAATCTGCAGATTTGGGTCTGCTCTGGCGAGCCTCTAGCAGTTTCGCTGGCCAGCAGTTTCTTTGACTACTTCGATGAGGGTGTACACCGTCTCTATAATTTCTATGGTTCCACCGAGGTCATGGGGGATGTGACCTATTTTACCTGCGAGAGCAAGAAGCAGTTGAGTCTCTATGATAATGTGCCCATAGGTAAGAGTTGTGGACCTGCAACACTGACTCGCTGATTCACTTTTTTTACTTACTCAGGTATACCTGTGTCCAATACGGTTATATATCTGCTTGATGCTGACTATCGTCCTGTTAAGAATGGAGAAATAGGAGAGATTTTTGCCTCGGGCCTGAATCTGGCAGCTGGTTATGTCAATGGGCGTGATCCGGAGCGTTTTCTAGAGAATCCTTTGGCTGTTGAAAAGAGTAAGCAAGACTGGAAGCGGGAAAGATGGTTCGTCTAACCCGTTTCGTTCCGAATCCCATCCCAATTTTGCCACCTTATACCGTCTCCTGATCCATTCCGACCACAACTTAACTCAAATTAAGGATTCGAAATAATTTCTGGATCATAAATTAAACCCTTCCCCTTCCGAGGATCTTAAATTATTTTCCCTTTCGATCCCCACCCCAATTTTACTTCTCAACTCTAACCACATACCTTCCCTGTTCCTTCTCACAGAATACGCCCGCCTGTATAGAACTGGAGACTATGGTTCGCTGAAGAATGGCAGTATCATGTACGAGGGCCGCACTGACTCTCAGGTGAAGATACGCGGACATCGCGTAGACCTCTCGGAGGTGGAAAAAAATGTGGCCGAGCTGCCGCTGGTAGAGAAGGCCATGGTTCTATGCTATCATGCCGGGCATGTGGATCAGGCTATTTTAGCCTTTGTCAAGGTGCGCGATGATGGTCCAGTGGTCACGGAGCTACAGCTGGAGGCCCGTCTTAAGGACAAGCTGGCCGATTACATGACTCCACAGATTATTATAGTGGAGCATGTGCCGCTGCTGGTGAACGGCAAAGTGGATCGTCAGGCACTACTCAAGACCTATGAGACGGCCAACAACAACGAGGGTGACTCAAGCATTGTACTCGACTATGACTACTCTCAGGTGCCCGAAGAGCTGAAGTTAACGGCAAGAGATCTCTTCGAGACTGTGGGCGGTGTAATAGGACGCTCCACTCGCACCACTTTGGCACCGCACAGCAACTTCTATGAATTGGGCGGTAACTCCTTGAACTCCATCTTTACCGTGACCCTGTTAAGGGAGAAGGGCTATAATATTGGCATATCCGAGTTTATAGCAGCAAAGAATCTGGGTGAGATTATTGAAAAAATGGCTGCCAATCATGATGCAGTGCAGCTGGAAGAAGAATCGCTTAATGCCTGTCCACATCTGAAAATGGAAGCAGTTGCACTTCGCTTGGAGCATCGTCAGGCGGTCATTGAGTGAGTAACTAAGGAATTAAGCCATCAAGAATCTTTGAGGAAGATTAATGTGTACTTTTTTCCTGCAGCATTATTGTGGATAGCTTCTATAACAAAGCCGATCTGGAGCAGTGGCTCAAACCGGGTGTACTACGTAGCGATTATAGCGATATTCTTAATGTAAGTCTACCAAGAGGCATTTTATTTAAGGATGTTAGATCCTAACTATTTGTATTCCTACAGGACATCTGGGGTGTGCTGGTGGACCGTGAACTGAGCTTTGTGATTTATGATCGCAACACAGATCATATCATTGGTACTGCCTTGAATTTTGATGCACGCAATGAACCCGAAGTGGACATCAAGTCCAAGTTGCTCATAGTCTTTGAGTTCCTAGAGTTCTGTGAGGGTCCCATACGGTAAGTGATTTCTTTAAAAATGGAAAATGGAAATAAGGTTCAGTTCAAAAAAGGACCTCAAGTCGAATTTTTTGGGATCTTAAATATCTGTAAAATATTGGAATTGGTACATCATTCAGTAAAGAAGCGTATCGAAAATGATATTGAAATCTCTCAGAATAACATAGAAAGTCAGCATCGTCAATCCCTTTTCGATAATAAGGCACTTTTAGTTGTCGTGGAACACGCGCTCTTAATTCAAACACAAAATATCCTGCATTGAGTACGAAAGTCTCCAATAAAGTAAAAAAAAAGAAAATTAAAACTTTTCCTACTTGATTAAAAAATTTTAAGAGCCTAAAACTGGATCATTTGGTTCATCTTTTAATGTATTCACGATTTTGTTTCAAAAATGTACCCTAAATTTTATGAACTCAGGTGAAACATTTTTTGTACTTACTTTGAGTACATAAATGCATGATTCAAGTATAAATCGGGATGGGTTCAAGTGAGTTTCAATCTAAAAGTAAGACTAAATTTATCTACATTATTTCGAAACGTTCTAAAATCAAACAATTCGGGATTGGAAAAATCGTACTTAAAATAAGAATTATATACTTGAATTAAGTCGGTGTTTTTGTACTTATCGTACTATTGACATAAACTCATATTTGCTTTTAAAAACCTTTTAAAATTATTCCGAAATTCTGACATTCACATAGACCCTTTATTAAACACTTGCCTATCCCCAACAGCGACAACTATCTGCCCAAGGGTCCAAATCAAATCCTTCACTCCTTCATGATGGGCACCTCCGAGAAACTGAATCCCCGCGAGAATATCGCCTGCATGCATTTCATGGAGCACGAGGTGCTACGTGTGGCGCGTGATAAAAAATTCGCCGGCATCTTTACCACCAACACCAGCCCACTGACCCAACAACTGGCGGATGTCTATCACTACAAGACGCTTCTCAACTATCAGGTCAACGAGTTTGTTTCTTCCGATGGCAGCCGTCCCTTTGCCGATGCGCCCGACGATCAGCGTGCCATTGTCAATTGGAAGACGGTTGGCAATTAATCATCCAATCGTTCAACCAGAGAAGATCTGCAGCGAATTTATCAAGCACCACGACGTATTATATTTCCATAGTTATTAGTCTTAGGCATAGTCGTATGTACTATAAATACTCGAACAATAGTGTGTAAAGCAATTTCATAAGTTTATGTTGACTAGTAAGTAAGCTTTCGACTTTGATGCAATTAAACAATCAGCAATCGATGATAATTAACCATACAATTTGTGCTCACTTGGCCCTCAACCTTGACGAATCGCTACGGGAAATTCCATTTGAATTCTAGTTGGAAAAGAAAAAGGTATTTACGATTTACAGCTGCCTGCATTAAGACATTCGAATGTAATTAATTAAACTGGGCGCATTTCGCAACAATTCAAAGAACGAAGCGTATTGAGTAATCAGTGTTTCTTCCTGATCACACAATTAGAATATTCACTTAATTGGATATCGAGGCACTTTTGAAACTGCGAAACTTGAATCCAATAAACTTCTCAAAGCACCTGAAGGGACCTGACTACTGCAAAACAGCTCACAAATGGACGGACAACTTTAGAACCATATTACCAAAGAATGAGCGAGAGAGGACTGAACCTTCAATCATTTCAATTTTACGATTTATTTCGCTTGTTGCCAGAGTTGATAAAAATAACAGGGGCCTGGCTCGAGGGCGCAAAGTGCCACGACTCAGCGTGCCTGCTTTAAAATAGAAAACTAAGTTACCCGATTCGAAACTCCTAAAGAAACCCAGTGTAAAAATAGTTTTTGTAAAGTAAGAATTAATATCTCAATATGCCCAGCATAATAGCCGTTCCAATTTCGACTTTTGCAGCTATTATAAGCAGATAATAATAATAACCTTATATTTGGATCAATTGTTCCTCTTTGAAAATTTAAGTACATTTTGCTATTTACACAAATATATATTGTTTTGGCGGTCGAGAAACGGACAATTTCAAGAGTGGTCTATTTTAATAACAGCATTATTTTGTTTAGAACCCATATTGGGAGACTAAAGACTATTAAAAATCTCAACTGGAAGCGTATTGTGGCATTTCATCAACAAGCAAACTAATGTTGCGATGACTACAAGAAAAAATGTATACAAAAAAAGCAAAGTAAAGCAGACAGTATGCGATTACATATAATATATATATCTGGGTATTTTCCATCAACATTCACATACGTATCGAATGGTTTAAATCTTAAAGCCATAAATACATTTACTTGGTTTATTCTCACCTATTACACAATTCGCGTTTTAAGTTGCTGTTACTGTGGTTGCTCTTGCTGACATATTATTGTACATCTATGTATATATTTATATATGCTTAACTTATACTTTTTATCGGGTTCTTTTTTTTTCATGGCTCCAAATATTATGCCGTTCTCTAAGTTTAATTACATAATGCTAATTATATATTTGCATATACATATTAGGTTTTTGTTTGTTGTGTGTGAATCTGAACGTTCGCCATTGGCCTATAACATCTTGAACTGATCTCCAGTCAAGCATTAAGCCAAATGTGAATGAATGTGTCGTAGGTATGATGTACGTATGTATGTTTGCAATGTGTGTGTGTGTTTTATTTCTGTGAACGGGGCATGTTTACTAAATGTTATAAGCGCTAGCCTTTACTAAATACTAAACAACTGTACAGCTAATTTACGTTAATTAATTTATAGTTTCATTTTTTCCAGCATTTGTCTCTTACGGGGATGTGGTTGTGACATGGATGGGATGGGATAATAGGGTTTGGTTTGAATTGGATGAAGGAGGGGCTGAACGGAGGACCAAACAATATCCAAAATCCATATACGCATGTGCAGCTTCAGCTTGGCTGTGTGGGTTGAGTTCATTTCGAGCTGCGCACTATGCGTATGACCCTTGTGGACTATGAGGCAGCATTTTGATCCAGCAATCTATAGTTCTGGAATGTCTTCCATTCGCCGGTGTTGTAATCCAGACGTATATGCGACTCCACCAGGCAGAGCGCCGTGTTGCCGTCTTCCTGTTGCACTTTTTCCTGTTTAAAAGATTGACAAACAAAATATTAAAAATAATAAACATTTCTGCCCCCAAATCTTACCTCTGTTTCGCCTAGTTTGATGACCAAAACGTTTTCAGTATTGGGTCGCGGATTTTCCCGCAGACCCGCCATAAAGCCCAAAATGAGCGCTTTGTCGGGACGTGAGACACGATTTGCCTTTCGGAACATTTCATGCGCCTTATGCACATGCTCATTCTGGAAGGGATTGTTAAAAGAGTTGCAGCATAGTTGTATTAGGTGGTGAATATTTGTAATCTTACAGATAGCGAAAGACCACGTCGTTGTGGCGCCTGCTGTGTTGGTTGCTGCTGTTGTTGCGCCGTCTGTTGCTGCTGCTGTTGCTGGGGCTGTTGCTGAGCCTGCACCTGAACCTGCACGGTGCGGGAAATGCCAGCATTCGGATTGTTGGCCTGACCTTGCCCCGCACTGCTCGTGGAGGTGACCAAACGCTGCTGCAGGGCCGGAGTTGGCTTCTGTTGTAGCAGAATTTGTTGCTGCTGCTGGCGCGGCTGCTGTTGCGGTGCCGTGGCAGCCGCCGTCGCTGCCGATTGTGTTATAATCGTGCGCTGCGGCGTGCTGTTCGGCGCCGCCTGCACCTGCACCAGCTGCGGCTGCTGGCCGGGTCGCTGTATCAGCGTCAGGCCCTGCGGCAGCGTGGTCAAACCTCCACCAACGTTGGTCATCACGGGGCGTATGATGGTCTGCTGTGGGGACTGAGTGAGTGAGTGGAGTTAATTGTGGTGTTAATTGATTCAGTTTACGCTCTACTCACATTGCCAATCACATTGTTGGGCTGCTGCTGTTGCTGTTGCACAATGACATGCTGGCCGCCCAGCGAACTGGTTGGTATCAAAGTGGGAAGAATTTGCTTGTTGGGCAGCGCCTGCTGCTGATGATGTAGCTGCATTCCCGTCGATGAAGTGGTCTTTACCAAACCGGGCGGTCCTGCCGCCGTAGTGGTTGTCATGAGCGTGGCGCCAGCGCCTAGCCCTTGCAGACCACCCACATTGCTAATCGGAATCTGCTGGTACATATCGCCACCGATGTTGCGCAGTATGACGCCCTTTTGGGTAAGTATGATGGTTTTATTTTTACCCGACGTGGGCGACACATTTAGCGCAGAGACGCCACCAGGGCCAACGGTTCCGCCCGGTTGCATCAGCACCTGCGACAACTTTGGCTGCTGCGTTGCCGTCGTATTAGCCACAATTGTATGCTGGGGATGCTGCTGCTGCAGCTGAGCCTGCAAATGCTGCTGCTGAGCAGCCTGAGAGGCTGGCTGTATGGTAACCGGACGATTGGGCAGTTGAACGTTCTGTATGTTGAGTGTGTTCGTCTGCTGTGCACCAGCTGCCACAGCCGCTGAGGTGGCCACCAAAGGTGGCGGATTGCTCGATACCACAGTGGTGGTCTGTTGCTGCTGTCGCAGAGGTGTCATTACCACACTCGATGTGCCTGATGTTTTTAGCAGTATTTTGGTGGGCGTCTGTCCACTGCCACCGGCTGTGGTCTGGTAGAGCGTTGTGGATTGAGGCACAGGACGCGTGGCTGTAAAGGAGGTCAGCGTTGGCAATAAAGCTGGATGTTGCTGCTGGGGTTGTGGGGCGGCCAGAATGTATTGAGTCTGCTGTTGCTGATGCTGCGGCTGCTGGGATTGTTGTGGTGCAGCCAAGTGTTGTTGCTGCAATTGCTGCTGCTGAGACATGGCTGCTGCACTTGAAGTTCCTGCCTGCTGGTGTTGTTGTTGCTGATGCTGTTGTTGTTGTTGCTGCTGGGCACGCTTTGCCGGTTGAATTATGGTCTGTGAAATGATGACTGGACCACTGTTGGCCGCCGTTTTCAGTTGGCTTAGCGGCATTGTCTTGATGGCCTGGGATGGTATGGTGGTGGTGGTGCTCGACGTGGGCAGCGGTTTCTGTAATACAAAGGAGAATTGATTAAAGAATGAAATTTAAAATTCTTTCAGGTTGGAGATTGTGTTATCAAAATCAACAACAACGCTTATAGCATTTGTCCCATTTCTTATTCCTAACGACCATGAAATAGTTTGATTCTAGCTTTAGGAGACAGTTTGGCGTTAAGTAATTAAGAATCACTTTCGTATCTTTCACATAGCAAAGACCCAAATTTCTCAATTAAAATAAAGCAATTGTAATATTAAATTCGGAAACGTAATCGCAGCAATGACAAAAATCCAACAATCATTCTAAGATGGAACAAATATTGAGGAATTCAAATATCTACGACAAGATTCAACCTAACGATTACAGGCCAAAATCAACCTATATGTAGATAGACAACATAAGTTGGAAATAATCACGAGGAAAAACAAATATTGACTGATAACAAACAAGGCTTTATCCCCGAAAAATAATACACTTAGATGGGTTTTCGACGATGATTAATTCATCGTCTTATCACCTCTAAATATTTTTTGAGAATTCCCACTGACCTAGCTTTAAAGGTCATGCAAAAAAGGTTGGAATAAATTTTTTGCCACCTAAAAATTAGTTTATAAAAATGTTTACGTTCTAGATAACTGATAATCAGGTAATCAAACCGGAGACCGAACCGAGCGAAAGAAACCGATTAAAACTCAGAACCAGAAGAGTTAAACGTAACCGATATTTGGCATCTTTTGAGAACCAGTATTTGAGAGCCGATAATTTTAGAACCGAAAACAGCACTGGAATCATCGTGACGCTACAGTTTCGATTCTGAAAAACTTTAGAAAATCTACCTAAAAGCGAATTAACTCCCCTCTTAGCTTTGATCGCTACAATTTGCCTGAGAGAAATCAAACAAACTCAAACTAACAAATATTATTCAACATTTTTTGGTTCTTTTTTTTCAGAACCAGGATAGCAAACCGATTCGAACATTTTATTATTTGAAAATTCCAAGTCTCATCTGGATTATCTCGAGAATTATAGACCGTTATAGGGTATTATCATCTTTATAAAATAGTTTTAATTAAAAGACATTAATAACTTTTTGGAGACAAACCAAAAAATGGGATGGAATATCCCGTATGGGTTTAAAGGATTTTTAATATTACAAGTACATTCTGATACGTACCGATATACCTAAATAAAAGCCAAGGTACCAATTGGTAAACGATTGCTGACATAAACTAGAACATAAACGGAACCTTTTACCGAAACAAACGATTCGGTTTGATTCCCAGATTTGAATAAGACTACGCTTTTTCTTCTGGTCCGATATATATAAATATAGTACAACCGATTGTAATTTAATAATTAATTACGGTCTAACTTCATTTTCTGATCGCGGTTCATATTAATTTTGAGCATGAATTTGGACCGGACGAACTTAATTCATCCTCCCATTGAACTCTTTGATTGATTGATTTAGTTTCTAGCATTTCTCACATGAGTTCATATAGATCATGCCTCATGTCATGAGCTGTGATAGCTAGAACTAATATATAGGTTAAATTGGTTCATAAATGAACCGATCCGAGGGCGTTTTAAAATCGTTTCAAAATTAGATATGATTTGAAACGGTTTATATATGGGTTAACGGTACTATACTATACTAACGATACTATTTCCTTTTCTGATTAAGGTGCTGTCTGTTCAGACTACCGAAACAACTCTGCGACTTCGAATTAGGTGCTGTTGGACTACGAACCGTTTTGCCCTCGTCATAAATTAGTATTAAAGCATGTGCATTTTCACTCACCGCTCGTTGGGCGCTGGGCGATGAGGCCAGTATTACGGGCGTAGAACTATTGATCAGTATGGGTTGCTGCTGCTGCTGTTGTTGTTGCTGCTGCTGCTGCTGTTGCATCTGCATCTGGGCTTGAGCTGCCTGACTGCCACTGGCTGTGGCGGCAGCTGCCGCCGCCGCTGCCTTGGCCTTGGCAGAGGTAATCTTAACGGAGATGTTGTTGGGCAAATTGGCCAGAGGACTGGCCGCCTGCCTTAGCTGCTGTGGCGTGAGTATGGTTGTGGCAGAAGCGCTCGCGGAAGTCGATGTGGTGGCTCTTAGCACAGGTTTGATGTCCAGTTTCTCCATTTTGATGGTGGTGTTGCCCACAGTGGTTGTTGTAGTTGTTATAGTAGCGTTTGTTGTTGTCGCGTTGCTGCTGTTTTGTCGTTTCTGGGGCGAACTGCGTACCAGCAAGTGCGGCGTGCGCTGCACCGGCTGCTGCTGAATGATGACACGCTGCTGTGGCTGTTGGGTCGGAGACGTAGTCTCGATCTTTTCCAGTTTAATGTTGGCGGGCACAATGATTTCTTCGCTCTTGATTTCAATCTCCTGCTTGATTCGCTTGGGGGTGTGATTGAAATTATTGTTGTTGTTTAGCTTGGCCGCCGACTTGGGAGTGCGCGGCGTCTTTTGTTTGCCGCTTTCAGGCGTCTTCGCTGCTCCTGCTGTAGTTGCGGCCAGGGTCGGGGTGGCCTGAGCAAAGTTGAGTGTAGCTGCCGCATATTCCGGCGTCTCCGGATCAACCTGCATCGATTTGCTGGCCAGTTCGAGGTCATCTTGCGCCTCCTCCAGGCTGCCGGTGCTCTGGTTGAGAATTGGAGTTTCCAGTTTGATTTCAAAGCTGTTGTTGCCGGTTGTGGGTGTGACGGGCGTCGCTCCAACCGCCGCTTCATCCGTGGGCAAACTTTCAGCTGCCTCTCCGGTGCTAGCAGCAGCTACTGCTGCCGCTGCTGCTGCGGCCGCCTGTTGCTTCTGTTCCTGCTTCTTTTGCTGCTCCTCCAGTTGCTGCTCGCGCTTGCGTTTCTTGGCCGCGGCATAACCCAGCGGCTGCTCTGTGAATTCGATTAGCTTGATGCCACCATCTTTGCGTCCGGCAGGCGTGCGACTGAGATTGGGTCTCTGGGCATTGCCCGGTGTGTTGGCCGAACGAAAGCCCGTGGTGGGCATACGCGATGGTATGCCCTTGAGAGGCGTCGTATCCGTCATTTTACGGGGCATGCCGCGCGAACGCAATGGTATGGTGGGAGCCGAGCCCTTCTTCAATGAAGATTGGGCATCCGCGGACTTGTGTAGCAGCTCTGTGCGAAGCTGGGCGCTCTTTGGCTTGCGCTTAAGCGTGAAGTGCTTAACGGGTGCCGGTTGCTGCCCAACCTGTATGGAATTAACCAAAATTAAGCACCACAAAAATTGTCAATTGGAAATTTTCAACTTACCACTGAGATCAGCGCATTCTTATTCAGGTATTGACACTCCAGCGGCAGCATGCCCAGATCGGAATGCTTATTGACCAATTTACGCAAGTCGTTGACCATGTCCGTGAAGATGGGTCGAGTGTCCTCGTAGTCGGATATTTCTGTATTAAGCGAACTGGTGGCCGGAAATGTTTTCATCGTCTCCGCGAGCATGGAGACCCACAGTTCAGAATCAAGGCCGGCCACCTCTATGACCTCCTCCAGTTCGGCCTTCCACTGTGAATGAGATGTCCAGCAACAACAACAGTTAAATAAGTTACACCCACAACACCAAAACAACAAAACACACACAAACACACGCGTTTAGCCACACGCACAGAAAGTAAGCAAGAGCGAGCGAGAGAGCATTAAGTATACACAGAAAGTAGAAGTGGCGGGAAATGTTTTCTTTAACCATTGACACACTTAATTGCCAACCTGGCTAAAATCCGCTTGTGGCTGATTAGATTTATTTCCATTCATTGATATTTCACGCTGGTTTACACATTTTTATTGCAAAAAGCATAAAATTGGCATTATTTTGGTATTTTACTAACGAGCTGCTCGCAGCAAGTGTATGTACATACACATATGCATGCGTGGGTCTGTGTGTGCGTGTGCGTGGTGTACTTTTTTTTCTCATTCTTTTTTCTTTTTTTTTTACCTCCTCCACCAGACGGCGCGGAATATGCAGAAAGCTGAGCAGCAATTTCAATTTGACTTGGGTCTGCAGATCGGGAAAACATTCCTTGATATTGCGCAAAACCTCCTTGTTCAGTTGCGAGCATATTGAACCGTTTATCCACGAGTCGTTTGATGTGCCCAGTTTATTATGCAGCCACAGTGATGTGTCGCTGTCCCTTACGTTCGCCATTTTTCACGTTTACGACAAACCGCGCGCGTAGCACATACAACGAAGCAGCGACCAGCGAGCTCGCACACTTCAATTGGTAATGAATTGATTTATGAAATAATTATTTCGCTTAAAACTCGGTAAACAGCGTTTTAAAATTGTTTTATTAAGTTTTTTCTTTTCTCGGGGCGAGTGTGACCGAACACTAGCAAAACAGGTAATCCCACACAGTGAAAATGTAGATACATGGAAGTTATCGATAAATGGTCGTTAACCAACACTGATGGAGTAGAGTTATCGGTAGTGTAGTGTTCGGACTGTGCGTATTATGGCTATTTACACTGAGTACATTTAACATTAAACTGTGTTAAACTGTGATGTAATTATAGGGTGAGGCAAGTTCGTTTTTAGCTTTGTTTTTAGCTTGCAATTTGTACATACTCACACTCTCAGCTAACGTATGTATTTATTTTTAATTGGCTGCTGCTTTCAGTCACTATGTCGTGCCAAGGCAAGGTGGGAGAACGTTCTCTGTTATTGCATTATGCCCACGCATTGCCAATTAACAACTTTTGAACCTTCACTTACCCTGTCCACGCGCTCTCATTTAAAATACTTTCCATCTTGACTCACCCTATTAAATGCGCTTATGTTTTATTCGTTCGTCACGCACCCATCACTAAAGCTGTATTGGACACTATGGAAATATTGAATGAAGCCGCTCCACCACACAATTCAATCAAGAAACCCAGCCAGGTATCAACAGGTGGAAAACTCTTGATAGCGGCCACCGGAGGCGTAGCCCTGGGACTGTCCATAGTCTGTGCCAGTTTTGTGGCTCCGGCATTTCGTAAAATTTGTCTTCCCTACGTTCCTGCGACACCTGAGCAGATCAAACATGTCCTTAGTTTTCTACCCAAAAATGCGAAAAATGCAAAACTCTTGGACATTGGTTCGGGAGATGGACGCATTGTGTTGGGTAAAAGTGTATAAAATTCCTTGAATTTTCTCATTTTCACTTATGTAATCCCTTCCAGCGGCGGCCCAGCATGCCAAAGAGTTGAAGGTGGATGGTGTGGAGCTAAATCCTTGGTTGGTCTACTACTCCCGCTTGTCGGCACTAAGTCGAGGTGTGGGCAGGCAGACCAGCTTCTTTCGCCGTGATCTCTGGAAATTCAATATCAAGGATTATCAGTATGTGGTCATATTTGGTGTGGAGCAGATGATGCAAGATCTGGAGCACAAACTAATCGCCGAGTGTCCCAAGAATGCCAAAATTATAGCCTGCCGTTTTCCACTGCCACAGCTAGTGCCGCAGCGCATTATCGAGGATGGGGTAAACACCGTCTGGTTCTATGATCTAAGCCAACAGAGTCATTAGTTGTTATTTTTTTATTGAATATATTGGATCTTTATTGACTGGACTTAAGATAAATGCTAGAAAAAGAGGAGACAGCCAGGGAGACAAGGATACGCAATCGGAAAGCGTACTCCTCGCTGGACTGGTTGGTCAATAATACAAAAAATGTATAACAAAAGGGACGCGACCCAGAGAGTGGCAGGCCAGAGAAGTACGGAATACAGAATAGATATATTAAGGAACCATGAAGCAGCCGAGGCGGGGGGCAGTGAGAAGATGAAGCAGAGCTTTCATAAAAGCGAACAATACAGGCGCGGCAGCCTGACTAACTGATGTTCCTCCTGCTGCTGCTGCTGCTGCTAGAAACGTCGCCCCAAGTAAATGCAATTGCTGCTTTCCTCGCGATAGACATCCACGAAGCCAATCTTGGAATAGAAGCTCACACGTTCCACATCCAGCTCGGGCAAACACACGTGTACCCCGAAGCAGCCATTCGCACGCAAGGCGGCCAGTAACACAGTCAACAGGCGCTTGGCAATGCCATTGTCACGTTGCTCCGCCTCCTTTAAGGTGGCAGCGCTTAGCACAGCCGGAAAGGTGCCACTCACTTCGATGGGACAAGGATCTATCGCTGTGTTGCCATGAAATTTGTTCACAAAATCCAAGACCAACTTTTGCTGCTCCAGTGTGCCGACAGTGCCCGGTAGAGACAAAGATTTCGGATACTTTTCGCGCAGCTCCGTCAGCCAACATAATTGCGTATTGCGCTTGAACATATTCACATCCAAGGCGGCACAAGCATAACCCACAATGGATTCATTCTCATCATAGGCCACAAAGCAAAATTCCGGATTGAGGGTCAAGTGTGCACCCACTACAGCATCGGCCACAATGTTGATCACATTTGAGGGCCAGGGCAATGGCCAGCTGCCGAGGATAACATGTTCCAAATTACTTTGCCACTCCAGATATGTACGCGTGCAGATGTCATTGACTTCCTGTTCATCCGAGTTGCGATAAGGCCTCAGCAGATAGTAGTTGGAAGTGGGTCGTTCCGGCAGCTTGTAAACAAACAAATCATTCCCCGAATCCACCGGCATCAGGCGCTGCAAGTCGGCCGTAAGTCCGCCACGAAATACCCAGGGTTCCTGATCACCAGACATGAAAGCCTCCTTCCAGCCTTTACTAAACCCTGATATAAACACAAATAAGTGGCAAATGTAACTCTTTGTCATTAAAATGTTGGGGGAAAAACTCACATGTGTAGCTGCCCTCCGTGTAGGCGGTCATATTTTGCGGGAACTGACCCAGTCCCAGCCATTTGACATAACAGTTAAGCAGCGACAAGGCCCCGGAGATGTCCCATACATACGAGTAGAGCTCATGACAGATCTCCTTGTTCTGGCAGCCGGCTATCTTGGTCAACAACTGCTGCACACCGGCACATAGCACATCAAATCCCAAGCTATGCTGCAGCCATTCACTAACCTCTGGCTTGCTGATCTTGCTGCCATGCTCCTGCTGCTGCTGCAGCATCACATTGGCATTGGTCTTAAGCCAATTGAACTCCTCGAGCAGCTTTAGGCCACGGCTGCCATGCTCAAAGGGTAAATAAAACAGATCACACAGTAGGTTCAAGTCCTCGACTGTTATGGGAGCTCCTCTGAGATCCGTTTTGGCAAACACTCTGAAAGGGACATAAGTAGAGAGTATAGAGTAGTTATTTCTCTTTATCCCCGTACTCACTTGTTATTGAGCTCGGCTGGTTGCTCCTCCTCCCGCATTTCAGCATTTGATAGCGGCGACGAGGCGGAACTCTCCACATGCATGCTTTGTACAGATTCTAGATTCACAGATTCCATTAGCACATCATCGGTCACTAGTTTGGTAGCCTCCTCCTCTTTGGGGGAGACTTGTGAGGCAATGCTGCTGCTACATTCCATGGGTTCATTTACAACGCTCAGCGGGCTCAGACTGTTGTCATCCAGCATGGTATCCACTTGTAGGCTGGCCTTAATAACAAAGTCATTCGGCTCCCCAGCCCCTTTCGGGCTTTGGGTTACCTCCTTCTCCTCCGACAACCTTGATTCGTATAACTCTGCTTTGGCCTCCATAATGGGCACTGGAACAATGGATATGGGTATCTTCTTGGGCAACTCAATATTGCAGGCTGCTGTGGTTGGTATGGGATTTATAATCTCCTCGTTTGTCACCACTTTAGTGGGCGATACCAGTGAGTTCATTACCGGATTGGAAATGGGCGTCATCGAGGAGCTGACAGTGCTACAAACATCGGCCAAAGCCTGCAATTGAGTGGTATTCACCTCGGGCACCGTTCCAGTGCTTGTCGAGGTGGTCGTGGTGGTGGTCGTCAGGCTCATGCAAGTGTTGATCGACGGTATGATCGGTATGATGGGCATGACCATTTGAACCTGCGGCTGTGGCTTGGTAATCGGTCCCCAGGCCTCCTTTTCCATAAAGAATTCCGGCAGCCAATCGGAAATGGCATTCCTGACAAATAGAACCCCCTTAAATTATGTCCACTTCCAACTTTTAAGTGTACAACTTACTTGAGAGCCAGTCGGGGATGGTACACATTCTTCGACAGAAATTCTACGGGCAGCTCGTCCTCGTTTTCAGTCTCCAGTTTGATATCGGCGCTCAGTGAGCTGTTCATCTTGGCATCCATTTGACAGCGCGACCAAAAGGCCAATGTATGAATTGCTATAAAATTGGCATAGAACTCACAATTGGGATTGGTCATCACACCGCGCAGATGGCGTATCAGCTCCGGCGATCGCCCCGAGTAAGGGCCCAGAAAAGCCCGCTTCTGATCATAGTCGTTGGCATGCAGATTATCCCATATAACTGGCGGACGACGCAGTACCTCAGTGATTTCCTGTATTGATTCAATGGTAATTATCTTCGATATCACCTTGTCACCCGTCCAGAGTATATCAATATCGGTATTTAGCTTGGTGCCCAGCGTATTCAAATACTCGGATTCCTGTACAGTGGGCACCGCCCTGGTGGCGCAGTACTGAGTGGGGCAAAACAGGAACTTGGGGCTATCCAAATGCGTGTAAATTTCATTTGTCACCGAAACGTGAGCATTGGCAAAGGTCTGGAACACTTCCTTGTCCGATTTCGAAAGCTCCGACTCAATGTCATCGAAAAGGAGGGCATAAGCTTCGCAACCAAATTGCGACACCTGATCCAATTTACGTTTCAGTGTGGCAATCTCTTTGTGACTGCTGTAGGTCATGTCCAGACCCGGCGACAGGGCATAGTAGAACACAATGCCGGCCTCCTTGGCGGCAGCTATTAAACTGGACAAATGATCCGCCTCCTCGACCGTGTACAGTTCTCGCCAGTAGGCTCTATGTTTGTAGTCATCCTTGGGGGCGTACATGTACGAGTCCATGCCCAACTTTTTCAGTTTGCGAAATAAATCTTTCCGCTGCTCGGTTGTCCAGGGTCTGCCATAGAAACCCTCAATTACGCCGCAAATGAAATTCCGTTGTTCATCCTGCAGGGAGGCATGCTGAGTAGCGGCGCCTTCTTCCATCTTGCAAAAGATCAGGATTAAGATTGCGGCAGCGGCTACAGGATACGTATATTTTTTTTTAATGTTTTTTTTGTGCGATTTATTATCGGTGTTGGAAAACGGGTAAGTATTTTGCAGTACGTTGTGGTAGTCGAGTTAACTGTTGAAGTCACTGTTCACGAGTAACTGTGACTTAGACAAGCTGCCTGCTACTTTTTGAATATATTGTTCTGAGCACAAAAATCACTAGAAATCGTAATACGATTTGTATTACCAAACATCATTAGAATGGTATAAAACCGAATAAAGTTAATTATTTTTGCATTGTAAATAATTGAAATAAAATAAAGTTCAGTTTGCAACGTTGTCACGAAGCAGTGACAGCAAAAGTGACCATAAATCACTTTATTTCGCCCGCCCCTAATGTTATCGATAGTTCTATCGATAATTTGACACCTCTGCTTCTTCTTAAGGCCTGCAGCCAGAGAGAAAAGGAAGAAGGCAAAAGTTGAAAATGGTTTATGTTTATTTGTTGTATGCATTTTAAAAGTGCAATGTTTGTTTTGTCAAGTCCCTTGAGTACGTCCTGCAAATTCATTCTCTTTAAGCGTACATAGTGCATATGTACCACCTTTAGCTAGAGGATGGGCTTGGTGGAGACGGAAACAACGGCGGGATTCGGAGCCAACACCTCCTACACGTATCTGCTGGTGACGCTGAATCTAACACTGTGCTTTATTGTGATGTTGGGTGCCTGTCTCTGCTGCAAGAAGAAAATACCAAAGTGAGTAGAATTGGTAGGTGCCAACTGGAGCTAGGGAGGGACAGAGAGTGAAAGTCGCCATCCAGTTCCAGTTGGATGCACGCGCGCAACTAATTATACATATCTGCTTTTTCACCCTGCAACGCACACACGCACAGAAATGATATGCTTGGCTTGGAGGGCATGGTCAAGCTGAAGAATCCGGACGAAGTAATTGTGGTGACCAGCCTGGTGGGCAACAGTGAATCACAGGCGGAGCTAAATGCCTCTACAGTCTCAAATGCTGACTCAGAGAAGCGGTAAGTGCTCTTGGAATTATTCATGCAATTATCAGCAATTGAATTTTTCGAATTTTAGATCGAGCACAGCGGCTCATCGCAGTTTGCCGGACATTCCAGTGGCTGAAAGCAACGACAATGGTTCTGAATTATACGAGACTGTAGCGGACAAGCAGCTGGTAGATGCACGCAATGCAAGCAGCCAAAGTCGTAAGTGAAATGGAATTAAAATCTGCCTTTTTATTCAAACCAAACATCCCCTCACAGCCCAGCCCATTCTGAAAAAACAGACAAGCGTGTCGCAGCACAGCTCTATTAGCCAGGCAGACGATGTCAGTTCACCATACTCACGGGTCAAGGGGTTGCCGCATGACTATGCTAAAGTTCGCGCCACCGAGCATCCCTATGCCCAACTCAATGCACCGTCCACTTCCCATGCGGCTCAGGGAGCTGCTGCTGCGGCCGCTGCAGTTGTGGCCGGCTCATCCGCCGATAGTGAAAGCTCCAGAGAGCAAAACCAAAATGATGCTGTACCGGCGCAAGCTGAAATTCCGGCTGCCTCTGCCATTGCTGGCATGATATCGGCCAGCCAGGATCTGCCCTATATGACGCCGCCCATTGCAAATCAGCATTTTAGCGGCGACTCGCAGGATTCATCGAGTAGGTTTTAATAGGCTTTTCCATATTTATTGAAATTTGATTTTGTGCCTTCCACAGAAGGCTATACGAGCATCAGCGTACGGGAGCCGCTGGCCAATATCTTGGCTCAGCAACCGACAGGAAAGCCCACGACCAGAAATCCCACATTATCAAGGGATGTTAACGACTCCCACTATGCAACCGTCTCTGATGATTCGGGTAAGTTGTTCTAGAGGATATTTTACTTGTCCTTTTTTTAATTTGCACAATTGCTTAGATGAAACCTATGCCGCCATTGAGGATCCCAACAATCGTCATTTGCCCAATGCCACCGATATTTATACAAGCGGCTCCGAGACCTACGCACAAATCCAGCCCATGCAGCCCAATCCTATTGTGGTTGCCGTCGAGATCAATAATAGCAGTAGTTTGCCGGCAACCACACCACTAACTGGTAGTGGAGCGACTGGCTCGTCGCATCGACCGAGCAGCTGTATCAGTGCGGATCATGCTATGCCCGTTCCACCACCTGTGGATAGTCTACGTGCCCAAATGCACTCTAGACAGGCCTCATCTTCGTCCAATAATAGCTCCTCGGTTTGCAATCTGGGCTCACCAAAACCGGAGAAACGTCAGGCAAACTCGCCGCTCCCACCTACACCCAAATCCAGTGTTGGCCAGTCGCATCATCTACATGCAACCAGCAGCAGCAGCAACCTTACCTCGGGTCGGAATTCGGTTATCTCGGTAATTGAAGCTGTGACAGATGGCAACGACTTGGAAGCTGGTGGTGAGGCATCGCCACAGCGCAAGCACAGCAAAAGCTTGAGTCCATCGAAAGATGGCGAAGGTAGCAAAAATATCGAGGGAATGTATGCTAAGGTAACACCCAGAGTAACTCCATTAATTAAGCAACAAGCTGTCTAACTGTCTCCCTCTCATGTGTAGGTCATAAAAAAGCACAAATTCAATCGCAACTCTCCCTCCTCGCAAAACAGTTCGCCCATCCTAACGCGCAAGCAACAGCAGCAGCAACAGGATGTGCTGGGCGTCAGTCCATTGGACAATGCTGCCGCCCTACTTATGGATGCACAAAAGAGTCGCGTGCGTAGTAATAGCTATTCGGCCAAGGATCATGGCTATGAAACGATTCCAGCAGATGGTCAAGTGATTCATGAGAATCGTAAATCGGATTGCTATGCAGCCAATATGCTGCAAAAGGAACGCCAACAGGAAGCAGGTAAACCACAAGCAAATGTCCCGACATATGTCCAAAAACTCAAGACTCAATGAGTAATAGTCGCGAACATACGCTTCAGGAAATGAGAGTGAAGGAGGAAAATGGGGAAAGCAAGTTAAGGTCTGTTTTTGTTAAGGGCAGGGATTAATCCCGAAATGAAATGAAAATATCATTTAAATGTTCCATTTCGGTTTTCAAGTAATTTCGGTTTCCGATACGGTTCCCAGATTTTTATTTCGGTATACCGGTACGTTCCGGTACAAGTATAATCTTTTAATGTTCCAAAATTAAAATTGTTTCACAATATCCAAAAAAAATGAATGTCTTAAAATTAAAAAAGAGAAATATCCCCTCCTATACACGCCCCCCTGGCCCCCATACACCCTCCCATCCGTCCCTTTCTCCCTATCCCGCCCCAACCGCCCACCCCCCACCCCCACCCTTCCCCCCCTTTCTCCCGCCCACACTCTATCCCCCACCCCCGTACCCCCCCCAAATCCACCCCAATCCCAGTCCTCCCTCCACCGATATATTTTAAGACTATGATCCCAATCCACATGATACAACGTTTTTAAAATATTCCGTATTTCCAATCTAATATTTAAGCCACATTCAGTTTTTTAAAATATTTCGATTTATCCGTTTTTATTTTGGACAAACAATTTCGTTAAAAATATTTTATATAAAATCTTTCTAAAATCAGAAAAATATTTCTTAATTATGGTTCGAAATAATCGGTCTTAAAATCCTCTGTATTCCTGCCATAAAAAGAGATATTTTGTTATTTGGTGATTTGAACCCAACTATAAGACTAGTTTTCTATATAGCTTCCATAATACGCTGGTAAAATCAGGTCTATAAACGCTCTAAAACATTTGGAAACCTAAAATCTGTCCGAGCTTTTATTTACATTACATTTTTCTAAATATTGAAACGAAATTTTCTTCAAATAGGAAATAATATTTCTAAATTTGCGAGCGTAATTTAATTTAACTTAATTTCTAATATTTATATTAACATTTTTCTAACATTTCTATTTTTAAGGGAGGGTTTTACTAAGACTAAGAAATCCCTTAAATTTAATTAGAGGGATTATATTTACGAAAGAATAGTTTTTACGCCTTTTAATCCTGGCCGAATTTCTGAAAAGTCCGATTTTTTATTCTGAGTGTATACGATGCTATTTTACCGGTTGAAATATATATTTCAAATAATCATAAATCAATAAAAATAAATAAGATAAAACCGAAACAGGTTTTTTCGGTTCCTATTATAACGGTTAACGGTTTTCGGTTCTCAAAAAATGTTTAATATCGGTTCCGGTTTATTTCGGTTAACGGTTCCGGTTTCGGTTCTGGTATTATTCCCTGGTTAAGGCAATTGAAAAGCATGGGAAATTCAAAAGGCACAAGCGATCTCGAATTTGGAAAAACTGTATTTTAAGATCCGTTAAACCAAATTTAATCTAAGGAACGAAGCCGAACAGACCCGCTTAAAATGGAACTAAAACTAGACAATCGATTAATCGCTGGGGAATTGGGATTGGATAGGTTGTGCTTAGAGCCTTAAAAGTTGATTTTATTAGAAAGTTATGGATTTTGACTTGCTTTCCATTTTGTTCTTCATTTCCCATTTGCCTTATTCTCAAAATGGATTCTTGTAAGCGAATGTAGGCGTCTAGTGATTCCTTACCCCCCCTTAGCCCATTACCTAATCTTTCTTTCTATGATCTATCTATCTGTCTCTCCTTTGTGCCTCTTAACCCAACTTAGTTATATTGCCAAAATGAGAAATTTTTGCATTTGTTGAGTTGAAACAGCGAAAATTTCGTAAGCTTTTATTTGGAAGTAGCCATGGTTAGTATTGCATCCAGGCCACAACCAGTTCCACTTGCGGTTCAATCCAAATAATGCTCATTTATTGACCTTTGTTTTCCAGCCACGATTATTCAGCCAGCGACGACAGCCAATGCGATCAACACTAGCACCAAGCACTATGAGACTATTGTTAGCCAGCCACCGCCACCGCCTCCTCCAAGCAGCAATAACGATCCTGGCTACGAGCAGCTGCAACTGCATCCAGCATCCACTGAAGATGATGCCAAGAAGTCCGACTATGATCCCAATTACGAGGTGCTCAAGAGTCGCGCCCATTCAGATGATGGCTATGCCAAAGTGCTGGAGAAAAAACATCCGGCTGGAGATGCCGGCGGCTATAGTACCATACCAGGAGCCGATGCCAATCATAACTATGCCAGCATTATGGAAACGAAAGCAGCCGGAATGGAAACGGATCATTATGCTAGGATAGCTGAGAAGGTGATCAATACCCCAAGTACACCGGGCAGCAGTGCGACAAGTAGTAGCCATTTGGCTCTAACATCTCCCACTTCCCTTAACTCGTCAACGGTCACAACTAGTAGCACGCCCATTTCCTCGACATACGAGTCGCTGACAGGTACGGGCAGTGAAACGGATCCCAACTACGAATCGGTGTGTTACCTAAACACAACAACAACAACAACCACCACGACGAGCACAAGCAGCGGCGGCACCTTGGAGCATGCCTATGAGCGTCTGCAAACGGATTTGGAGTCGGACACTCAGGCGAGCAGCCCACTGAGTGGCACCACCTCCACGCCCAGTGATCAACTGCTGGTAGATGACTACTTTCAGGTGTAGGCTGTAGTGAGCTGGATCTCCACCACCCCCCATCCCCCTCATCAGTTTTTGCTTAGCAATCTTTCATGCACATATCATTCATTGGATGCACACACACACACACACACACAGCACTCGCTCAGCGACAGTTTTAGATAATTACGAGTTCATAGACCCATGGAGTAGTATATATATACATAAGCTTGCAGATTAAGTTATCAAGTATCCAGTTGCTCTTTAGCACTTAGCCTAGCTTTAAGTTCGACTTTGTGTACAAACTATTTGTATGTTCAATTCAATAATTGCTTCCAAGCAAACAGAGTAAATCAATTTTCAGAACGAGGTGTGCTCCTTAAAATGTTACTTAAGGAACAACCCTCGCACGATTAGATGATCCAAATACCAGTGCGTCCTATTTAAGGTAAATAGAGTCCAAGCTGAACAAAGCGCGCCACTTGAGGCGATATCATTTGTTTAAATTGATAAGCACAATTATTGCGCCGGATCGGGTTATTTAAGGCAAATAAGTACATACAATATATATTATATATATTTTTTATATGTTTTGGCGTTTTTTTGATGCTTCTTTTTTTTACTTTAATGATGCCCGGTCTCAGCATACAAATACATATATACATATTTATACTTACATACATACATTTTATGATGATATTCGGAGAAGGCAAGCCAAGTAATTTGTATAATTGATAAATGTTTAAACCAATTTTCAAGTATTCCAAGCATCGAGAAACTAAGCTAAAAGGTTGAATAAATTATTAAAGACTCACAAAATGAAATGCCAGATGTTTTTCATAATAAAATTAATGAATTTGAATAGAATCTGCAGGCTAAACAGATACCAGGACAGGCATGAGAATATGGAACAGAAATTTCCCCCGCCCTAGCTACGTGCCCGGCTCAACACCCATTAAAAACCGAAGAAGGTTTTATCCAAACCATTATGGACTGCCTTTAATGACGGTGCTTGACTATCGACGCCGTAGCGTGTTGGAAATTTTACTTTATTAGTTTATTTTAGCATTAACTATTGCATTTTGGAACCGGGGAACAACGAGGGCAACTGGCAGTGCACTACCGGCTATCTCCTTCCTCATAGAAAGAAAGTAGGTATGCCTATGGCAACGTGTAGACTCATTTTGCCCTTCTACTGTTTTTGCCCTATCCTGAGTTTTTTAACTTGGCTCTCATTTTACCATGGACGACCTTGATCCTGCTGAGACTACGCCTAGACAAATATAGCCTTGTACTCTTGTAGTAAATCTTACTTTTCAGACACATTTTGGACCAAATCCAATCCAAGCAAACGCTCTAATCGTACCTAATTCAACGTAGTTTAAGTTTATAGGCATTATATCTTTTTGGAAAAGATTAAAAGGAACTAACTTTAGATTTGAAAATGCTAGTTCAACTGGTACCAGGGTTGCTGGTCCCTGGGTAAGTCTTTGCTTTAAAGACATTTCCAAAATTTTTTTAAACGGTCGTTGTTATTAACGTAATTTGCAAATTCGCCGCAAAACCAACCCCACCAACGATTATGCGCCCAACACCACTTCGACCCACCCAACCCACAATGCCTTTTCATTTTTGAAGAACCCCAAATTTCATAACGCGACTGACTTTTTCCATATAATCTGAGGATTTTTGGCATACCATTTTATTACGTCCCATTCAATATGCTCATCGGACAAAACACGTTTAGTTTTCGCAATGGAGTAGAATCATTTGTACTATTGTTGGAAAAATTATTTAAAATTGTGAACCGAACCTTTTTTAATAAATGGTCCGGTTCGAGTTAAGGTTCGAGGGGTCGAAAATGTAAGAGGTTATAACGAAGGGGCTAGAGATTTCGATGATAAGTAAATTCTAATGCTCTTGATACGTCCCCCGGCCGTCCAATACTCGAGTATTGCTGGTATCCTCAATACCAAAACCATTTTTCGCGCATAGAAAAGGAGCTAGTTATTAAAATGAAGTAATGAACTTGGTCTTAGTGTTAGAAGTTTGAACTGAACTATAGTTCAATTATGATCTATACAATTTTTGAACTAAAGATTATTTTTTTAACTATTCAACTTTTGAGTTATTGCAGGAGTTTGTACAATTATTGTAATACTTTATTGAATGATAAAACAATACTTCTTATTTTAAATAGTTCTATAAAACAGACTTGATGGAGCATTTTCAAAAATAGATCATATAACTTATATTTTTTGTAGTTAAAATTTTAAAAAATTAAAATTGTTTACTTTTTTAAAGAGGTTAGTTCAGTTTTTTCACAATTACTGACGAACAACATAACCAATGCTGAACATATAAGGAATAGTAAGAAGTAATCCCTAAAAATTTGTATTTTTCTTGTATCTGGCGTTATTCAAATGGTTCCAAGCTGTTTTTTGTGCAATGTTTAGGTCCTTTGCAATCGAAACAGTACCCACATGACGATTTGCTTTAACGATTTCTATAATTTTATAATTTTTTGGTTCATCTGTAACCTCAAAACTAGTGATTCGCTCGTTCAGCATCTTGTTAGCTTAGAATGGCATTATCTAAACCAATCTGTATCCCGAAAAGTCAGTTATTGACCGCCCGACCTAAGCAAAAGGCCGATCCCATCTTTAGAATCCCAGACTAGCTCAAAACTACATTGATTAAAACAGAAAGAATTATAAAATTTGTGGTAATTGCTTGTTGTATAATTAAATATTTATTGCATATGCATATTGATGATTTGGGGATTTACAATATGACCTGGTACAAGGTTCATCGATATTATTCTTTAGGTATGTTTGCACTCGGCTGAATTCATGTACTTTTACGGTAGATGAGTGCATCAGGAATTGCCTTGTGAAAACTTTCCCTTTGGAGTTTGTGCTATGCCTAAGTATATGGATATAGATCGCTTACAGAAGTCTTATACTCTGATTTGTATAGATTTGAACTAAATTTGAAAACATTAACTAGAACAAAATTCAATAAACAAATGTTCCCAATTCACAATTAATTTCGAATAGAGTTGGGTCACATCCGAGTGACCCCAACTCGGGATTCTAACACATTTTAGTTTTTGACGAGAATTAAATTGCAAATCGAGCACGAAGAATTAAATGGAGATTATATTGATTTGGCTTAAATGCTAAGTTACAGTTGTGCCCCGCCAGAGTCGTGTTATCCAAACGTAGACGAGGATACATAATGTAAACTGAAGGAATATAATTTGATAATCGTAGATTGTGCTACACCTATGAAATGTGAACAATGAAACGCGCCCAACAAGCGCCGAACAGGCAGCCGCTTCCACGTTTCATTCGTTGTTGCCACCATCGGGCATTGGCAGCACAACTGGAGGAGGTGCTGCCGCCGCCTGCATCTGCAGCTGGATGGGCAGCATCTGCACCTGGGCAGGTGGTGCAGGGGGAGCTGGCGGCAACAGGGGCTCACGGTTTAGCAGGGCTATATTGCTGGCCTTCATCCGCGCTATAGAGGAGTAGGCCAGTCCAGAGCCGTTGCCCACAGTTGATGGACACGGTGACATACAAGGTGTTGAGCATGATGAATTGCTGATTTCACACTGGTCAAGTAGGCGGAGAAGCTCGTTGGTGTCGGGTCCGCCATTGGTTTTCTGCTGCGGCTCATCCTTGGAGAGCAGCGCCAGGGCGGTGGTCAGATCCCACATTTGGATGGCGCCATTGCAGTGACCGGTGAGTATGAAGCGTGAGCCCATGCGCGAGGAGACCTCGCACTCGTGCACACAGAAGGCTGTTATGGTCGAGCTGTCCACCGACCGTATGACGCACACGCGATCCCCATTGGAGGCGAGCCGCACATACAACTGATCCGTTTCTGGAACAACCTTTTGCACAAATATCATGTCGTCGTAGTCGCCATAGGGTCCGAAATCATTGCCAGCCGCATAGCTGTAGTTAGAGTCGGTGGCCTCCAGGGATACAATCTTAAACGATGCCTCCGGCGTGGAACCGGGCTGAGTGGAGAGCATGCCCCGGAAGCGGGTCAGACTCCAGGTGCGCACATGATGGTATTCACTGCAAACGGAGACCAAATACTTTTCCGAGAGCATTACTTTGGTAACGGGACTCTGGTGAACGAAGAAGGTCTCAAACAGATGTGGTCCGTGACCAGCCGTTTCTGGATGCTGTACAATAATGCGCACAGCTCCCGATTTTGTGCCGTAGGCAATCTCTATCCAATTGCCGCTTATGCTTGAAGTCTTGGGTGTTAGGTAGACTGAGATGGCTGTAATAGGATCCAAGGTAGCATCCTTGTACAGCTCAGTGACCAGTAGATCGTTGTCCTTCATGCGGAGCGGAAACTTTTGCATATCAATGTAATAGATGGAACCATTGTTGCATCCCAGCAAAAGAAAGGAACCAGCCGAGTCGAAGGATAAAACGGGCACCAGATCCTGAATCTGCCAGTGCTGCGTCATGGCATGCCAGACCCCAATCTTGCCCGAAGAAGACAAAGCCACCAGCTGACTGCCAATAAAGAAAAGATACTCCACTCGAACGTGCAGATTGAAGGTGCCCACGTCAGTTTTCTGGCCACCATCCTGAATGCTCCACAATCTAATCTGGCTGCCATAGGAGATGGCCACCATTTTGCTGGGAATCGGTTCCGCTGTCGATGTGTTCACCTTGGAATTGATGGCAATTCTCTCTATGGTGGCATCAATGTGTGGCGAAGTAAACACCTGCTGCCAACCATTCGAGTCCTTCACCCGATAACAGGTCACAAAATGGGCATAGGCCACTGCAATCCAGTTCTGATGAGCCTTGATGATCTGCACTCGCAGTGGATCCACCCAATGGGAGCTTTGGTTGGGACTGAAAACCAAGCCCACTTCGTTCCTAAACACCTTGTTCAAATCTGCCGAAGAGTTACGCGAATGTCGCATAAAATCGAGCGATGGATTTCTGGAGTGCAGCATGGGAGCTGGTGGATTGGAGGCGCCATTGTTGCCATTACCATTACCCGCTATCCGGCCACAGCGCAAGTCCCACGAGGAGTTACGCGAGTGTGAACGAGATGGCTCGGGTACACGTACCATGGAACCAGGTCGCGGAACCCCTCCACTGGCACTGGAAGTAGAGGGCAACATTGTTTCCTCCACCGCCTCATTGTTGGGCACAGACGGAGCCGCCAAAAATCCATAGAATAGCACATCACCGCAGGACGAATGATTAAGATCCTCGCATAGAGCCAGTCGCTTGGTCAGCGGCGTGATGCCATAATATTCAGCCTCGTGACGCAAAGCGCGTATCTCGCAGTTTTTAATGTCAATGTCCTTGGTCCTTAGGTAGTTCAGTATGACGGAGAATAGCGTGGGATCACGGTCTATGAAAATGGCATTGTGTTCATCCCGCAAACTGGAAATGCGTCCACTGAGCAGCGCCGTAAAAAATGTATCCGGTATCCACGTCAATGTCTGTCTTGAAGTCGAAAAGCTACAGATAGGGGTAGAGAGAAGAGGCATTTAGGCGTTTTGCATGCGTCATCACCATCATCGAATCTTAGAGCAAGCGACTTTATCTATTTCGATTATTTCTTTGTGCGTCGTTACCCCCACTTACCGTTGGCCCCCCACATTGAGATTAACCAAATCACTGCTAGCACTATGCATAAAGTGGGACATGCCCCTTGTCCACCCAGCTGCCCAGCAGCAGCGGCGGACGGACACAGATAAATAATTTGTGGGGCTTCTTCTTGAGCAGCTCAGCGTGGGCCACCTCCAGCCAGGGCCAGTGCAACTGCAACTAAACCAACAACAGATCGCTCGACTTCGACCCACTTGATGCACTGCTGGGTGCAATTTATTCGTTTAATTTAATGTGTGTGGCTTTTATTTTTGGAATTGGGATGAGAATTGAAATTACGCTGCTTTCTTTATTTGTTGAATGCGACAACACGACAAAATGTACTAAAAATGACCAAAACGCGTTTCACTCGCCAACGTTTATGCGAGAACTGTTATCACAATGAAACGGAATATACTTAATGAAATAGGAATATGCTCTAATTCAGCGATGGGCAAGCCCTTGCTCCCATTGCTCCGACTTATTTTTTGGCAAAAGAAAAAAAAAACAAAATGCATGGCGCCAAGTCTCAAAAACAGACGGAAACAAGAACAAAATATATGCAGTGTGTGCGATCGAGACTTTGACAGCAGACGGCTTCTGGAGTCGAGGCTCGTTTTTTATTTATCTTGTTTTTGGAATGCTCCCAAACTGCAATATCGCGCCCACCGCTGCTCTAATTTATTCGATTATGAAATGGAAAGAAAGAATGAAATATGAACTATGATAAAGAAATCCTTTATTCAATCTAAATTTTCGGACTCTGAATAGTACACGGATCTAGATTTTCCGGCTTTTCCCTGACCCGCAATAATGTCACAATATGTTCATGATTGGCTGCCTTTGCATAATCAATGGGCGTCATGCCCAGTTCATCCTTGATAAAGCGATTGGAATAATAGGGCAATAGATATTCGACAACCTCATGATTACCCAACTGGCAGGCATAGTGCAAGGCAGTACGTCCGGTACGATCAGCCAGTGTTAAATCGGCCCCGGCCATGCGAAACGATTCCAGTCGATTGATCTTGCCACGCTCTGTGAGGGCACGCAACAATTCGGCTTGCACCTCAGGTGGATCCTTGATGGCAGCTCCATTATTTAGCAAGACCACAATCACATCATGATTGTCCGTATCGATGGCCTCGTGGAGCGGTGTGCGATTAAAGCGATCGTGAGCATTCACCGAACAGCCCACCTGTATCAGGTAACACACACAGTTGAGTTTTCCCAGATAGCAGGCCAGATGAAGAGCCGTACGACCATCACAGTTGGAATCACAAAGATCTGCTCCATATTCCTTTAAATCACTCAGTTTCTGTACATCTCCCTCCATTACGCCAGCCGCCACGAGTGCCGGGAAAAAGGTCGAGCACATTTGCTCACGCTCCTTGGCGCTGGACAAATGCAGAGTGCGGGCAACACCTTCGATCAGATCGATGTCATTTATCTTGGCTATCTTGTTGGTGGTCAATTCGCCGCGTATGCTCAGCAGCATCACCTTCTTCTTATTGGCCAGATCCCATTCCGGCTTTCCCAGCACATAAGCCAGTTTGGTGAGCGCCGCCTCCTGTGTCATGTCATAGCCCGGAATCACACCCATTTCCAGCAATGCATTGCCCGTTTCATAGATGGGCGCCACAATACCATTTGAGCACTGCGTCATGTTGATTACCAGCACACCCCTATCCACTGCCTCCCTCAGTTCGTCGAGAACCTCCTCCTGATTTACCGGCACATTCCCAGCACCATAGGTTTGGATTACAACACCTTTGATGGGATCACTTAGGAATCCTCGAACCACCGACTCAGTTATTCCCGGATAGAAGCGCAAGATACCCACATTTTTCTCCAAACTGGAATGAACAGCAAATTCGCCCAGATTGCAGGGCCTGAAGATCTGGCGACTGTTAATGCTTATGTTGATGCCCGTCTGGCCCAGCGGTGGCTGATTTGGCGAATCGAAGGCATGAAAGGAGTCGGAGCTGATCTTGGCCGTGCGACAGCCGCGCAGTATACGATTGCCAAAAAACACCATTACCTCGGGTATGTTGTAATTCCCCGCCAACAGTAAAGCGCCCAGGAAGTTATCTCTGCCATCGGAGCGGGTCTCGAATATGGGTATCTGAGCTCCAGTCAGGACCACAGGTTTGCTCAAATTCTCCAGCATAAACGAGAGGGCGGAGGCTGTATATGCCAAAGTGTCCGTACCATGGAGTATCACGAAGCCATCGTAGCGCTTGTAGTTTTTCTACGAGTGAATCAAAAATGTTAAACCCTTTTTTCATAGAAAGATTCGTGTACGTACGCCCACATCCTCGGCTATGCGTATCCAGTCATTCATGGACATGCAGCTGGAGTCCAACAGGGGCGAATACTCAACCAGGTCGTAAACCACACGATACGGTGCACCTTCCACAAAAGGAAGCACCAGAGGCGGTTCGACATCCTCCATAGTGCTGGGTTTATACTGCTTATCATGACAGTTGGGATACTCACGCAGACGGTTGGTCAGCTCATGGGCAATGGGTGCCAGCACTGCACGAATAGAGGGAGAGAGAAAATAGTTGCCAAATGCCAATTGCCTTACCTACCTCCCGCCTCATTTCTCATCATGCCAATGGTACCACCCACATAAAGAACAAGAACGTGTGCCTCCCGCTTTCTTCGGCATTTGCAATCTACCTTGGGCATCTTTAATGGATGGGGGGGTCCTGGTCTTGGGCGAATTTCGAATTTTGTTTGCTCAAAAAAATGACCTAGACGCGCTAAGCCTGCCTGATCAATGGGTGTATTATGCTGAAATCTTTAATATTCACCTCAGATTGGATCAACCTACGAAGGTTCAAACTCATGGAAGAACTCCGGGGCTGGTTCAAATTAGAGATGGGCGCGTTATTGGACCCCGCGGTTCGAAAGATTTTATACAAATTTGTCATCGGGATCGTGACGGTATAGATGTTGGTTGGGATTGAGACGGGATTAATTCCTGATTCCGATTTATTTTCGAATCGCAGCATTAAAAAAAGCTTATCGAATTTCGAACATTTTCAGGGAATTTGGGCCGGTTCCAATAAAAACTCCGGAATCAGGACGGAGACTAATGTCGGAATTTTCTTTCCCGCGCCTATTTCTAGTTCAAATCTCTCTGTTCCTTGGTTCATAGATTATATAATCCTTAAAATTTAAACATGTCAGACACTTTTTACCGAACTATCTGAAAATATCAATATAGATCGGACAAAAATCACAGAAGTTATGCGCGAATCAATTTTGCATGCTCTTTCAACCAGATGGAGCGCGACGGGAGATGAAGTCAGCGACAAATACGGGACCAACTAAAGTGATTGTCTGTTTTTTTTTTTTTAAGTGGGATATCTTGGTAGTCAATAAGTGTGGGAATTGGAGTTACCACACCCACCCTAACCGCCCTATTTCTCCTTTTCCTTCTCGCAGAACCACCGCTAAGTACTACTTTAAGGACTCGACTAGAATCTCATCTAGAAATAATTGACAAAATCCTCGATATGTTCATGACGAATCGGAGTATTGATGAGGCAATATATTTATCACTTGAATCAGGCATATCAATTTTGCACTATAAAGTGTGCTCAAAAATATTATTGGCCAGATAAGTCCAGCATATGGCTTTTCCAAAGCAATCCACAATTTCTCTGTCGATACATTACACTTAATAAAACAAGGATCCATCACTAGCAGTGGGTTCCTAGACGATATATGTTTATGCTTAAGGCAAAGATGTTGAAAATGGCCTTTTATGGAGAATTACTACAGGGTTGCCCATATTCGACGGACCCATGTTTTTTTTTAAAATCAAAGAAAAAATAAAAATTTGGAATAATCATTTAATTTGTTCCAAGTAGATTTGTTTACATCAATTTTTGAATATGATATCTCTCAAATGGCCGCCTCTGGCGTTGATGGCGTATTGTGCCCTTTTTGCAGCATTTTCCATCGTTTTCCGCCAACATTTCGGCCGGAATAGCGGCTATTTCTTCACGAATGTTGTCCTTGAGCTCTTCTACGGTCCTTGGCTTTTTAACGTAAACCTTTGACTTCAAATATCCCCACAAGAAGAAGTCAGGCGGCGTCAAATCGGGCGAACGCGGTGGCCAGTCCAAATCACCACTTTTCGACATCAAACGGCCCGGAAACAATTTCTTCAGAAAATCGATTGTTATGCGACTTGTGTGCGGTGGAGCGCCGTCTTGTTGAAACCAGAACTGCCTCATACGCTTTCGACGAATAATTGGCATCACAAAATTGGTCATCATGTCGCGATAACGCTCCTGGTTGATGGTAACAGCATGGCCATTTTCATTTTGGAAGAAAACGGCCCAATGACCGTTTTCGCACTAACGCTGCACCAAACTGTGACTTTTTCGTCATGAAGAGGCACTTCTTGAATCTCCTGAGGATTTTCAGTGGCGTAAATACGGCAATTTTGCTTATTTACGGTCCCATTCAATGTGAAATGGGCTTCATCGGACATTTTTTAAAAGCACGTTGAGTTTTCACAATTGACTTGTTCTGTTGAATGTAAATTTCAACTATTTCAGAGCGCTCGCGTGGCGTGTATTGTTCCATGGTAAAAATCTGCTTGGACTGACGCTTCAAACGCGGTATGTCATTAAGCGATCTGACATCTGTCAAAAGTTATGGCGTTGCCAGATGGGTCCGTCGAATATGGGCAACCCTGTATATATCGATAGTAAAAGTTTACAAGACAATGCGGGTACGTACCAGTCGGCCGCAACGTACTAGTGATTTTCCTCACCAATGGTGGTGAGACCTTTCGATAGCTTCCCGATTAACCACAACTTTTTATCCAGCACTCTTTCGTTATAGAGGTTAAGGATTTGAAAGTTTAAAACAAACATACTCAGCTAATTCATTTTTTTTTGTCAAATTTCAAATGTTATTTGCTTATACCTTGTATTTAGATTATATATATATATATATATATATATAGTTTGTATAATTAGTTGGTTGTCCAAGTCAAGGGCAATGAAGTAATTAGCTTGCATAGGTAACACATTAAAATCAAGTTCTATATATAATTTATATAGTATATATTATTATACATACTCGAGTGTGTGTGTGTGTGTCTGGTGTAAGTGGGGTGCCAATCAAATCAAATTCTTGTCCCAGCTGTTTAAATTGAGAAATGTTTGTCAACTTTTGATAATTGTATATATATTTTCGTTTTTGAAATATTCATGTGCCTATCATATAGTTCTGTATGTAGTACGTATGTTGATTATATATTTATATATATATATATCCATAGAGTAAGTTAAAACCTACAAAAAGTTATTCGTTAGTTAGTTGAAACAGGCAAACACAAGTATGTATGGTATATAAATAAAATGTTAGGCAAATATATAAACAAAAATACTTAAGACACACATCTAAGCAGAGAGTTATGTGGTAGTAGGTGCTTACATTAAGGCTATGATTTAAATTAACCAAAGAGTTGATTTGCATAATTCGAATAAACAAACCTCTACATACATATGTGTAGACACTAAAGAGTTTCTGCTCCACTTACATGACTAAAATGACACATGGCTTTGTTTTTTTAGGTTTTGCGCTACAAATTTGTTCTACGACATTCAGAGACATGAAATATTGCTTGGTATTTGATGCTTGTAAAAGGCATTTTTGATTTTGTAACTTTTCTATAGTTCTGTGTGTGTGTGGTGTGTGTGTGTGTGTGTGTGTGTAGTAGTAGTTTTGGGTAAAACTGATCATTTGAGTGAACAAATTGAGTAAATTTGCTCAGTTGTATGAGAGCAACTGAACAAATAGCACTTCACTCACTCATAAGCACAACCCATCACTAAATGTAGTAGGTATGTGTGTGTAATTCTTTATAAATTTATGTATTTGTGTGTATGTTAGTATGTTGAAGCACAAAGCTGCCGCTTAACTAAAACTAGGCAACAATTTTTTGACTTTTTTTCTTGCTTATGGATGAAATCAAATTTTTTTTTATAGATATAGACTCCCAACTGAAATTTATGGTTTACATAATTTCGCCATAACTTCCATAATCCTTAACCGATTCTCAAAAGATTCTTTATACGGAATCACAGTTAAATAATACACACTTTATACTTAAAGTAAATCGTTTTCGAGTTATTTAACTTGGAAAAAGATGATTTTAAAAAAATATGTTATGCACAAGGCTGCAAACCGGTCCTGAACCGAACCCCTAAGGTTGGCCTTAAATTGACCGAACCGGTCCATGAACCGAACCTTCTACATTTTTGATCCCTGGAACCTGATCCCGAACCGAACCACTTATTCAAAAAAAAAGGTTCGGTTCACAATATTAAGTAATTTTTCAGCCGGAGGAAATTCTTGATATGTTTATATAAAAATTTATCTTTAAATGACTCTACGACTGACTGTAAAAAAGGGTTGTTTATAGGATCAATAGAAAGCAATGAAGTTATAGATTCCTTCGAAAATTGTCCAAGAGAATATACATCGAAAAATGTAATTATTTGGAAAGGTCTTTTAAAAATATTCTTCTAACTTGGTTGTACGAGCATTTTCAACACCAAAATCTGTTTCTTATAATGTAAGAATTAGTAGAAAATAACAGTTCCAGGAAATCCGGACTAAAATCAATCCCCACAAATGTCAGTTGATGGTGGATTCCAGATTTTATGAAATTTCTTGAAATTTTAATCCAAACTTCGGGACTTGAATTACCTTAAACAAGGCAAGTCGCCTATATTATATTATATAATAATAGATGATCAAACTAATTGAATCGTATAAATTAATCGAAAATAAAAGCTTCATATTTTTTTTTAGTGGGTTCAACCATCCAGGAACCGGTTCGTGAACCGAACCCAAAGATTCCTCACTGGTTCGACCCCGAACCGAACCTTTTCCAAAATTTTGAGGTTTGCAGCCCTGGTTATGCAAACTATGGGCTTATTCGGTTTAGGGGTTAAAAGAGATCTTTGATTTACTAAATGATTTTTGTATCAAAGCAAACTGCGGTTTCGTTTCGGTACACGCTTATAGTTTGCGGTTTTTGAGATATACAGGTGTGTCCTGGGAATCTCTAGAGATTTACCTATAACCGAACATGTGCCCCAAAATAAAACTTATTTTCAATATTTCCATAATCGGTATCGGTATCAAATTTGTAGATCGATATTCGATGGTAATGAAAAAACGTTGAAACCTTAATTATTTACTCCCCAAGAAGCCTGGAAATCTATAGCAATTTTTGTATCAATTTTAGCGATTCGAACTATACTTGGATGACTTTTCATTAGATGATGAAGCAAGCTTCATGAAGTTTTATTAGTAGGCATTAAATTCAGGGGAATTCAAACTGACCGTTAAAACGAAAATTACAAGAAAACATAAAAAATTCTCTTGCTTAAAATTAAAATCTAAGATAAATAACTGGAAAACTTTAGGCATCTTTATATGTATTGGTTTCTGTTCTTTCATATGCTTTCAGTGGGCACCCTTGCTCTAAGCAAACAGCACAGATCTGTCTAACAGAGACCACTTTTGGTCAGTGTCAAGTGTTTTTCAATCAAGCAAAAGATCACATTTGCGAACTCTGCCTTTAAGTATATAGTGTTTATAGGACTTATTTGTTGGCTGTGATTCTGTATACACCTTTTTATAATCAAATCTTTTAAGTTGTACTAAAGTTATTGTGGTTTTCGATTTTGACAAAAATTAAAATAATACAAAGTTTCCATCACTTTGGAGCTTAAATCTTAAAATAAAAAATTTCATTTCATCCTTAACCTTTTTAGCTGTTGCCTAGTTTAATTTGTTATTAATACTTAGAATTGCTTTTTCGAATTGTTTTTGTTGATTCTTCTGTTTTTTTTTTTCGAGTGGCCGAAATGCTCAACTCTTCCCTATCGTCTATGGCTTAATAAAATACATATTTGTTTAAATCGTATGTAATTTTAAAATCTCTACTAAACTACATTACAAAAATTGTTCTTCACTGGGCTTCCCTTCTTGTTTGGTGTCCAAACACTTTGACGTACAAAACAAATGCATATTTGTGTATTACAAATGACAAAAAAAAAAAATATATGATCATATGATTTCGTTCCACGGTTTTCAAATCCTTTTTTTTCGTTGTGACAATATTTTTCCTTTCCGTTTCCATTTTATGCTCAGTTAGTTAATATTAAAAACATTTGTGTGTTAAACTAAATTGCACATTGAGTTAAATTTTGAACGCAAAATTATTATTTATATACAATTAATTGTATTATTGTGGATTTGTTGTTGTTGTGGTTGGTTCGTTTCTTGAAATATTTACAGCAACACTTGTGAGATGTGCAAAAGAATTGTGAGCTTAGGATACACATACACCGCCTTTCTAATTGACCATTAACGTGTGCGACTCCATGGGCGCCGCTGAGTCGTATAGCGTATCCGTGTCCTGTGTGGGCTCGCCCTGCAATTGACACTGATTTGACAGGGTGCCAGCACCGCAGTCGCAAAAGAAACTGCAGATGGAAATTTCAATGTAAGTATGGGCATATGTTTAGTTCTCCAGCTAGATTACTCACCGATCGTGTCGTATAAACTCGACATCATGGCCCACATGACAATTCCTAATGCAATTCACGCAGATGGCATTCCGATCGGTTGTATTGCAGGTCTGACATCGATAAAAGTCATGCATGGGAAATGATGTGTAGCTGCTTATTTTGTACAGACATTGGCCACTCGACACCGCCTTTTCCACCTCATCCTCATTGTTGAAAATATTATTGCCGCGCGTAATGGGCTGAACACCGCTGGCCAGGCACAGGCCGCCGAATTTGTTTTTGAATATTTGATTGTGCTCTAGAGTGGCCGTGGCATTGTTGGTGATCTCCACGCCCGCCGCCTGGCCATCATAGATGCGGTTACGCCGCAAAATTGGATGCGACTGTGTTGAGATCAGCACTCCGGCCTGTGTGTTGCGGAAAATATCGTTCTCTTCCAGTATACCCTTGCCGCCATTGAAAATACAGATGCCGCCATCTCGTCCATCGTAGATTTTGTTTCGCTTCAGGGTGGGATTCGAGTCGGTTTTAATCCATACGCCAGCCATGGCATTGTCGAAGATCTCGTTTTGCTCCAGCAGTCCCAGGCCCCCGTTATAGACCAGAACTCCACCATTCTGACCGCCCCAGATCTTATTGCCACGTATCACCGGATTGCTGCCCGTGCGAATTTGTACTCCCGAGTACAGATGATTAAATATATCGTTGTCCTCCAGCTTGCCATGGCCATTGTCATAGAAATAGACGCCCACCTGCTTGCCCGAGTGAATGCGATTGCGTCGCAGCACGGGTGTGCTACCCGTTGTTATCCACACACCGGCTAGCGTATTGGAGTACACCTCATTCTCCTCAATCAAACCCTGACCCTTCTCGTGCACATAGATGCCGCCATGCTGGCCATGATGGATCTTATTGTGCCGCACAATGGGATCGCTATTGGTGCGTATTTGTATGCCAGCCAGAGCATTGCCATAAATATTATTATGCTCGATGAGACCGCGACCCTCGCCAAAGATATACACGCCACCCTGATGGCCATTGTAAATCTCATTCTTGCGTATGGTGGGATTGCTATTCGAGGTAATCCAGACACCTAAGCAAAAGACAAATTATATAAATGGAAATGAATTGAATTTCAACTCTACTCACCAGCAAAATTATTCGAGTGTATGCGATTCTCTATGAACTGACCCAGACCATTCTCATGTACATAGATGCCGCCCGTCTGGCCATGGTGAATCTCACATTTGACTACTGTGGGATTGGCTCCAGCCTTGACCTCAAAGCCGGCAATGCGATTGTTGTGTATGTCATTCTTCTCAAAGTAGCCCTAAAAAAAGAAAGTTCCATCAGTTAAGATATCGAAGAAAACAGAAAAATACACCTATAACCCGTTAAGAGGCTAGAAGAAATCTCAGAATATCCCACAATACTATTGATAAATTTAAAAAACCCTTTGATTTGACTCTTATCAATATAAAGTTTGATAACCCCATATCTAGCCTGAAATCAAGGATTAAATTCAATGTAAATGGAGCCTAAATAGGCTGATCATTGGTCCAGTTTTTTAACCTAAGTTCTTAATAAAATTCTTAAAACGTATAACTTATAAATTGAAAACTAGGATTCCTTAAGTTGATTTTGGAACAAAACATTTATAGATGCTAACAATAATTAAGACATGGGAAGAATTTTCCCCAAATTTGCTGAAAACACTGGTGGATAATATGCCGAATGGAATTTTTGAACTAATTGAAGTTTTAAGGGAGGTCATTATTATAACTAAAATAAATTAAAAAATTGTTTTCATAACATTTTTCTATCGTTTGTCTGACGTTTTTAGAGTGCGGCTATAGTTATGCACCAAGCATAAATTAAATCTTAACGGTAAATTTTGCATTGCTAATGTTGTTTATTTTTGTTTCTTGTTTATTTTATTCTTGATTCTCTTTTTATTTATTATCGCCAATTGATACTCTTCCCACACTAACTATTAGGGAATAACCGGAACTGTTAACCAAAATAAACCGTTTCAAGCCACGAACCGTTATCTAAACCGGAACCGATATTACAAATTTTTTCAGAGCCAAAAACTGTTATAATAGGAACCGAAAAAATAGAAGGCTAACATCGGCTACGCCGATGTTTTAAATTCCCTTGCAGTTTTTGAAAGACGCTACCATTGATAACAAAAAAGTTTTTCTCATTAGAATTAGTTTTTGGACAGATCGTTCCTATGGCAGCTATATGCTATAGTCATCCGATTTTGATAAATTTTTCCAAAATTATGTGAAAGCATATAAAACTAATATATACCACGATTGGTTATGCTACGATGGAAAACAAAAAAGTTTTTCTCACTAGAACTTGTTTTTGGACCGATCGTTCCTATGGCAGCTATATGCTATGGTCATCCGATTTTGATAAATTTTTTCAGAATTGTGTGAAAGCATATAAAACTAATATATACCACGATTAATGACGCTACGATGGAAAACAAAGAAGTTTTTCTCACTAGAACTTGTTTTTGGACCGATCGTTCTCATGTCAGCTATATGCTATTGTTATCCGATTCCGATAATTTTTTCCATAATTGTGTGGAAGTATATAAAACTAATATATACCACGATTGGTGATGCTACGTGAAAAAAAATTTTTCATATTTTTACTTTTTTTAGTCTGTTTTGTCAATTTTTCATTTTAATATTAAAATTATTACAGTTGGTGACGCTACGTGGAAAACAAAAAAGTTTTCTCATTAGAACTAATTTTTGGACCGATCGTTCCTATGGCAGCTATATGATATAGTCATCCGATCCGGCCGATTCCGACAAATGTACAGCGTATTTAAATTTAAAGACTTTTTGCAAAGTTTGGTCACGATAGCTTCAAAACTGAGGGAGGAGATAGCATAGAAACAGACGGACGGACAGACGGACAACCGGAAATGAACTCAGCTCGTCATGCTGATCAAGAATATATACACTTTATGTGGTCGAAATGCTTCCTTCACTGCGTTACCTGACATTTTAATATACCCTCTGCAAGGGTTAAATTCGGAACATACCGAAACGCTAATAACGGTAGTGTTTCGGTTTCTTATTAATTATTTTATTTATTTATGATTATTTCAACATGTAAAATAGCAATTTATAAAATATTAATTTGGACTTGAAGAAAAACCAGCATCAAATTATTTTTTAAGATATATAAGATATAGAAAATAATTACTTAAAAGGCGGAAAACGTTTCTTTCGTAAATATAATCCCTCTAATTAAATGTAAAAGATTTTTAAGACTTAGAAAAATCTTTCCTTTAATATAGGCATGCTATAAAAATGGTAATATACATTTTAGAAATGAAGTTTCTTTATTTAAATCAAATTTCGCTCTCAAATTTAGAAATATTATTTCGTATTTTAAGAAGGTTTCGTTTTAATATTTAGAAAAATGTAATGTTAGGAAAAGCTCAGGCGGATTTTAGGTTTCCAACTCTTTTAGAGCTGATAAATTGATATTTTTAAATTGAACCCTAGTCTTATAGTATGGGTTCAAATCTAACCAAATGGCAAAAATAAAGCAGATTTAAGGACCGATTATTTTGAACCATAATAAGAAAATATTTTTCTGCTTTTTAGAAATATTTGATATAAGTTTAGGTCCAATTTCTCATCTCCTAGAAAGCAGAGTCTGTCACAGAAACTAACAAACATCAGAAATTAAAGTTAATCTGATACTTAGTAGCTATCTTGAAGATACGAAATTGGCTATAAGAAAGATAAACTTACAATTTTAATGTTATAGAAATGAAAACTAACCCAATCGACTTTAAGCATGTCTCAACTTTAGCCAAAATAGTTTAGTTATGCACTCACCATGCCATTCTCAAAGGTAAATATACCAACATCGCGTCCATGATGAATGTGATTCTCTCGCATTATCGGGCTGGCAAAGTTCTTCACCCAGATGCCCGCCAATGCATTTCGGCTGATCTCATTGTGCTCGTAGGTGCCCTGGGCATAGTCCGTAACATAGAGACCAACATTTTCGCAATCGCTGATGTCACAGTTGCGTATGACTGGATTGGCATTGACACCGCCCACACATACAGCAGCACCCACCACCGAAGTGGAGCGTATAATGCAATTGTCCACAGTGGGTGAGCAATTCTCGCCGATGTCCAGGCAATAGTGCTTATGATGCGACACCGTTGACGTAACCTCCGGTGAGAACTTGAGCGTGAGAAAACCCACATAGGCATACTTGGCTCCCTCGACGAACATTACCGTGGAGCCGGCCTCCCTTTCAAGAACAACAGACTCGGCCACATTGCCGGGCGCTGCACCCACCAGTGCCACATCCGAGTCGATAAAGAGATATTCTCCCTTGTAGTGGCCCGCGTGCAGGAATATCAAGGGACCTGGATGCTCGGTGGGTGCCACCTGCTCCTCATAGATATTAACCAATGCATTCACACTGGCTCCCCCGCCGGCACTGGATCCAGTAGATGCACTGGTGTTCGAGAGGCCGGCGGAGGCCACATTTCCAGCGCCGGCGCCAGAAACAAAGACTCCCGCTGCGGCTCGCTCCTCCGGATAGTCCAATGCTGCCTGAATAGTGTTGAAGAACACTATACTCCGGCCGGAGTAACGCTTCTCTTGGTAACCAGGGCGCACATGAACGCCCCGATAGAGTTGGCGAAAGCTCTCCTTCCAGGGATTGGCATAATCCGACTCCTCGGGCTTCTCGAAGATAAACTTGCACAGTTCTGGATTGAATAGGGGCAAGTCGTACTCAAAGACCGACTGATAGAGCCGCTTCCACAGCTCCGTGTCATTGGCAATGGTGTTGAAGCGTTTGCACACCAAAGCCAAGCGGCACAGATCCTGCTCCATGAGGTAGGAGAAGATGGCCAGCAGCACCTCATCCGGCAGTTCATACTGCAGATACTGAGCGGCTGTGGGGGAACCGCTGGCACCCAATGTTCCACCGCCTGAAACCTCTGTGGAGGGCACGGCAGCACCCGCCTCACCCCCGCTCTGAGTGTAGAGGCGACGCGAACGTTTTCTTGCAGGCAGCATATAGTTGTTATCCTCAATAGCCGCTCCCACGGGCAGAGCTCCGCAGTGTTGCTGCGGCACTGAACTGTGTACATTGGGCGGCTGGGCGAGAGTGGCACCCGTGGTGGGGGCATTGTTCACGGGGAAAGTGGCGCTAGTAGAGGGTGCCTGCACAGTGGCCGACGAGGAAGACGACGACGATGTGGAGGAGGTGGACGATGATGACGATGATGATGACGACGACGAGGAGGAGGACGATGATGAAGAACTGGATGGCGATGAGCTGGGATTTACCAGTGGTGGCGAATTGCTCGAGGGCCCAACTAGTATGGCGGCTGCACCTGCGGCGGCGGCAGCAGAGGAAGAAGATGGCCCACTGGAGCACCATTGCTCATGGCTATTGCTGGCAGAGATTTTACGACGCAAGTCATAGGGAGATTGATGACTGGAGGCGGCGGCGGCGGTGGCGGCAGTTGAACCCGCTGCTCCTGATGTGGCCGAAGCCGCAGCTGGTGTTGAGCTGGCATTGGATGTCGTACCAGAACTCTCTGTGGTGTCCATCATTTGCAGTGGATTATAAAAATTGCCGGCAAATCCAGAGCCACCACCAGCTGCAGCTGCTGCTGCCGCTCCGCTTGTAGACTGCCCGCTGTCGAAATACTCCGAGGAAGATGCCGATCCCGAGGCAGCTGCTGCAGCAGCCGCTCCACCTCCAGCACTATTCGAGCTAGAGGCAGCTGCTCCGCCACCACCACCACCACCACTGGCTCCCGCTCCGCCGTTGGTCACGCCGTTCTGCTGCAGCATGGGATCCATTATGTTGCCCGTGGGTCGATTGGGCATGGCTATACGGTTGGCTCCTTTCCGTCTGGAGCGGCGCACATAGGTGCGTGACGATGTGAACGAGGCGCTGGGCATAGTTTGTCACCTGGTTTGGAACCTGCCTGGTGGGGGAAGATTATGTCCTATGTCCAATTTCCACTTCCGTATTCGTAGTTTTCACAATTTTTCAACCCCATATGCATACGCACGCACACTTGCATACACACACACACACACACGCGCGCAACGCACTGAGCCTACAGTTTTTCAACTTTTTCTCCTTTCACTAAATTAATGTATTTAAATTTCGTTTCACTCGCAGCACTTCGATTTGAGTTTCAGCTATTTTCAGTTCTGTTCCAGCAACAACAACAATTCCGGCCAAAGGATTATCATTTTTGTTGTAACTAATTATCGTGTCTCTCCCTGCTTCATCATCATCTGTGCTGCCTCTTCTTCTTATTGAATATATGGATGTGGAGTTTTCGGGGTTTCTATCCTTTGTTTCTCCTTTGTTTTGTTTTATTTGGTTAGAAGAGTGGCACTAGCTGTCGAAGTTTCATTGCCTTTTCGCTCGCTCATTGTTTCTTTTGTTTGCCCTTTGCTTTGCTTATTCGGTCAGCTTTCTTTGTATTTTATGAAATATTTAATTAGTCAAACCGAGGTGGAGTTTCAGCAATAAACTAACTACAATTTAATGTATAGATTTAACGAGTTTATTCTGTGGCAAGTGAGCAAATTTAGTTTGACGCGAGCTAGACAACGACGACGGCAGACCACGGAGGCACGACTAGAGATGCGCGTTATGGGTGTAACTGCTACTTGTGACGGGTAGGTTCAAGTAACGAGTATCTATTGGGGAAAAACATTAAACATTTTTGAAATGTGTATGTCAGTCTGCTATTTTGGCCAGTCATCTGATGTAAGGTGGGCTAAATTTTTAATTAGCTTTTTATAGAGTTCGTACTTATATTTTGACTTTAATGTGACTACTGCAACTGTTATCCCAACAGTGGAGCGCTCATCTCTAATAACGATAGTTTTAGTCGTTATCGCCACTTGATTTGTTTGGCTCCCCTTGGCTATCGAATTTTAAAAAAATCTATCGATATGAATAAGTACGTTACGTGATTTCTTTTACAAATACTAGCTAATACCCGGCGTCACTGTAACGGTCGGCTGACATGTGCCATACACTGAACAAAAATGTTTAGGTACCCGTGTCACTTAGAAAAATAATCTGCACTTTGGAGCGAAGTAAGCCGGGCGTGACACCTTGTCGGGCTAGCTAACAGTCGGCTTGGGGAAGTTCTTGGCTATCCGCTGATCTATGCTATTCACACACATTTTAAATTATGTGCCCCTAAAACAGACTGTTGACACTTGATTATACTTGTATCTACAAAAAAAAAAAAAAAAAGAAAATAGAAGGCTAACATAGGCTCTGTCGATGTTTTAAATACCCTTGGAGTTTTTAAAAGACGCTACCATTGATAACAAAAAAATGTTTCTCACTAGAACCAGTTTTTAGAACGATCGTTCCTATGACAGCTATATGCTATAGTAATCCGATTTTGATCAATTTTACCAGAATTATGTGGAAGCATGTACAACTAATATATACCAAGATTGGTGACGCTACGATGGAAAACAAAAAAGTTTTTTTCACTAGAACTGGTTTTTTGACCGACCGTTTATATGGAAGCTATATGCTATAGTAATCCGATTTTGATCAATTTTACCAGAATTATGTGGAAGCATGTACAACTAATATATACCAAGTTTTTCTTTCTAGAACTAGTTTTTGAACTGACCGTTTCTATGGCAGCTATATGCTGTAGTCATCCGATTTTGATAAACTTTTTTCAGGAATTATGTGGAAGAATATAAAACTAATATATACCACGATTGGTGACGCTACGAATGAAAACAAAAAAGTTTCTCTTACTAGAACTAGTTTTTGAACCGACCGTTTCTATGGCAGCTATATGCTATAGTCATCCGATTTTGATAAATTTTTCCAGAATTATGTGTAAGCACATAAAACTTATATATACCAGGATTGGTGATGCTACGATGGAAAACAAAAAGTTTTTCCCACTAGAACTTAGTTTTTGGACAGATCGTTCCTATGGCAGCTATATGATATAGCCATCCGATCCAGCCGATTCCGACAAATGTGCAGCCTATTTGTATTTAAAGACTTTTCGCAAAGTTTGGTCAAGATAGCTTTAAAACTGAGGAAGTTAATAGCATAGAAGCAGACGGACAGAACTCAGAATGAACTCAGCTTGTCACGCTGATTAAGAATATATATACTTTAGAGGGTAGGAAATGCTTCCTTCTATCGTGACAATTTTAATATACCCTCTGCAAGGGTATAAAAAGAAAAGGATTTACTGTATCAATAGTACTCCAAGATGAAATGGCGACTAGAAGTGACAGTTCACTGAGTCGAATGCCCTACTAAAATCAGAAAAGGCGACATCAGTTTGCGATCGGTACTGAAAGCCGCGGTATATGACTGATCAAAACTCAAGAAAATTGGTTGTTGTCGAACGATGTTTGTCAAATCTATGCTGTAAAGGAGGTTGCGAGGTAATCATCTGTTCGAGCAGTTTTGGGATGGCAGAAAGTTTTGCAACATCTGAACCAGATCCTCGGGAAATCACAGAGCGGAAGCAGACCAATTCTCAATTCTCAAATATATTTTTGTTTACTAGAATGTTTGACGAATTAAATCTTATAATCGTAATTCGGTACAGGGCCGAAACAAAAAGTTGATGAATATTTCCTGTTCGTAAACTCTACAGCTTTAAAATAAATTTCTCGACTTTGAGCCAACCTTATGTGGGGATATTTATTCCAAAATCAAAATCAATGCTAAAACCTTGCACCTTCTGTCGATTTGACGACCTACAAACTTGAACGCCTGAAAGTATGCAACGACCTGTTTAAGTGCGCCTGCCAAACCGAAAAAGTCAAGCAATCAACATGCATGCAAGAAAAAATTAAGGTCGAAACGCTACCACCCTACCACCCACCCTGGGCTCAGATGTTTGTCGCTGTCATTGTGCGCCATAGTTTTGACTGCTTTATTCAATTCGCCAGCATTGAACTTTGCACACGCGATCCTTATGGTTAATGGGCGTCATGTAAATCGAACTGACCGACATTGCGGCAGCTGGCAACGACTTTAAACGCTGCAATTTCCGCAACACTTTGGGATACCAAATGCAAAATTCACGTGTCAACTTTCTAACATAAAATATTTGTCATAATTAAATTGTTTCACGCGATTTTGTTAGTCATAATTAACAGACTCGGTTGCAGCTGGGTTCGTTTAGTCCCAGTAGCAGCTGCTCAAACACAGCCATGGGCAGACAATGTTACCAAACCCAGTAGAGCGAATATGAAAGAAATTCCACAGCAAAGTAAGTAGTTGGTACGCAAATGAATATCCTTTCTTAAATATTTCAAATTTAATGGCTGTTTTCCAGTGGGCTAAAGCGGCGGGTTAAGTCGTAAATGAATTTATGAATTTAGAGAATTTATGGGCAATCACATAACGTGACAAAATCGTCTGATTACTAATCACATATCGTCACAAAATCGCAACCGAATCGGCCATATATAGCTCTCATAGGAACTATGTGACCCATTTTTACTATGTTTGTTGTCCTTAATAGTACTGATTAATACAAATGCCAAGCCCTTCGCAAAGAGAGTAAAAAATCCGCAAATCCAATCAGTGGCTAGCTTGCTTTCAACGAGATAGGTCAGAGCCGCTTTGTGACAAACGCTGCTTTATATGCTTCAATTGGTGCAAGAGATAGGAAGTCAAGACCATTTTGTTCGTCGTGTATAATTGGGTTCTTGATATTTTGAGAGTCGAGCTTATTTAATGATAGGGCTCACTTCTGCTTCACTGGGCTATATTAATAAGCAAAATTGTCGCAGTTGGAGCGAGGAAAGCCCAATAGTGATTTATCCACATTCGATTCAAAAAAATTTTTAGTTTTCCTGCGATTTGTATTAGTTACAGTGAATTAAAAAATTTTATTATACCCTTGCAGAGGGTATATTAAAGTTGTAACGATGTTTGTAACGCATAGAAGGAAACATCTCCGACCCCTTAAAGTATATATATTCATGATCAGCATGACGAGCTGGGTTGATATAGACATGCCCGTCTGTCCGTTCGTCTGTTTCTATGCATTCTCCTCCCTCAGTTGTAAAGCTATCTTGACCAAACTTTTCAAAAAGTCTTTAAGGGGGAAAATATTTTTTTTCGATTTTTTTGTTTTGCCTTATTATTACAGCTTGAACATTCCCCTTTCATCTCCTTTAAACCATTTTCAATTATTCGAAAGAGTTTAGCAGATATATCCGTTTTTGTAGAGCAATGTTCTTGCCAATGTGAGTATTTTCAACGTTGCTGAAAACTTTAACCGCGTTTTTCTCTAAACCACGTTTTTTGACCTGGTAGCCATGATTGGGCCAGTTCTACTGAACCGATTTTGATGAGCCATGTTGAATCGACGCAGAATTGATGTAATTCTGGCCCGTACCTCAATCATGAAGATAAAAATTTTTACTATTTTTTTCACTAAACAAAAAAAACGTCGAAAATCTAATTTTTTTTTAAATGTTTGTAAATTTTAGAAAAAAATTTTTTTTTTTGATCGAGGTACGGGCCAGAATTACATCAATTCTGATCATAACCTCATTTACCGTTTTCAATTCCGATAACCTGGAGTCCCGGAATCATGGCCACCACCTCTACACCTTTTTTTTGAGGCCTTAATTGGCAGGCCGATAACTTTTTGAACAGCCCTCGAATTCCAATTTTTTTTTTATTTTACTATTTAATTAATTAATAACACAAAACAAAAAAACAAATTGAAAAAAACTCTTATGGTTTTCCCTCCAGAATTTTTGTAAAAAACACTCATAAAACACTCGTCAAAGGTAGAATACCCCCTTAAATACACATAGGCTGCACATTTGTCGGAATCGGCCGGATCGGACGACTATATCATATAGTTGTCATATAAGCGGTCGATCAAAAAACTAGTTCTAATGAGAAAAACTTTTTTGTTGTCCATCGTAGCGTCACCAATCGAGGTATATATAAGTTGTATATGCTTCCACATAATTTTGTGGAAAATTGATCAAATCGGATGACCATAGCATATAGCTGCCATATAATCGGCCGGTCTAAAAACTATTTCTAGTGGGAAAAACTTTTTTATTTTCCATCATAGCGTCACCAATCGTGGTATATATAAGTTGTATATGCTTCCACCCAATTTTTTGGAAAATTGATTAAAATCGGATGACCATAGCATATAGCTGCCATATAAACGGTCGGTCAAAAAACTAGTTCTAGTGGGAAAAACTTTTTTGTTTTCCATTGTAGCATCACCAATCGTGGTATATATTAGTCTTATATGCTTCCACACAATTCAGGAAAGATTTATTAAAATCGGATGACAATAACATATAGCTGCCATATAAGCGGTTGGTGAAAAAACTAGTTCTAGTGTTAAAATTTTTTTGCTTTCCATCGTAACGTCACCAATCGTGGTATTTAGAAGTTTTAAATGCTTCCGCACAATTCTGAAAAAAAAAATTAATATTTATTTTTTCATTATTTTATTTTTCAACAATTATTCCATATATTCTTTTCCACTTCCACAAAAAATCTGGTCCAAAAAAGTTTTTCCAATTTTTGAATTCCTTATTTTGATAAAGTGCTGTCAATTCCCTTTTATTTTGATCTTAAAAATGTTACATAAAAAGGGACAAATTTGTAAACGTCTCAGTCTCAGTAAACACCTTGAGTAGAATTTCAGAAAGAGCATTCGATTTTCGGTGTGTCTATAAATCTGTTTAATTTGCAATTGTTTTTTTTGTATTTGTGTTTTCTTTGTGCTCTGCGCTTTATATTTGTGTGCGTTTTGTGCTTTTCCTTTAGTGGCCATTTCATTGTGCCTTCGACACTCTGGCCTGAATCATAATGACATACGCATCCTTTTTAACACGCCACCCGCAGAAGCAGCGCTGGGCCATATGTTCCGTTGTTGCCCATCCGCAGCCCATTGCCATTGCCGGTGACCTCAATAATAATTTCGTCTAATTGCTTTGTAATTATGCCGCGCACATGCTTTTCTTGATTCGCCCTCTGTGTGTAATTCACTACCCCCTCCAAACACACACACACACGCACACTCACAAATGCCAGTTTCTACTTTCTTTGCTCTCTCCTTCTATCTGTATTTGTGCGTGCCTATTAAGTGTGGGGGTGTCCGGCTGTAGTCGGCCATTTTGGTATGTTATTATTTGTCTCTTTTGTTTTGCGCAATTTTTCGTCATTTGCATCATTTTCTGTCATTAGAAGCATTTAACTTTTTGCTGTTTTGCCTTTTGCCGATTTGCTTCCATTATTCATGGGCAGCCACTCGCATTTCGAGGTCGCCAGCAAATGGGCCATGTCGCTACGAGATAATTGGCTGGAATTTATGGATTTTGCCAGTTGCAGGTAGATAAAGTTAAGGGTTGCCTTAGCAACTGAAAGATATCCTTAAAGAGTCTTATCTATACATAAAATGTATTGCAAACTTACCCATGTTTTCTACAATACTCTTCCGATCCAATTTCCATACGATTATGGTCATTTTGGGTCGGATTTATTATTGATTGATACAAACATATTTATAAAAGCCAATGTTTGCATGTTTGTTGTATGCTCCTTAAACCGCTTCATGAAATTTTTACAGCTCAGGAAAGAGTCTTTAAATCGTTTCAAAAGAGGTTCGGAGCCATATCTCAGAAATTATTTAAGCTACGAAGCATAGGTTAATAATAATGAAGAGATAAACATTGATCTAGTTCAAGACCGGTTCCGATCGAGTTTTAAAGTGGTTCAGAAACATATCTCTGAAATGATTTAAGCTATTAACTTGAAATCTGTTGCGCATTTTGGTGATACGGTGTTAGATATTTTCCCAAATCAGATTCAGATAAGCTCTGAATCAGAAATTATTTAATCTTTAAAATTAATATTTTTTGAGTCGGTTAATAATAAGGAGATAGATATATTATATATTATCAGTTGCATCAGCCTAAGTATGGAAAGCGATTCCCAGCCTTTTCATACTTGATTATTAACTCTCTCATAACGGTATCGAAAGTAAATTAGAATTTCGTGAAAGAACAATTGTTTTAAAAATTAAAAAATAAGTGCGTTCAAGACCCAAAGTTTATAAAAAATTTTTAAAAAGGGGGCTCTTTCTAATCCGGAAGAAGTGCCTCTTCATGACGAAAAAGTCACAGTTTGGTGCGGCGTTAGTGCGAAAACGGTCCATTGGGCCGTTTTTTCTTCCAAATGAAAATGGCCATGCGTTGTTACCATCAACCAGGAGCGTTATCGCGACATGATGACCAATTTTGTGATGCCAATTATTCGTCGAAAGCGTATGAGGCAGTTCTGGTTTCAACAAGACGGCGCTCCACCGCACACAAGTCGCATAACAATCGATTTTCTGAAGAAATTGTTTCCGGGCCTTTTTGATGTCGAAAAGTGAGTGATTTGGACTGGCCACCGCGTTCGCCCGATTTGACGCCGCCTGACTTCTTCTTGTGGGGGATATTTGAAGTCAAAGGTTTACGTTAACAAGCCAAGGACCAGTAGAAGAGCTCAAAGGACAACATTCGTGAAGAAATAGCCGCTATTCCGGCCGAAATGTTGGCGAAAACGATGGAAAATGCTGCAAAAAGGGCACAATACGCCATCAACGCCAGAGGCGGCCATTTGAGAGATATCATATTCAAAATTGATGTAAACAAATCTACTTGGAACAAATTAAATGATTAAGATTGCCAACCGCCAAATTTTTTATTTTTTTCTTTGATTTGTTTAAAAAAAACATGGGGCCGTCGAATATGGGCAACCCTGTATAGCTTCGCATTGGTTCACTTTATAAGGATATGCACCAATATGCAACCCTAATATCTCCCATAAGAATAGATTGTTCGGACCTTATATACATATATACTAATCATCATGGGTTATCGATCCTCCATATACCGTTTCCTGATCAGATGAACGATAATCGAGTTATACGAAAAACTAACTGCCGCTAGGCATCACCGGCTGAAACCGTGATGGGCAGCACTTTTAACAAAATTTTAGGTTATATACAAACATTGGCAGATACAGAGTACATAACAGTCGGGCTTGATCGACTTTCTTACTTGTTTTTATATGCAAAATTTGATGTTTTTTCTTGTCTTTTTGCAGCCCCTTATGTTGTAATAACTTAATAAAAAAACCTTCATGGTTTTCTACTCCAAGCTTAGCAACTTGGGAATAACCACACTTGCTGGTTTCAATTGAAAACTCCTAAGATGTCTATGCAATTACTGTGAAATATATCTTTTTTCGCATTCAACATGGAAAACTCACTAGCGTAAAGTTGCCAAAAAAAGAAGAAAAAAGCGTAACTAAAAAGCGTATCAATGTATGTCAATGGGTTTGTTGGTTCAAATTGAAAACACCTGCCAGCTCCTTGACACGCGTCTACTTCCCATATGTGGGTACATAATTATTCAGATATACAGAGTAAACATTTTTAATGACAACTTAATATGAGTTTCATTTGAGTTTTGCAAATTAGTGACCGTGTAGTTTCTGTCCCACGCCCAACCCAGTGACAATGCTAAATCACATCATGCTGCGGAGTGGGAAGCGGCGCGGCAACACAAGTATGTCTAATGCGCAAAACTTTTAATTGAGTTTAAAATTGTATGAAGAAAGAAGAACCTCCCATCTCGTTTGGGAAATGGGGGAAATAGCTACACTGAGCAAAAAAAAAACACTGCCAGAGATGAAACATTCTGAAGTCTTAAAACCACAGTAAATTTTTATCAACATAAAAAACATTCTTGAATCATGAACCTTACCTTACCTTACCGTACCTTAAATTGAGTATATAACAGACTTACAATGTCACACCCATAAAGTATGCAATGAAAAATTCCAATTATTTAAACACGAATCTGTTCTTAAAATTCCCACTTTGCTTATGGAATAGTGGTAGATTTCTGACCTACAGTAAAACCATCAAGGCCTTTGGAGCTTTGTGGTTTTATTTGGTTCAATTCAGAAATCTCATTAGAAGAATAAATTGAGCATAGCTTAAGAATTGTATGGGAACATTTTGTAATGGATGAATATCAAGAATTTCGAAAATAAAAAAGCGCGCTTGAAATAAGATTTTTGTGCTTTAATCAAACATTTTCCTACTTATCGTTCTACTGGCCACATTTGTATTTGATATAAGTACAAACTTCTCATTTTTTTCTTAGTGTACAGCTTGCGGCATGTGTGCGTGAAAATGTTCATCTTTATGGATGAAAAATCTATATATGCGAGTGTGGATGTGTGTGGGTGTACGCCATTTTTGAAGTGTGTCGGTTTCAATCCCCGCAAATTGCCCATGAAATATTAACTTTACCATAATGAGACACCATTTTTATACCTTGTAATTTGCCTAACTTAATATCATATGTATGTTTACTTATGTGTCTCACCTTCTCTTTATTTTTGGCATTATAAAATGCTGTTCTTTATGACTGCTTTTTGGGCTAATGTCATTGCCTCCCCCCTCCTCCAACATCTGCATATAGTATACGTTATAAAAAAGCTTAATCAGTGCACTTATCCCCTTCAAGTCGCCAATGAAAAATGTTATGTATTGAGGCCAAAACTGCACTCGTTAGCCTTTTTTTACCGTTTACTGTCCATTAATTTAAGACAAAAATGAAATATGACTCAATTTGGCTTCACCCCTAACCCAGCTGGCGTCACCTTTTCCCTTTTAGTTTTAAATAAGAAATAATTCCGTTGCCTGGGATAGTTAGTCAGTGGAACTTACTTTGGCTGTGTGTATGTACAATGTACAATGTACATACTAAATATAAGTAAAATGTCTTGCAATTTCTACATCGACAAATGACTTTTGGCTGCACGGCACGTATTATATAAAGACACATACACACAGGACAACAATAGCAGCAACAAGGCGCAACACGGTGGCATAAGAAATGTCCTTCCCAGCAGCGCCCCATGGAAAAAGAGAACTTGACAACAGTTGAAAGTTTTTTTCAACTCTAAAGAAATTCTTATACCCTGCATTAAAGGATTGAGAGACATTTTTTAAAAGTCTGCAAATAAAAAATCAAAAAAAAATATTGGTAAACAATCATTCCTTATCCTTGCGACGCACCCTACCTAAAAAAAACACATATCTCCCACAATTTAAAGAGTAGATTGTTGGGACTTCTATGAAAAGTGGTTCTAAAAATTTAAAAATTTAGTTTAAAAATTTGTATTGTTGTTTATATTATAAAATACTGAAAATAAATATTTTTAGCAAGGCTGCAAGCCTCCAAAATTTTAAAAGATGTTCGCTTCGGGGGTTCAAACCCGTGCGGAATCTTTGGGTTCGGTATGAGGACCGGTTAATGGAACCCCTGAACCTCAGTTTACTTGGACAGAAAATAATAGTTTGTTTTGTTTGATGCAATCTTAAGTTAAAATTCGAATTTGCCGATCGTCTTAACATTTTGCAAATCGGTTGTAAAGAAATAACGATTTGCTCATTTAGATTACAACGCTTCTCTCTTTTGAGTAGATTTATGGAATAATTATCACACTCAAAACTAGAGGTCGCAAAAAAAAGAAGCTATATTCAATTCCGTGTTTTTAATATAAACCTATTTCAAGCTCTTTCAAGACAAGAATACCGGGATTAGAAAATTCGTACTTAAACCAATCCGTTTGACTTGGTTTCAAAAAATCCGGAATCGACCTACTTCTGACCACGATTGGGGAATATTTGAAAAAATACGACGATGTATGCAGGTAGTCTTCGACATTTTTCGAAGAAATCATTGATAGGGTTTTTATTTGATATATGGGCATTTCCGCCAAAATGTCCACCAAGGCTAAAAAACTAAAAGTTCTTGAAATCTCTCTGTTTATTCATATTATGGTTAAGAATCATTCAAATTTAACTAATTTAATGAAAGTGAACATATGGTCATTAACCTCAATGAGTATATCGACAGCAAAGTTGCAAAAGTGCATTTTCTTTTTTTTTTGCCATTTTAAATTCCATGCTTTATTTGTTATTATCTTCTTTAAGAAAGATCATACATGATAAAGAGAATTCTACAAAATGTCTCTTACATTATAATTTATCTAAAAAAAAAGCAAAGGGTTCAATGCAATCGCGATTAACTGCAAATTTTTGGTTTCCTTTAGTCCATTTTTCAATGTCCCGTTCGATACCGAAAAAGAACATTAGTTATCAGTGTGTCACAAATTGAAGAAGTGAATGCATGGAATGCTTAGCACAAACAGATTTTTTTATAAGCAATTTAATAAAAAAAAATCCCAATTGCTAAACATTTTTTTGTTATATTTTAATGTCGTTCAAAGTTGGTCCCGTTCGCGTCCGTAAGGGTAAAGTTTATTGGTAAAAAATAATTCATTCTAATATTTTTTTTGTTTTGTGCAAAAAACATTTCAATGGAATTGTAGAGACCCGAGCAACATCGGGATTCGTGCTAGTTATTGATTTTAGTTAAAATGCATAAATACATACATAATTATATCCACTTGAATCATATTGGAAAAAATGTCCCGTTCGCAATGTCCCGTTACGAATCAGATTATTATTTATTTAAAAAAAAAAAGTACTGAAGATTTTTTGAACCAACTAAAAACCATTTCAAAGTACCATTCATGCATAAGATTCTAAAACATTTTGGGTTTTTAGAGAATTAGGCTTTCCCTAAGTTCTGGCTATATGTAGGTGGCCCCGAAAGCAACTTCTGTTTTTGTCCCGTTCAAATCGCTTCTTATTTTGCCATTATTTTGGAATCAGTATTTCACTTGTCATTCGCTTTAGCACTATTTAAAGTGCTACTCAATACCTTCATTATAAAGTAAAAAACGAATTGAAAATGCCTTTTATTTTGCCTTTTTTTTTACTTTATGTCGTACGAACGTCCGCGTTCGACATCATGGAAATGCCCATATGTTTAGTGCTTTCTATTGCTCTTATAAACTTTGTTCTTATTACATGTTATAAAAAAATTCGTATTTTCTCCGATTCGGGTTTAGCGTCGAGGGGACAGAAATGTTCATGGTCTGGTTTGGGAACATCGAAAAATCCGAACCGGACGGTATAGCAGTCTTGATTTTCAGTAATAAGTGTTTCCTCTTTGAAAATTATAACTTCGGAAAAGTAATGTTTAATTAGTTTCAGGAATCCCATTATCGAAGTTTCTAGGATCTAAATAAGTATACTTATTATATATCAATTTATATATAGTGTGACCACTGCTTATTTCAAAGAATCTGTCCAATTGTGTTGGGAAAAAGAATAAATCTAAATTAAAATTTGGGCTTTCTGTCAATGGGAATGCGTACTTATATAGACATTTGCTCATTGAAATGTAGCCGGGAAATGAAACCATATTGTTTTTACAATTAAAATTAAGATTTATTTTGACGTGTGCGTCACTAAAATTGGATTAATGCATGTATGCAAATACGATTCAGTGTTGAATGTTGTTTATAATTCGACTTAACATTTCGTAAACTATTGGCTTTCATTGGTCCGGCACACGCGTGTACGGTACTACAGGTCAATCCGTTGAAATCAAATAAGTACCCCTGAAGACTTATGTTAATTTGATAGCAGTACAGAGCCTACTATAAATTTTAAGCATATTATCTATGACACAGTGATACAAATAATGAATAGAATTACAAAACCAGACCCAGTAAAAATTTAAGGTTTTGTCGAGAATGAATAAATACTTAGATAAGTTAAGTATAAATTGCGCGGCTGTGGGTAGTGTGCTAGAGTTGAGCGCGGGAACCCCCGATCCCACATTTTTTTTTCCAGAACCCGCGGGAATTTGAATTATTGAATACAGTTTTTTTATTAAATTATTTTCATTTATTTATGATGCAAAAATCTACTTACTAACGGTGGCATTTTTCTCATGATGAAATTTTTTAATAAATTTTGGAGCTTTTGCTAAATGCGCTAGAGTGAGACTGACAAAGTTTTCATGAAGGTGTGTGTGTGCTCTGCACAAAAAACAACCCCCAATTTTGCAAGGCGATCAAGCAAACAAACAACTGAAATGCGTTGAGAGAACGGAGGCGTCGAGTGTCGGACAATTTCGATGGTAAATTTTTTGGACCTTCTAGACGTACACAGTTATCCTCAATACTTATAGATCTATCATACATCGTTTCCCAATGAGATGAACAATAGCCGAGTATTAAGCAAAGCAAATAATTACGCTGGACAGCACCGGCCGCAACCTTGATGGGCAGCACTTACACAGTTTGTGTGTTATTATTATTTACAATATTTGGCAGTTACTTAGTCTTAAATCTTACAAATTCACAATCAGAATTGACATTTGATTTGACATTTAAAAAAAGTATATTAATACAAACTTTCTAACAAACTATATGCACTCCTGACCGATGGGTTCCTATTGAATCAAATCAATTCAATGGACATTTTCATGGCATATTGTATAAAAATGCCACATAAAGGACATGGACTACAATATGCAGTTGAGGGCAAAACTGCACGATGCACGTTTAATGTCATTTAAAGCAGCAATTACTCAGCACGCTTTCTAGTTGTGTCTGCGAAACGAGACCCCAGACCCAGTGCCAGACCCGTATTGTGGATGTGGCTTCGCTTTAATGTCATTGTATGGCCACAATTATTCAGCTTGGTACTTTGTACTCGAGTCGGCTCGACCGATTGTTCGTTGCATGCAATTCCCATGCAAATGTTGCAGGCGACAATGGGGCATGGGGAAATGGGTGAGGCGACTCCTTCCGGTGCTATAAATCGTTTGGCTAGCATGAGCCTTATTTTCTAATTAAAAGGCGCATGGAATTTGAGAATGGTGTCCAAACACGTACGCGATATGTAGATCACGTGCGACCCTCAGGACAAGGTTCGTTTCGCACATACCGAGGCGCAGCTTTTCTACAACTACATTAAATTTAGTTCTGAGTTCAAGTTCCGTTCGGTTTAAGTTATGTAAATGCCGGCTTGTATCGATTTTAATTTGACAATCATTTATGTTTCACCTCAGACTTAGCTTTCTTTGGTCGTATGTAAGAGCTTATATAGAAATTCGTGAACATGATCATCATGGCCGTCGTCACCGACCAGACCAAATAGACCACGGCACGAGAAGCCGTACAGTTGGGTTGCACATACGTATAAACCGAGTGTGAAAACATCAATAGGAATTGCACCAATTGCATAATCGTTAGATACTTCTTCCACCAAAGACTCTGTTTTCCGTCCTTGTTCTGGGACGAGATGTAGTAGTAACTGTACATCACGATGTGTATAAATATGTTGAACATGCAAATGAAAAATACATGGCCACCATGCCCATAGAATCGTATCAGTGTGTAGGCCAAAATGGGCATAATAACGTGATGAAAGACATGCAGAAAGGTGATTTGCTTATGCTTCTTCCGTAGCACAAAGAATACAGTGTCCAGTAAATCCAAAATCTTATTGATGTAGTAGAGGTAGGAGAGTATGCGTTCGGTGCTCTTTAGTTGGTGATCGAGTGGCAGGACAGTCATGCAGCTTAGGTCATACGGTCTTTCCACGAATATTAGATGAAAACCCTGCGAAAACAAACACAAAAAATGGTTATGCCGTCTCGGGATTTGCTGGTGTTAAACTTACGAAAATGAACATCAAGCTATTGTACAGAATCTGCACAATGTTGTAGACCCTCAACACGCCACGTAGCTCAAGGGCTTGCCGATTTTCCATAAACCTTCTGCCTAGCTTCAGCACAAACACCAGATAGACCGTGGATATCCAGAAAACGGGCCCGGGTCCGATGGCCAGCGGTAGCTGGACAGGATCCGCATAGGGTTTGTCAAAGACCTCAATCATTTCCATGCGCTATTGCCGGCAGTGCGGTGGAAACTAAAACTGGAAATAGAAAATTGAAAATTTGATGTCTCGGAATACATTTTCATAGCAATGCTTTGTAAATTACAATTGTTTATTAAGTGTCAGCGTATAAAGCTTTTTACACTGCAAAGCTAGAATCAGATATCTATATCTCTTGCTCCGTGTGCGTCTCTCTCAGCTGTAAACTTGATTATGGGGAAATTCCATTAAAACTTTGATGGGCCCTGAAAATGTTTGAGAATCACGCACATTGCTAAAAGTCAGGACACAAATCGAGTTAAGCGGGACGCCGCGCCATTGCCCCAAATGCAGTTGTTGCAGCGGAAACGGAAATGGGACGAAAATAAATATCGTATCGGCACGCACATCATGCAGCAGGCGCTGGGAGTGGCATTCGGGCTAAATGCAATAAACGCCAATTTAGTTATAAACATGTGAATGCACGCAGGCAAATTTACACACAAAATGTAGCGAACTTGAATTTGTAGGAATTTATACACTTGCACCAAGGGTTGAGTTAGCTATTGTAACCATTTTTCTATATATCACCATAACAGCTCAACCGATTTAAAAAAGCTATATATGCTGAGTGAATGGTAATAAATATGTGTACAAATAAACCCTCGCCACTTTTGACATGAAGTTAATAACTTGGAAGTAATTGAACTATGCTTTAAGAAATTAATGATTTTTTTTTTAATTTCTCACGAAATTTTGAAAATTTGAAAGAAAAAATATGTTCTGATCAGTTTATTGCCAGGATCAGAAAAATACATTAATTAAATTCTAACTGATGCTGCGGGTGATCTCAGATAATCCAAATTTTACGCTCATTCCGAGCAGAATGCTCATTGCTGATTGAGTTCTGATGGGGTAGGGTCTCTTGTGTACTATCGCTTAACATCAGCCTAAATTAAGAGGCAGCTCAAATAATAATAATAAGGCTCATACTAACCCCAAGCGTACAGCGGCACGCGGAATTATTAGTAGTATATGCTTTCAGACAGTTCCACAAAATTTGGTCAAAATCGGATGACTGTATCCTATAGCAGCTATAAGAACGATCGGTCTGAAAATGTGTCTTACTGAAAAATCGGATTTGTTTTTGATGGTAGCATGATCAAATTTTGAAGTCAACAACCAGATTCTTAATAATTTTGTATATTTAAATATCTGAAAATTCAGTTGGAGGGAGTTTTTGCAAGTGTATTAAAACTTCGGTCGAAGTTAACTTTGCCTTACTTAACTATACACAGTTGATAGGGAAGTGCCAAACACTGTATTAAAGCGATGACTCGCTGCTCCTAAGGGGGTCTTCTACCTTTGAACAGGGTTTTATGATTTTTTTTTTTTCATTCTGGAGAGACAATAATAAGAGCTTTTTCAGTTTGGTTTTTGGATTTGTGTTATTAATTAAAATTAAAATGTTTGGATTTCGAGGGCTGTTCAAAAAGTTATCGGCCTGCCAATTAAGGTCTCAAAAAAAAGGTGAAGAGGTGGTAGCCATGATTCCGGGACTCTAGGATATCAAAATTGAAAACGGTAAATGAGGTTATGATTAGAATTGATGTAATTCTGGCCTGTACTCATCATAAAATCATTATTTTGTCAATATTTTTTGAAAATATGTTGTTTTATTTAAAAATTATGTTTATAAATTTTTTTTTTTGTAGTTCAGTGTACAAAATTTTTTTTTTCTCTTGATTGAGGTACGGGCCAGAATTAGCTCGAATTCAACATGGCTGACCAAAATCGGTTTAGAAAAACGTGGCTTTCGAGTCAAATAACGTGGTTTCGAGAAAACCATTTTGAGCAACGTAAAAACCACGACATTTAGCAAGAACATTGCTCCACTAAAATGGCTATATCGGCTAAACTATTTTGAAGTTATGAAAATAGTTAAAAGTGGATGAAAGGAGAATGTCCAGGTATAATAACAATGCAAAACAATTAAATCGAACATTTTTTTCCAAAGGTTGAAGACCCCCTTAAAAGTTGTGTTAGTGTATTTTAAGCTCAGCGTGAAATATTTTTTCAATTTAGCCTTTGTGTTTCGTGGCGTAATGATTTTACATTAATTTATGCAAATTGCAAAATGGTTGAATGGACAAAATGTTTAATTAAAGTTAAGTTGATTGGCTTGAACTATAAGTAAAGTAAACATTTTTAAGGATTGCATTGTTTCATTAAATCAAGTGTCATCGGCAGTTTCACTGATGGCCACATATTTGCGTCCCTCGATGATCACAGTCTGCATGATATGAGGTGTATGCTTCGGCACGACCTTTTTCCCAGGTTGCGGCTTTGTCTGTGTCTGCTGTGGAGCTTGGGTGATTTCTTTTGGTGGCTCCGATTGCGATGACAGTTTCACCAATTGGTTTTTCTCACATTCTTCTTTACGGTGTACTTCCGCGCTGGTCACTTGGGTTTGTTGTGCCTCTTGTTTCGATTCTCTGGTTTTGCTGCAAGTCTGGGGTAGAGAAGGCATGCCAAATTTGAATTTTATTTTATGTAAATATTGTTCGCTTACCGGACACAAATATACCATCTTTGATGTCCTCAAACATTTGACCATTTTACGAGTTCTACAATTGCATCTTGAGCAGGTAGAAAATGGAGCCATTGCTTAAACTTTTTAATAAAATGACAAAGCACGTGTTTTTATTATCACTTTTAAACAGTGTTGGTAAGTGCCCTGAAACAGGTTCAAACTGACAGCTAAGCAGTATTGCCACACATACTGATTACTTTCTATAGCCAAAATGACAATTGTTTTGTTTTGGTGCAGTGTGACCAGATTTTGAAAAACTTGCAATATTTATGGTCACATTACTTTGTTTTGATTTTTGCGCCCTCCCCCTCTCATGGCTGCGCGCCTGATGGGAAACATGCCACTTCTGTATGTTTTTTGACAAAGGAGGAGCGAATTTTGAACTATCGCCACGGTAGATCACGTAGGGTAATTGAAAGCGCGAACATTGCAACGCAATCCGGAAAGGGCTAACAAAAATAGTTACGGCCTGCATTATAAAATCCCATAAAAACAAAAGTTTATAGTTTCAATATGGTACAAAATAATCGAAAAAATTAAGAAAATAATATTGTAAATTCTTAAAAAATAAAAAACAAATTCTGCAGAAACCTTCTTAATTCACTTACCGTCCTTTCCCATCTGGACTCCAATAGTGTCCCACGCACTTTTAATAAATGCTAAATTGATCTGACTTGTCTCCGCCTTCACAGCGTCTATGAGCTTTACTTTCTCATTTAGTGAAAATAATTCAGCCCTTTTTTGCGCTCATTTTTGCATCTTATTTGGCATGGCAAAATATTAACAAATGCTCCCTGATAACTCAACATTGTATATCGACAATGTCCCATTCCTAAAAAAAAATAATTAAATAAGATTATTCTTTTCAGCTATCGATAAAATCACAGAAAGTACGAATCTAGTATTTTTTCGGTATTTACAAAAAATACGCCAAAAGCTTTTGGCATTTTTAGCTGCTTTAGTGACAAACTCAAGCGGAGAACTAAACCGGAATCCGAATGTTGAAAAATCACGATTGAATCATAAAACGAGAACTGAAACTGATACTTGCGAGAAATATCGATTATCAAATACAAACCACTGAATAATGCAGCTACCATTTTTTCCCCCACCCCTAGAGCCCATATTACGTTCATCCAGATCGGTAGAATCTTATGAATGAAAATAAACAAATAACTTTTCGAGCCTTTGCCAAATTCTCCAAACTTTTTAAGTGCTTTTGATTTGTATTAAAGCGGCTTGGCACTTGCATCATGTGCATCAGACACGACTGTCGGGTGTCCTGTGGCTGGTTTAGTCTGGACTCGTATTCGCATTAACGCCATTAGGCCAATTTGGCATTTTGCCCTGTCCCCGAAAAGGAGCACGAAAAACTTTCTCCAAAACAAAGGTAACAAATGATGTCAGGCTGCTCCGTATTCCTTACTTCGGCCCATTCCAAGCCACTCACATGCCAATGCTCGTGTAAATAAAAGTCAAGTGAGAAAAACAAATAAATTAGACGCGAATGCAATGTGGCTCTTCTTTGCTAGTGCCGTTTCCCATGGTGGTGGCGAGCATTTCTCTTCGTTATAGCGAGGCTGCCTTTAATTACGACACCCAGAAAAGCAGCAGCAGGAGCAAGTGGAGCCACTGCACGCTTCTTTTGCTTACTTGCTCAATTTATGTTTATTTGAAAGCTGTTGCACTTGAATAATGTGCTCTACCACAGTCAGTCCTTGTCGCCTGGCCGGGACACTGTCTGGCCACCAGCTGGTGCTTGTTTCATTCCGGTGATTAGTGAGGTCTGTTACCAGCAGTGGGTCCTAGGACATAGCAAGTATACCAATAATTCTACATTTTAGCCAAAATATGTCGGAAACGTTTGAGAATGAAATGGAAATCATACAGGCATGTTTTAAATAACAAACGATTTTAAGAAGTAATTACTAAGTGAAAACGAACGTTTTACTTTATGATGTTTCCAATTCTACACGGTTAATAAGTTGTAAGCTGAAAGCATTGGACTTTTGACTTTTATTAGCCACCTTGCTTCACTTTGTTATTCTTCCATGTTCGAAATCGTTTTTGTTAACAGCTGATTGAAGGGTCGGTTTTTATTGCCCTCAACCAGAGTTGTCATTAGTCCAGTATCAAACTTAATTTTATTTACATTTTAAATTCGTTTAATTTCATTAAAAAGATTAATATTAATTAATATTAGTCATATACAAGGCGTTGCTCCAGTCCTACGAATTGTGTTTATATGTTTCTTTCACAAAATTCAATAAAACACTCTATACCGTTATGAGGATGTTTAATGCTACATTTATACTACGCTGAGTTTGCTATCGAAATCGTTATCGACGCAATAACTCTGAATTGGCGTTTATACTGGCACAAGGTTGCGTCCTGCGTCCATCGTCAACGAAACAGCTGATGTTTGTTTTGGTTTTGTTGAAAGCAAACAAAAAATTAAAAAAAACAGAATGAATACAAGTGAACGTTATTTATTTTCTGCCATGGAGAAAAATTATGCTATGATGATGCAATTTATGATTTGGCGGGGAAGCCTGTACCACCATTTTTTTTTTTAAAAAAGAATTTTAACGTCGAAGGAGTGTGTATGTGGCATCGGGTGTCCACTGAAATCTCTTTTCCGAGCCTACAATGTGTTCAAAGTTAATTTGAGAAGAGAATAAAACACTTGCTTACCTTTCTTTTCAGCCATAATTACAAATTTTTCCAATTTAACTTGACAACTTTTTTTATTTATTCCCGGCAAAACTTTCACAGCTGTTTTTTGTTGTGCTAGTGGTGATAGTTGAAAACGATAGTCGAATGATAGGCAGAAATGGGCTAAAATTATCGAATATACCCCAAAAAATCGAATAAACTCTGCAATCGAAACCGGCGTCGGTACAAGACGCCACTTTTTGTCACCACTAGGTCCCTATACTTTTTACATGGGAAAGACGCCGCGTCTTGGGCAAGACGCCAAAACGCAAGACGCAACCCCTAGTATAAACAGGCTATAAAATTAAGTTTGAGCCGACTGAGAATCGCTTTCCACTTTCGAACTGGTTCAAACTAGATCGGAACCAGTTTTACAAATTTAATTACCAAGATATGGCTCTGAATATCTTTTGAAAATGTTGAAACTGAATCGGGAGACTGTCGGATACAGGATTACCAACCTAGCCAATAATTAATTTCTGAGATATATTTTTAAACCATTTTTAAACCTTTCAACCAAGCTTATACTCATGGGGCATAGCCTTTGCTAATCGAATTCGAAATTCAAAAAAACCTGTAATTTTTTTGTATATTTTTAACAATTTAATTACTTTTCTTTACAAATTTGAAAAAACTTCGGACGGACAAAGTTCGAACCAAAACCTTATCACAAAAACCTTGAACCTTTAATTTCTGAACCTTAACTATTGGTAAATTTTGGTTCGAACCCGCGAACCGGACCTCCAAAAACATGTTTCGTGAAAGGAACATCTCTGGCAACGCGGCTTAAAACCGCTTAAGAAAAAACGTGAAACCTTTCTTTAATATGTTAACACTATTTGTCTTATAAATATCATTAACTTTTAATTCCATCGCAACAAGCCCAACTTTTGAAACCGACAAGTCTGCTTGAACTGATAACTGATAACTCCACTACCTTATTAATGAATGGTCTTGGCAAGCAAAATCGATCAATCGATTGCGTTTCTTGGTTAGTTGGCTCCATAAGTGAATTATTTTATCGTTACCATTTCAATTTGTCAATGTACATCGCATTTGATTTATTAGTTTACTCATTATACAAATTGTTCAACAATGTCCAAGCATGCAAACGAACATCCACATCGACATATACAGCCTATTGTTACTTACGCTTATTTATATAGATTGATATACATTCGTGTAAACACATCCATTGACGCAAATTTGAATAAACATTTTCATTACCAAAATGTACACGAGCCCCCGGAGACAGAACCAGCAATTGGCTAGACAATCACTTTGGTTCAATTGCTTTTCGACCGGCCCGGCTCCTGTGCTCTGATATTTTGGTCTCGGTTTGGTAATTTACGGCAACGCCCCGAAGTGACAATTATTGCCAACTAGTGACCACAAGTTCATTTACCATCGATACAGCAACCAGTTGCAGAAAGTGTCTGTGGTGACGGTTATAATTACAGGGAGAAAATGGAAATGGAGACCTATCATCAATTTATGATTATCCGGTGGCATTTTCATTTATTTGTAACGAATTTTAAGCTTTGATTTGAAGACAAAAATAATTTGTGGGCGAATTGCATTAGTTAAGGCAGAGTGTCATTACTATAAATATCTTGAGACTTTGATTTTGGACAAATATATACTCGAACACTGCATCACATAGGTGCGCCTTAAAATACGTACGCCTCGTGCTTTACTTCGGTGTTTTTATACTCTGTATCAAAGGAACAAAAGTATAATGAGTTATAACAGCCAGAAGGAAGCATATATATTCTTGATCAGTATCAATAGCCGAGTGCATCTAGCCTTGTCCATCCGTCTGTCTGTATACACACGTCGATCTCAGAGGCTATAAGAGTTGGAGCCACCAGCTTTTCCACGTAGATTAAGTATACGAAAACATCGTGTAAAGTCTTGAAACGAAGAAAAACACGACAAGCATCCAACTCTAGTACAGGGTATTTTATAGTCGGGGAACTCGTCGGTAGCGCTTATTAACTTTTTAACTCCACTGGCTGGCACAGCTCTCGTCTTTCGTCTCCCTAGCTCTCCCCCACATTAATAGAAAAATAAAAATTTTTTTGCTCTTCTGTTAATCAAGTATTTTGATTATTATTTTCATCCTTCTTAGACTGCAGGGTCCTTTCATACACCTCCATGAATTTTACAGAATGACAAGGCCAGTGACATTGAGATTGTCAAAAACTGTTAGTGTTGGAAAAGTAGAAAGTTGGTCTCTTAATGATTTGCCGCCCTTTCGCATTTCTTCTTATTTCCTTTTCATAACGTTTCCATTTTGATTGAAAATCAATTTCTTTATTAAAGCCTTGGCGATGCTCTTTTGGTGTTTTCGCCTTCAAACGGAATTCGTTTAATTTCTTAAATTGAAATTATGGTAATTTCCTGCAGTCATGCAAACCTTTTTCGCCTTGTCGTGTCTGGCCCTTTCGGCGATTTAAGTGGGAGTTGTGGGGATTTGGTGGCTGTTAGCTAACCCAAATCCAAGTTCATAAATTTTAAAGCAAACGCAACGATGGGTGTTAGCTTCTTAGCCACAGTCACCGCTTCACAAGTTGCAAATGACTGTTGCTGAATGTTTCTGATTGAATTGGATGGCCTTCTACAACTAATCGATAACACTGGTCGACACCACAAACTGATTAAGAACTTTTATTTTACTACTTACATTTACAAAAATTCATCTGGGCAGAAAAATGTAATTAAAAAATTGTTTGTGCCACAATTAATATGGCCAAGGCAAGAATTCATCGATTAAGGTGGGCCAGAAATCTTAATTTTTTTGCACAAAACATTGAAATTTCTAGACCATTTTAAATAGTGTTCTGAAATTTTCACAAGAAATTCAACAATTCTTAAACAGTATTGATGAGCTCTAATGTTTGATTTCATTTGCTAGTACGTTTTGCTATGTACGTTACATTTTAGATACTGCTATAAAACGAGCTAACAGGGCTTAAGTGGGGTACATCGACCACCTAATTGACTACACTGGGCAACTAAACAGACCGTCCCCCTCTCACTAACAAAACTATATCCAATATTTTAACAGTAAGTTGCGGCTAGGGTTCGAAGCTGCGTTTTTAAAATGGAGAAACTATTTGTACCCCTTTAGGCTGAACTGTAGTGCCTCAAAAAATCTATTTGCGCAAGTCAATTTTGATTACATGTTTTAAGCTGATCGACGTATGGTAATGACCAATGACTATTTAAAATATTCATCATTTCCTAAAATCTTAGCAAGACTGCCAAGACGCTCATTTATTTTTTAATCTTATTTCGTTGAGGTTTAATCAATCAATTTTCATCCAGCTTAAAGAGCCTTAACCATTTTTTTACAGAAAATAATGGAAATGTATGTTGATATCAAATACGACTTCCCATTTAAGTAAACATTCATTATTTCGTTCCTATAAAAAATGTTGCACCATGTTTCAAATACTTTCCAACGGCTTTGTACCGTCATGTTTAAGCGGAGAATATATTACTTAGATCGCTAAAAATGAGGAAAAGTATGCGTACGAATGTAACGTACTTTACCTAGGAAATGCCCAATACAGGGTTGCCCATATTCGACGGACCCATGTTTTTTTTAAAAAATCAAAGAAAAAATAAAAATTTGGCGGTTGGCAATCTTAATCATTTAATTTGTTCCAACTAGATTTGTTTACATCAATTTTTGAATATGATATCTCTCAAATGGCCGCCTCTGGCGTTGATGGCGTATTGTGCCCTTTTTGCAGCATTTTCCATCGTTTTCGCCAACATTTCGGCCGGAATAGCGGCTATTTCTTCACGAATGTTGTCCTTGAGCTCTTCTACGGTCCTTGGCTTGTTAACGTAAACCTTTGACTTCAAATATCCCCACAAGAAGAAGTCAGGCGGCGTCAAATCGGGCGAACGCGGTGGCCAGTCCAAATCACCACTTTTCGACATCAAACGGCCCGGAAACAATTTCTTCAGAAAATCGATTGTTATGCGACTTGTGTGCGGTGGAGCGCCGTCTTGTTGAAACCAGAACTGCCTCATACGCTTTCGACGAATAATTGGCATCACAAAATTGGTCATCATGTCGCGATAACGCTCCTGGTTGATGGTAACAGCATGGCCATTTTCATTTTGGAAGAAAAACGGCCCAATGACCGTTTTCGCACTAACGCCGCACCAAACTGTGACTTTTTCGTCATGAAGAGGCACTTCTTGAATCTCCTGAGGATTTTCAGTGGCGTAAATACGACAATTTTGCTTATTTACGGTCCCATTCAATGTGAATTTTTAATTTTTTAAAAGCACGTTGAGTTTTCACAATTGACTTGTTCTGTTGAATGTAAATTTCAACTATTTCAGAGCGCTCGCGTGGCGTGTATTGCTCCATGGTAAAAATCTGCTTGGACTGACGCTTCAAACGCGGTATGTCATTAAGCGATCTGACATCTCTGTCAAAAGTTATGGCGTTGCCAGATGGGTCCGTCGAATATGGGCAACCCTGTATACGTACTAATTTTCAGAATGTTTTTCCCGATAATTCTGATAAATAAAAAAAATTGCATACTTGTAGGCTGACAATAATAGGGAGAATCTACAACAGTAAAGCATTTACATATCTCAGAGATGGTAAGAGCTAAAGGTTTGAAGTGTATAGAACATAGAGTCCTTATACTTGAAGGCAGATCAAGTTTATTATCAGTCTTTGCTGCATTTGAAAAAAATCCTCATATCTTCAACAATTTTTAAGTTAGAAATTTATTCTACTCATCATTATTAATCGATCCACCATACATCATTTCTCGATCAGATAAACAATAGTAGAGTTACCACCCTAAAAAAAATCCACATATCCCACGACTTTTAATATAGATTATTTTAACCTTCTAGTTATCTATTTTAATTATCATAATTATCATCGTTCATCTGATCGTTACCAAACTTGGTAGATCGATAAATAATTGATTACTTAATATATCTACATAACGGGTGATGAGAAGATGAGAAAACGCAGCTTACACTGCCTGTTGAAGGGCTTAGGGTATCGAATAGAGACATCTCGTAATAATTCCGTGTTGATATATGCCATTCCATGGGGCAATTAAAGTCTCCTCGAATAATGCCATATGATTGCACACAGAGTAAAACTCTGACATCCCACAATGAACCAAAAAGTAATAACCCCCCAGGCACGGGCAACTTGTTAAGCACTCGTTGTTCTCCCAATTGCCACACTAAGTGGCGTTTGACTCAACCGCCCATCAATCCCCTTTCACCTTTTTGAAAATTACACGGTCGCCACTTTGGTTACCTGTTGTGATGAAGAGAATGTTCATGATGATGATGTTGTGATGCGTAGCCCAGAGGCCTGCGTTCTGGTTCGATTTGGCAGTGAGATTTGCGGTATGAGCGACGCCACATTTCCGTTGGATAATCGAAGTAGCATAAATTTCCCTTATGCTTATGATATCGTTTGGGCATCCTTTACTTCCTCTCTAACCATAATCCCACACTATCCTAGTTTCCCACACAAAGTGTGGCCGCAAAGCCAAAACTAACTCAGTTTTGGTCTATGGATGCAAACAACTTTTGGCTGGTAGCACAGATAGCAGAAGCCACGGCCACTTCTCATGGGTATAACGCATGAGTTGAAAGGAATGGAGAAACGGTATTTGCTTGCGCTGCAGCTCAACTGTAAACATCATCTGAGTGTAACTTCGGGTTCTGGTGTGTGCGTTGCTTTCCAGCAACGGATGCCTTTGATTTCATTTCACTTCATTTCATTTTGTTGTCGCGACGGTGTGCCCGCCCGGCTACCTTCCACTTCCACCACCAGATAGCTAACAAAATCAACCGTCTGGAATGGCGGACTAAGATCAAGCCAATCGGTATAGAAAATTTATAGGAATTGTGTAATTTACTTCATCGAATATGTAAGACTTTGGTCGTTGACTTGCTTATGCCAATTCAAGGCCTGTTACTTAAGTTAAATTGTGACAGAGACAAAGGTTAATTATGGAGAAAACCGTAGATATAAATGTCCAATAATTTGAAGAGGTTTTCTAAATTATTTCGGCATGTCAAGTAGTCATTAGATTGAGTCTGTTTTATTTTTAAACATATCTTAAAAGCTAATAATGCAAAAATAAGTGCCAGAATATACTCTTAACGAGAGAAACACGTAATAATCTCCATAAACGTTAAGTAGAGAAGAATAACTAAAAATATCCTGATTTCCGAAACTATTCCCCAAAACTAAAGCCCGAAGCTAGTTGCAATACTGACTTCACTGACAAGCTCTTCGAAACTTATTCATCTTTAAAATTCAAATTCAATTCAAAGAGGCTCAAAAGAGAGTTTCACTGCAGCATGAGGTTGTTGTTGTTGTCATTTATTGCATTGAGCTCCACTGATATTGATTGCTGGTCATAGAAAATGTAATACGTATAAAAAAAAAGGATGAGTTAAGCCGAGGAGAACAAAAGGCATCGTCAGAGAATTCTTGCATAGCTGAAAAGCTACGTGTTCGTGGTAAAGGAGGCTACCGAGCGGTACGGCGAAAGGACTAGCCAGTCGGATAAGAGCAGTGTGCAGGAGAATTACAGCAATACCATAAAGTGGCCAGAAGCTGTAAGAGCATTTTATATTTAACCATTTAAACCAAGATGCAGGACCGTCAACGGAGGCTGGAGAAGGATGCAGTAAACAAACAGTTGGCTTCAGCAACGGGGGCAAAAACCTTTATTAATCATAGTTTATTTAACTCAGTAAAAAATTAAACAATTTATTTTCATTTGGGAATAGACTGCAGATGGGATTGGTTCTCTTCTCACGCTTCGTTAATTGATACAAGTAAAGGGTATTCCAAACTTGTACCTCTATATTGAAGAAGTGTAGGGCCGACTTTAACTTACGTTCTCTTTACTTCCGAAAATGTTGTGCGATTCAGCATTTTAAGTGAATTCTAAAGATGAAGACTTAGTTTTTTGTGATGTTTCTTCTCTTCCCCTTTTCTCACTACCATGTCCATTTCATTGTTGAAGCTAATAGGAAAATGCATTTTGTTTACACACTTTTTTTCTTTCAATAATATGTATGTCTCGTTTATTATTCAATATGCGTCTAGTTCTATTATTTCTATTATTTTTCTCTTCAATATTATAGAAATATAATTTTCATTGTTCATTGCATGTTATTCTGGTTGTTGTTTATATTTCAATGCTTGACATTTTCCCGTTGTCGAATATAAAATATTATTTGTATCAAACAAAATCAATCATCATTCTTGTCCAAAGCCAATTTCGTGATGTATACATAAAAAAAAAGTGCAAATGTTCGATTTGTAATTAACTATTCAATTGTTTTATTGCATTATGTATAAATATATTTTGTAACAACGAAATCGATTAACGAGCATGTTCAACATGAAGCGTGTGTACAAAATGGAAATTTGAGGCTTCTATTAGATCCGTCTTGCCGTGTCTTAAAAAATGTATTAAAATTAGCTTAACTATCAAAAATTATATGTTCTGCTTTCAATTAGCCGATCAGCTTATTTACAATTGTAGCTATTATTGTTGCCTCTTAACTATGAACAGTTTTGTGATATTATTTGTATTATGCCAATTGCTGGTTGTTTTCATGTCTTGCTTAAGTTTAGTGAGTGGCAATTTTACATATACATTTATCTACATTAATATCAAAAACTATGCCGGGTTTCTTCTAATACCAACAATATCTGCTCAAATCTGTGCAGATTTTAATAAATAAATGTTAACATTCAATATCTCCTCCGTATCTGCTAGCTGGGTTTTTGTATGTGAGTTCGGGTTGGGCGAACAGATTTAAAAACCAAATGCCAAAATTACAACAATTAAAATTCGGTTGGAATTTCACTATGCAAATTGCCTAAAGTTTGTCGAAACACAAAATCTTTGTTCTATTTTATAGAAATTATATATTGTCAAGCACAATTGTTTGTTTCAACATTTCATTTCAACATTAGGTGTATGTATTGTGGTATTTGTGTGTTAAAAAACAAAAAAAAGCTGTAGATAACAAAAAAAGATACATTTGGATGTTTTTTTTAAATTACAATAAAAGTAAAGAGATAGCTAGGAGTAGGTGCCATCATTGGGGCATAAATGAAGTGTTTCGCAGTCCAAAAAGTTAGGTAGATCCAGAATCTTTCCCAAATACGATACGAGCAAGCTTATCGATCAAAAGCTTCAATCTTTTACAGGAGCATACACAAAGCTCAAATCAAATAACCAATCGTGTATAAGCTCATAACTGAAATTGCGAGCATGTGCAATCGACGAGCTCGTTTGGCCTGTTGTTCGTTGCACACGAGTCAGAGCGAGCTTGTCACTCGTTGAGCACATGTCGCAGCAAGCGATTGTGAAATACACAATCAGCTCACCGCGATCAAAGCATCACCAGAATCGGTGTGCAGCCTTGAATCTAACTAATTCCTTTGCTGAATTTGAGTCATTTTTAACCAATCGAAGTCGGTAATATTTTGGTAATCGCTTAATGAAATTATCTGCTTATTGAACACTTACCAACTTTATGCCATGCTTATTTCTCGCGAAATTCGTATGAATTCTATTTTCGGCACAAAGTTGACTATGAATACGAATTAAATTCATGAAATAGAGATTCGCAGTTAACATAACTCCGTACTAAATAAAAAGATTCTAAAGAATATGCTATCAAAAACTCTATGAATTTTGGTTTAGTTACCAATTTTTAAATATCATTAATACAAATATTTAATAGAATACTTAGCAATAAAATTGTAATTTCAACTGTTCATGGTGATCAAGTGCTGCCAAATCTTTTTATGGTTTCACAGTTGGCAGTACTTTTAAGATGCAGAGCAAAGACCAAACAAATCAGACTTTCTTGACCGGCCTAGGAAACACTTTATGCTTCATGCAATGATGGCATCGTCCTACAGCCTACGAATTGGAATTGCTTTTCATAAACTTTTTTATATATCATTAAAAATGATCACAGTCAAAAAACTTGCATTTTTAATTTTCTAAACCCTATTATTATTATTAACAAAACAGTTTACAAATTGAAAAGAAATAGAAAGAAATAAATTGATCTGAATTGTGGTGGGGTGTGTGGGGGGGGGGGGGGGGCACTTGGTGAAGGGCATATCAAATTGGCTTTAGCCGTATGTTTCTATAACAAAACTTTGTGGATGTGGGCGGACTTATAAATGGGCGTGCCTGTTCTTGTGTGTAAAGCGGCTGAATCCTGAATTTCAATTTCAATCAACTAAATGCCACTATGAATTTTTTGCATTTATTATTAGAACAATTTATTGCGATTTTGTGTTGTTTGTTAATGGTTTTTAGCTGAACATTGTTGCTTTCTGTGTCACTAATGCATTACAAACTTATTGATTAACTATGCAAAAGTTTACACTTAATCATAGATTTTTGGTTTTCTTCCCCTAAATATTTTTCAGCAGTACAAAAATTATTCATTGCATTTATTACTCATGATTTGGTTTTTGTTTTCCATACATAAAACTAAATTTACATTGTATTACCAAAGTATGCATATTTTTTTCTTGCGATTTGGTATGCTCTCAACTACAGATACAAATACGAGTACACGGGTACACACACACACACATAGATGCCCTTTCCCCCCTATGAAAATATTTGCGGCATTGCATTGTTATGTTGTGGTACCCTACGAACTTATATGCTAGATTTCATCCTCCACTGTTTCCGATTTGTTGCTTCTTCGGCTAGGTTTAAAAATCATGTACGCTAAAAAGTAACTAAATTTAATCAATCTTAGGAATTATTCAGTTGGATCAATTATTTTATATTTTTTTATGCGTGTTCTTTCTCTTTAAAGAAAACTTGTCAAGTGTGGCGTGGGGCGTTTTGAGTTCTTTGGCCGCCTTCATCTTGTTGATGCTGATTTTGCGGTTAGCTAGATTTCGATTTGGATTGACACTATGATGGAAGAACAAATAGATTATCCGTAGTTAGTTCAGCAGTTCTGGGTAATAGTCTCTGCTAGAAGTCGCTACTCGTCGATGGATTTCCTAAATTGCTCTCCACAGTGTCATCTTTGTGTCAGAGGGGCGGTTTATAGACTTCAATGGCAGGCGTGAGCATATCCACGCGAGTTGAAATAGAAGTGTCACTGAAAAGAAGAGAAGAAAACAAGAAAGAGATTATTAGTAAAAATTTCGTATGCAATTTTGGAAAAATTATGTTTAAGAAGTAGTTCAAACCAATATTCCATATATATATTTATTTATCTCTGATATAAATTGATTCTTTGTTTTAAATGTGAAACTCTCGTGTGCAACATCCCCATTTCGATTGTTTCATTGCACTATAAGAAATTGTCACATAACAAAGTAATTTATTAAAATAGTTTTTCAACGTACAGCCAAAACCGTAAGCAAAGTTACAACCCAACTCCAATTGTGATAAAAATTGTAAAAATGTAATACTTGATTTTTCATTCTGTGTATTAAATGTTTTTAAACAAACACCCCCTGCAACTTTCTCGCACAAAACAGAAATCCATGTGTTGTACACAGTAATGCATACAAATTCTCTCACAAATGTTTATTGCAAATCTTGCAGAGTCAAAGAAATATGATTGAATTATGCTAAAAGTTTTCTTGATACAAAATTTCCAATAACTTTGTTTGCCATTGCGAAACACATCAAAGAAAAAAAAACTGCTGCAAACTTTATCGCACCAAGTGCAGGCCGTGAAGCAGTCAGTAAAAATAACATGCTAAGCTACAAAATCACGAAGATGGCATAACAAAACGACCAGGGTCAAAATGGTGGGGGGGTTTTTTTCGGCAAAGCATCAACTTAAATAAACTTTGACTGGCTGCAAAACGTTGAGCGTTGAAAGCATTGCATACTTAATGGGGCAGGCTACTGGCTGCCGACTGTCGAAAAGGGAACTGATGAAATATAACTGGACAAGACTACAAACCAAAATAAGAAAAAAGCAACTGCCACAGCATATGTAATATGGCCAAGATGTCTGCAATGCGCTCAGAATCCACAAGAATCCTCGTACAGCCACAGGCTGCTCTTATATGAGCTCCGTTCTGCTCATTCAGTTCAATTGTTACATTTATTTATTATACATACTTTCCTTTCATTGTTCAGAGGTTTCTCGTCCTCTTCCATCTTCTTAGGGGACGGGGCGCACCCACACTAAGGCGCTTTTTGTTCGTATTCGGTTTCAGTTTCGGTTTCGCATTGTAAATGAAATGGAATTAAATGAAATGTGCAATTTATTGTATTTAGGGGATTTCACTGGGCCAACCCAGCCCAGTTCAGCGAAAACGAATCAAAACAATAGGAAAATCGTATTTCCCGCTTACTATTTCAATGTAATCGAGCTGTGCTCACTGGATTGGTATTTCTGTTTTATTTTTATTGGTCTATGATCTTTTCCTTTCAGGTCACTGATGCACTGAAGCAGCGCATATTGAATTAAATAAACATTTGCATTTTATTTGACGGCATTTCTCAGTTGTCCTTTGAGCATTTTAATAGCTATGACATTGATATGTTTGAGTAAATCCAAATCCTTACCAAGTCAACATGTTAGGCAAATATTTTATTTGCTTTGCCACGCCAAATATATTGACTTTATTTGCTTTAAGAACTTTAGCTAGCTACAAGAATAAATAAAACAAATGCACAAGTTCGAATGAAAACTTTCGAGCGTTGGTTACTGTTTTAAGTACACTTGAGAAAAATAATTAAAATATTAAGTTTTCATAAGCTTTCAATTTAATTTCAACATATTTTTGTCATACAAATTCAATAAAGAATAGTTGACGATCAGCTTACAAAGTAACTGAGCAATTTGAGTGAGTTTGAAAAAAAGAACAAGTGAGCATGTTTAGTGAAGTGAACAACCTTTACTTAACACTTATATATGAACGAAACTTGGCTAGGTTTTTGGCTATGTTATTTAAGTAGGATAGGTTACATTAAAGTCCTTTTATGCATGGCCACTCTGGCAGCAACTTACTTTAATCTATTATAATCAAGTCTAGTTAGTTTATTACTCTTAGCTTTATTGATATATCATCTAAGTTTCTACTTGACAACCAATTGTTCCGATATAAATCTCCGGAACAGTTTTAAAGTCATCGGCGAAAGACGTTTACGACCTCGATCGAAAAATATGAAAGTCCTTAAATGAAACTTGACTGGCAGTACCGTCAATCGGTAGAGATAATTATAATTTTTTGGGAATTCAACATTACCAAATAGTAATCGAAAATGGTTGAGTTGAATGTTTTTCATTTCATTTTTCCATTTCCCTCTGTCGATGTTCGACAAAGTCGGTGAGAAAAAGTTCAGCCAAGTATACGCAAATAAATTTGAATGCGGAAAACAAACTTAAAAGTAACAAGATTTCAAGTTTCTCTCCATTCTCGACGTCTTTAAGTCTGTGTGTAAGTGTTTTTAAGTCTTGTCATTTGGTGTTGGTGTTAGGGTGTTAGGGTGTCAGTGTTTGTGTTTGCTGTCGCCTGCAGGCAGTGAATTCAGATTCACATTCTAGTGCACCTGCTGGTCCCCGGTCCATATCCCTGACATCTGTTTGGACCCACAGCAGTTTGTGTTTGGTTTCACGCGCCTGCGGCAGCGATTTTGTTACCAAAACTTTTGCAGGACTTTTGTCCAAATGAAAATTTAATGTACTCTGATTCGAGCTGGGACGGCCTACCGTTACCTTTACACCGCTCTGCGTTTGCCAGTGTGATGTTGCGCGTGTAATTTAATTTACACCAAAACATTCAACGCCGCAGTGTCAGAGTCGCATTTTCAAATTAAATACTTGTAGCAAGTGGAAACACAAGCCGGTTTGACCTGGTTTTTAGTTCATTTTCTGCCTGCCTATGGCAAATTCTCGCATTAGTTGTTGTGGCTTATAATAAGCTTGTTGTCAAAAGGAAATTCGTGCAACTTTATGTAATTTTCTTAAACAAGGAATTAATTAAAAGCTTAGGCTGCCAATTTTTATGATGTAAGTTCTATACATCAACAGACTTAGCTAACGACTGCAGTAAGAAACTAAACATTAATTGGACAAAATCTAAAAATTCTTCTTATGTGCAGATAAGTATTTAAAAATTTGGTGACTCTTAAGTTGTGGGTCAAATATATTACAAATTATTTAGTAATTATTAATTGTAACTAAGGCTGCAAACCGCTCCAAAAATGAACCCCTCAGAATCTGTTCTGTTCATGAACCGAACCTTGTACATTCAAAACTTCCCAAGCCTCAGCCCGAACTGGACCCCTTCTATTTAAGAACAGGTTCGGTTCAAAAAATTAGTTAATTCTCTTTCTTAACTCTTTTTAATATAATTTTCTTAATCTCAATGCCCGGAAAAACTAATTGTTAAGTACTGGATTGTTGCATCATTCAGTGAAGATGTGTTTTGGAAATCATATCCAAAAGATGCATAATTTGACCATTTGGACATATGTATTCTGAGCAGGGAATCAAACCGAATCGAATTTTCGTTCCGGTTCTGGTACGTACCAAAAATAATGTTTCTGTAAAAGGTTCTGTTTAGGTTCTAATTTATTTGTTTTTAACCTAACCTTTGTTTTTATTTCGGTTTTCCGGTACGTACCGGTATGTACAGGTATAATTTAAAAATCCGAAGATATAATAGAACGGGTAGCAACCTACACAATAGAAAGTAGTTATAAAGAAGGAAAATTAAACATAATAAACTTTACCCCATATGGAATGATGGAATGTAAAACGTTCAGATAACGTTACCGATCACAATATAACCCTGCTGTTATGTTAAGCCCATTTGGTCCAATTATCAATTCGTTTCCTTTTTAAATGCAAAAATTAAGGTTAAATAAATAATATTTGTAAATTATTAAACCAAAATAGATGCAAAGAAATAAGATAAAATTGTTATTTTTATTGAACATTTCAGTATATACCAGACGGTCCCTTCACCTTTACTTTGTAAGTTTTTTTCTAACGTTTACCCTGCGTTTTACCCTAAGAAAATCCCTGATTAAAGCAATAAAACTGAAATAACAAAAAAACGAGAAGGCAAATCTAACTTCGACTGTGCCGAAGTTTTAATACACTTGAAAAACTTTACTCCAACTGATTTAACTGGAAAAATATATATAGGATATAGATATCAGATATTTCAAATTTTTAAATTATTGATAATAAAAATTTGATACCATAAAAAAAACTTTTCTTAGTAAAACACATTTTCCGACCGATCGTTCCTATGGCAGCTATATGCTATAGTCATCCGATTTTAATAATTTTTTTTGCAATTATGTGAAAGCATATAAAACTAATATATACCAAGATTGGGGACGCTACGATAAAAAACAAAAAAATTTTCTCACTAGAAGTAGTTTTTTGACCGTCCGTTTATATGGCAGCTATATGCTATAGTCATCCGATTTTGATCGGATCAAATTTTTCTGAATTGTGTGGAAACATATAAAACAAATATATACTACGATTGGAGATGCTACGATGGAAATCAAAAAAGTTTTTCTCACAAAGACTTATTTTTCGACCGATCGTTCCTATGGCAGCTATATGCTATAGTGATCCGATTTTGATACATTTTTCCAGAATTATGTGAAAGCATATAAAACTAACATGTACCAAGATTAGTGACGCTACGATGGAAAACAAAAAAGTTTTTCTAACTAATCTCGTTCTTAGACCGATCGTTCCTATGGCAGCTATATGATATAGTTATCCGATCCGGCCGGTTCCGACATATTAGTTGCGTGCAGTAAAAAGAGAGACTCAGATCGCGTAGAAATTCAGCCCGATAGCTTAAAACTGACGGACAGTTCGCGTAGACGAACAGACAGACGGACAGACAGACGGACGGACGGACAAGCGGAAATGAACTCAGCTCGTCGTCCTGATCAAGAATATATATAGTTTATGGGGTCGGAAATGAATATTTCTATGCGTTACAAACTTCTGGGCAAAATTAAAATACACTTTTCAAGTGTATAAAAACTCAGAACCGAAACTGTACCTGTATAATGTTTCGGCTCTCGAAAAATAAATAATAACGGTTCTGGTTTTGAGTTTTCATCGGTTTTTTCGGTATACTGTTCCGGTTCGGGTTCCGGTTTGACACCCCGATTTTGGGCAACTTTTATGTTTGTTTAAACTCTCCCTGATATTATCGTAAAAAAACTTTTCCTTGAGACCTGTACTCAGAGGAGATAAAAATTTAGTTTGCCACAATAAGTAAGTTTCTTCGACAACATAAAGTAATATATTCTTGATCAGCATCAATATCCGAGTCGATATAACCTTCTCAGAGACTAGAAGAGCTAAAACTACCATTTCTTCCGTGCAGACTTGGATTGTCTGCAAGCAGATCAAGTTTGTTGCAACGCGCTATTTCGATGGCTACCAATCCATCCCATCAGCTGGTCACACTTCAAGTCATTTTGTCATATATTAAGGTCTGCCAACTTAATGTTACTGTTTACATTTAATGTTAATATTGAGATTAACATTAACATTTGTAATAAACCAAGCGAAGCTCAAACCCGAATTACATAAACGGTGTAAAATTTGGCACAGACGATTGCTTAGATTGAGTTAGAAGCTTAGAAAAATAAATACTTTTGAGAATTCATATAGCAGCATGATTTAAACGGAATTTATTATTTTTCTTTTGGGACCCAGTATCAGTCGATCATCAGATCAATAGGTTCGCATTTACCTGGCCTTTTATGCCTTTATACCATTTGCCTCCATCATCAGAAAGAATACTAAATTTGGACACAGCTTAAGGTGGTGCCTGAAGACTAACTGACTGACCTATTGTTTTTGTAATGAACATAGCCACAGGCACAGTTTACGACAGAAAAAAATGGTGTTTGCACTGCCAAAGGAAATGTTTGGGCACCCCTGCTGTAGTTTTTTTTTTTTTTTAATTTTGCTTACAAAAAACTGTAAAAATATATTTTGTAATATTTATGAAATATTTTTATAAAAACAATTTCTGTATGCCTTGGCACGTATGTACTAGTACGCATATATGTTTGTATTTAGCTAATGCCACGCCCTGGGGCTACGGGAAATACTGTGTTGTTGTTGTTGGCCATATGGCAGCACTTTAAATGCAAATGAAAGCACTGAGCGTTTGTCCTCTGCGGCGATGCGTCGAGGTCGCTTACATTTCGAGAAGTGTTTTCTGTTTGTGTGTGTGTGTGTGTGTGTGTGGGTGTGAGATGTTGAGCGAATTTGCATAAAGCTCTCAACTAGCACGAATATTCGGTTAGGCTTTTCGTTGTAGCACGTGGCTTTCTCAGGGACTTGACAAAAACTTTTGTGTGTCAAGGTATTGCTGCAGATGCAGATACTTGTTGAGCATTGACCTTGCTGGCTTTAACATTTGACAAAGACAGGTCGCCGCTAACTGGCTTCGCCAATCAATGAAGAACACAGGGGAAATGCAACTCAAACAATGTTAAATTTTTAAGTATTTGTCGTCCAGCCAACAATTGGTGGGGCGGCCAACAGTTTTATTGAAACTTTTGTGGCCCGTGTGTGGGCGTTGTTGATTCAATTGCCAATATGCAGTCGACACTCCATGGCCAAGTCAACAAGGACATTGATAATAAGCGGTCCGGGCCAAGACTTGTAAAAATTCATCATCTGTCTTGATTTCGCCCTGTTCGGACCAAACCGCCTGGTGGCCATTTATCAAACCTACGTGATGTCTGCGCCGGACGGGTCCAAAGGATTTATGCAAATAAATACTTTGAATGCTCTAGCGATTGCCACTCACAATCGAATTGGCAGGAAACCAGGAAAAGCTTGCCAGCTCCGAAATTTAGTTTCCGTTCATTAATTTCCGCTCACAGCTCAATCATCATGTTTCACATTCCACATATTTTATTATAAATATTATTTGCACTTGACAGTGGAAAATCGAACCGGAATCGAAACGGCCCGGGATGGCCGCATTTCCATTCCCATTTCCATTTCAGTTTTTGCGGTTCTGGGGCTAAATTTAATTTTAAGGGACGTGTTTGCCAAAAGGTCGCTTGTTGGTCAAATGATTTATTTGCTCATCCTGCATTGATTTCGTTTTTGGTTTCGCTGTGCGCGATACTTGCTTAATGAAATCATTGCGTGACACTCTGCCACTGTCCATTCGTCGGTCGGTCAGTCCGTCTGTCAAATCGAATTTTCTGTGCTCGGCTGGCTGTGTGTGTGTGTGACAACACTGCGTATGTGTAATGCGATTATTGAAATGTGTTGATTGGAATGAAGTTAGCATTTTAATTGGATTTACATTGTTGAATACATCCGCATGCCATTGAAACTGGTGACAACAATAGATTCGAAATAGCTGTCCGCGCTTTTGGCTTAATCTAGCAAATAATTTGCGCAAAATAGTGAAAAAGTTTGTGAGCAAACTTAACAATTAGGCTAAGGATTTTACGTGTTTGTTTTTCTCATTCCCCAATTGCAACAAACATTTCGTACAAACTTGAACTTTAAGTTAAATAAAACTATAGCAGACCAAAAGTATTACTCGACGGCCCATAAGTGAATATAAAAAATTTGCAGAATAAATTGCCATAACAGTTGAGTGAATAAAACATTAACAACAATTTATTTTCATAACTGCTAGCGCTGCCGCTGCCGCTGCCATGATGGCGTCCTTTGGGGGCGTCTAGTGCAATATTTGGTCGTTTATGTTACGTTTACTCACTCTGCAGTTTACCACAGCTATTTATGTGTGTACATACTATGTGCGATCGAGATGATACCAAGCGGCAAATAAATAAAACCATTCCACACAATCGTTTGCACTTCTCGACTCCAAAAAAAAAAAAAAACCCACGTGGAATGAGATGTAAAAAATAGAAGGAAAAAACCAATTCAGACACAGCGCTTGGTTTTTTGCAACTTCTCATGGGAATGGCAAAATTTTATACGAATTGCTGCACAGCAAAAAAAAAACTGCAACTAGTTTTTTTTCCCAGTGGCTGCTACTGTGGTTACCTCTGCTCGAAACCCTCACCTAAGCAGCATTTAAGGAAAAACTGTGCAAGTCGACGTGGCATTTGACGAGTGAATTCAACACAACAGAAATGGCAGTAAATGCCCAGGCATGCCATTTTACCCGACACCCGCCATTTTGCCCTTCTCAGTTGTGGCATTATTCTTCAAGTAAATTGCGTGAAATCCCCCCAGCGAAGCATGCCAAGCCACCGCGTAGCCTTTACTAATTGCACATTTTTATCTCAATTATTGCGGCTTACTCCTTTGAAGCCACTTTCAGGCTAGAATGGAAAGTGGGGCCTACCATTAGGGGATTATATCCGGACAAGACTGCCTTGCACCAACAATTTAAGTCCATGCTGAATGCATTTAATTTTGCTCTGGACTCAAGCATTTGAAATTTACTTGCACAAATCAAAAACGGATTGGTGTAAACTAAAAGGCAATCGTTAATGAGTGAAATAGACTCTTGATAGACTTTTCAGTAGTAAATCATATCATCAAAATTTGTTTGGAAACAAAACGTGATTTAAATCAAATATTTCTAAACTAATACTTTAAACATACACAAAATCTGTGTAAGTGCTGCCCATCTCGGTTGCGGTCGGTGGTACACAGCGTAATTGTTTGATTAGCTTATAACTCAACTATTAACTGTCTTGCCTTCCGTTCCTACTTATACCTGATTAAAATTTTGACGAATTTGGCCATGTGAGAAGTAATGACCTTTCAGATTAAATCCCCAGATGTACATTGTTAGACCAAAAAAAAAAAATGCATGAAAAAAAAAATATTAAATCTATAAACTTGAAATTTATGTGTAGGTTGGTAATGTTAATCAAGTCATTTAACTGTTTAAGAGGGTTTCCAAAGTGGTTCAAAAATTAAATAAGCTACTTGAAAGTTTTCTTAAATTATGAGAACGAAGCATATTAACACATGAATGACTTATCCGAATATGAAATCCTAAAACATTAAAGTGAAAGAAAAATAGGGTGTCGTGGGGCACCCTGTGCAAGCGATAATGTTACATCAAGGATAATCAAAAGAAGCTGCGTTCTAAGCAATACATTCATTTGCATGATGCTGTTATCGATAACGCAGATGAAAAAAAAAAATGAAAAATAATAAGCTACCATCTGGAATGCAAAGTTTCAAGGCGAAGAAAGTGAAATAAGCTTGATCTGTCCAAGTTGTATCTATTACCGGTGCGGCGGTCATTCAAAAGCTTTCATTTCATAGCTTGCTATTTATGCAATCGTTGTCTGTCTCACTCTTGTGCATTTAGCAAAAAGCTTCGAGTTTAAAAAATTCTATTGTTCGTCACAATTGTAATAGATAATGTCTGTAAGAATTATAACTTTACGTTCCATACATTTTAAATCTCTAGCCATTACCATTTCCTTACATACAACCAGACAGACTGATAGGGCTAGATCGATACGGCTGTTGATTCTGATCAAGAATATATACACAGAAAAAAAAATGCCGGGATATTTTTAAGCCGAAAAAGCTTAATTTAATCCCGACGGAAGGATCCAAACGTTTTAAGCGAGCCGTTTAGCCGATTGATTATCCGTAATTGATCCCGTTTGGGATTGTTTTTAATCCGATTCGGGCTTAAATGTCGAGTGAGAGAGCGAACAAGCTGAGAGCAACAGCAAATTCGCTCTCTTGGCTTCTCTCTTTTGTCGTCTGGAGCAAACGCTCTTGTATGTCATTGGGTGCCTAGTCTGGCAAGCGCGGCGCGGTCGAGTGCGCTGAGACGCAGACGTTCTTCAGTCTCGAGGTCCCGAGTTCGATTCCCAGACAAGGCAAGTTAAAGTAAGTTCTTATTAATTTATTTATATATGTTTCTTCAAATTAAAGAAGTCTTAAGTGAATCCAAATATACAATTATTTAATATATATGCAAATTGATAAAAAAAAAAATCTCTCCGGGCGTTCTAAATTTTTTGAACTTTTATCGGGCGCTAGACTATCCCGACTAGGGCTCAGTTTAAGCCATTCCGGGATCAACCCATTATTGAGCCCGTTTGGTGTTGAGTTGAGCCCGAATGGCACAGTTTTTTTTTCTGTGTATATGCTTCCTCTGGCTGTTACATACATTTGCACTAACTACGGACCAAGTCTCGATTGGTAATTTTCTAGACTGCACTATGTTACAGCCAACAACCAGATATAACTATTTTCCGTTAAGAATATCAGAGTGCATCACATAAAATGTGCACCCACATTTTAGAAGTAGGTGCTTTTGCATGGAAATACCAAACCATTGAAGATGCGAAAAGCACTCATTGCGAAAGCAAAGCACTCAGTGTGTTTTTGCTTAATTACAAGACGGCAAGGCAAATTGGTTGGAGTAACACATACTGGCTCCTTCTTGTCAATTGGTTCTCTTATAAGGACAATGCGACGAAAAACGACTTGAGAATTACAAGTCGCTGCATTTATACGATTTGTTAATATGTTAAATATCAATTTTATATCATCTAGTATTATATTGATACCAAAAAAAATTTATACTGTATATAGTTTTATTTAGAGACACCGCTAATCAAATTGATATTGATACGAATTATTATACTCTGTACAAAAGGTACAAAGAGTATAATGAGTTTGTGTAAATGTATGTAACAGCCAGAAGGAAGCATCTAAGACCCTTTATCTATATATATTCTGATTACGATAAGAAGAATAAATCTCTAGAAGGTTCGAACACTCTATCTCCAAAATTGTGGAAGAAATTATCAGACGAACGATAGTTAAGTTGCTACCCACGTCATAACTCCCACAATTTTGAAGATAGAGTGGTGAAACCTTGTAGACATATATGTTAATCATCATTATTTATCGATCCACCGTACATTATTTCCCGATCAGATGAACGATGTTAAAGTTGCCACCCCCGTAATCTGAAAAAATCTCATATTTCCTTAAATTTTTGTAGATTGATTAAACCTTCTAGACATATATTTTAAGTATCATTACTTGTCGATCTATCATTAATTGTTTCCTGATCAGATGAACGATGGTTGAGTTATTAGCAAATCAAATAATTATGCTGGGCTGCATTGTCCGCAATCGTGATGGGCAGCACTTACCCAGTTTGTGTGACCCCACACTTAAAAGTTATCAGTTATATACAAAATTTTACAGGTACAGAATACGTTACAGTCGGTCTTGACCCACCTTCTTACTTGTTTTGGTTGTCATCAAAATTTCTTTATTCCACATTTAATACTATTCAAAGTCAAAATGTCAAAAAGTCCAAAAACGTCAATTGTTGCTGATTCCCTTAAACTAGATCAAGAGGTGTACTGCAGGAATCTGTTCTGGGACCATTATTGTTTTGACTAGTGAGCAATAGTAAGTTAAAATTTAATGTATAATACGTTTTTAATTTCCTACAACATGATAATATGTGAACAACGTATTATTTGAATACTTTAATACTAGTAAGCAACTGAGACACCAACTTTAAATATGTCGATTACCCTAGTTTTTTTGTCACTTCTAAAATATGGTCAAAAGATGTTGATTCAGTTGTCATTTCTAAAACTTTATGTTTTTAATCGAATCGTTTAAGCATTGTAAACAGTATAGAACTTCCTTATGCTTTTGCCGCCCTGAGCTTGCCACTCCGTCTTGCGGCCTGTGTAAACAAGAAAATATTTTCCAAAATTTTTTTTTAGGCAACTTTAAGCCATTATCCATTATCAATCCAGACCGCCTGTCTGCTATAAAAACTGTATGCAAACCTTGTGCGCGGGAGGGCAAAAACTTTCGCTGGCAACGAGTGGAAGCGTTTGCCAATTACTAGAAAAGTCAACAAACCCAGTCAGCAGATTGGGCGCCAAGGAGTATGGAAAGTTGTACGTGCGCTTTGGCACGCATAGACAATCCTCAACCGCCGCTATGTTGTCTATGAACCCAAGTGAGTTACTTGTAATTACCACAAAATTCAATATATACACACATAGCTGCTGCCGCTGCTGCTACTGTAGTAGCCAAACATCATTTGGTACACTCGTTTGCCTAACGACCAGACCAGACCATCATATCGCTTGAAGTCGTCGAAGATGCGACGACCGCACGCACAGCTGCCTACCCAGAAGGAGGGCTCCTTCTGCTCCACTCGGTCTCCTTCGAAATGGCAGCTGTAAAAAATCACAGCATCAGCATAAAAGTGCTTAAAAGCAGCCGCCGTGTCCTGTGTGTGCGGAGCATGTTTTTGCTTTTTGCGCTCCACTTTGCACTGAAATTTCGAGATTGTCTGTTGTTGTTGGTTTTTTTTTTGGGTTTGCACACCCCCTCTCTCAACCCAACCCTCAACTGAAAGTTTTGAGCAGTTTTTGCTGATTTCTATCTAACTGAATTTACGTTTCTTGGCAGAGGCGTTGCTGTTGCTCTGTTGCTGAAAAACTCATTTCGTCATTTGGAATTTTTAATCGAATTATTAAGAAAAATAAATTATTAAACATTCTAATTCCCACCAAACTGATTTGTGCCACTCTGGCAATGTCCTCTGCCTATGCAGCAGGGCGGGGGGGGACAGTAACTTAATTCAATTTTGCCTTTTAATCCAATCAGCAAATTGGAAGAATAATTGGTAAGAACGCAAGCCCACACAGACCCAAAGAGAGCGACCACATCGTTATATGCTGATAATATTACATTTTGCATTTTAATTGGGATTTACTAATTAAAAAGTTTTGCCGGCTACATTATCAACTTGTCGAGAAAAACAATGAGAAAATTTTAATTGAGGTTGAGGGGTGATGCAAAATAAGTGAACAACTCAGTGCAGGCCCGGCTTAAAAGGTAGACCCTCATCAAATGATGGACTTTGGTTTTTGAATTGTTTAAATAAGAATGGGGGAGTGGACGGTTGAGCAATATCTCATTATGTTTGCAGTTTTAAGGAGATTACATTTGAGTTAGCACCGAAAGTGCAATTAAAATTTACTTTGCTTTCGAATGGTAGATACATGGCAAAAGCTAAGGCTTAAATAAGCTTAAAATTAACTAGAACTATCATTTAGTATGATTTAGAACCTTTTTCACTTGTTCATGTTTTCATATCTAGGTGGATATTAAGAAAATGAATTTTGGCTAAATTATATTTAATATTGTCTACAAGTAACCTTAAACTTAGGTTAATTCATTTCCTAAGCCAAATTAGAAAGTGGATAGCCAGCGGAAAACTGTTTAATCATATGCGGGTCTTTGGTAATTGAGCCCCCAGAGGTAGGAAAAATTTAGAGCAGGGTGTCAAACCGGAACCCGAACCGGAACCGTATACCGAAAAGAACTGATTGAAACTCAGAACCAGAACCGGAACCGGAACCGTTATTATTTATTTTTTGCGTACCGGTTTTTGGGAACCTTTATTTTTGGAACCGAAATGACCGAAAAGAACCGAAACATTGTACCGGTACAGTTTCGGTTCTGAGTTTTTTGTTACTTCATTTTTATTACTTCAATAAGGGATTTCTTCAGGGTAAAACGCAGGGTAAACGTAAGAAAAAACTTACAAAATGTAAAGTTAAGGGACCATCTGGTATATACTGAAATTTTCAATAAAAATAACAATTTCATCTTATTTCGTTGCATATATTTTGGTTCAATAAATTCCAAATATTATTAATTTATTTTGCACTTACAAAGGGAAATGAATTACTAATTGGCCCAAATGGACTTAACCTAATAGCAGGGTTGAATTGTGATCGGTAACGTTATCTGAAAACAGTGTATTTAACATTTCATCACATATCAAAAGATCTTCTTGTTAGGACGTTTTTTTCTGAGGTAAAGTTTATTATGTTTAATTTTCCTTTTTTATAACCACTTTCTGTTGTGTAGGTTGCTACTATTTCTTTTATATCTTCGGATTAAAAGATTTTTAAATTATACCGGTACATACCGGTACGTACCGGTATACCGAAATAAAAACCAAGGTACCGGTACGGAACCGAATACCGAAATAAACTAGAACCTAAACAGAACCTTTTACCGAAACATTAGTTTCGGTACGTACCAGAACAAAACCGGAACCGAAATTCGATTCGGTTTGATTCCCTGATCTAGATATAAAAAACGTAGACATGAGAAAATGGCCCTTAGGGCCGATTTCTACAGAAACGTAAATCAAAAAATAAATGAGTAAAGAGTCAATAAACAGAATAAAAAAAATCAGTGTGTATAGTCGCTGAACAAGAGTGTCTAAAAATTGAGTTACTGAACAATGAGTCACTGAAAAGAAAGTAAGTAAACAATAAGCAACTGAACAAAAAGGAACAATAAAAAAAGAATATGTTCACCTGTTCTGTTTAGTAAGCAACTAAATTCTGTTCCATCTTAACATTTTTCTAAAACTGTAAAACCCCTGGACAAGTTGTCAGTAAAAGGATTTCTAGCAAAAGAAAGTCGGCATACCAGTTTTATTCAGTGGTGACAAGGCCAGTGATTATTGATACTATTAGAAAATATTTTAGATAGTTCTTGAAAATTATTGTTTGAATTCAGAAAGAATCCCAAAAAAAATGACTCGCTTTGGGAGAAAAACAGCAATTATAGGAGACATTAAACATACTGACGGCTACGCCTTGCGTCGATTAATAAAAAAATCTGTATCTTTTACGATTCACGGTCCATAAATAAACTGTATCTTTACGATTCGATTAAAAAAACTCAAAAACGATGTCAACTTTTGTGCCAACAAACACAATTCTCGAAAAGATTTCCATTTTTTGTTTTCATCTGAGGAAAACTCTCGCTGAGAGTCATCGAATGCACTTGAAAGCTTTTGGGAATGATGTAACCTGTATCCCTGATTTTGTGCGTGTTTTTTAGACGATCCTGTTGTGGGTTTCAGATTAGATATAAGTCGAGTATAAGGATACAGTTTTTCGATTCCGACCAAATATTGCAAATCTGTTTTTAAACATTTCATTTACGTTATTGCTGAGTTTATGAACACTATCGTAGAAAACAAAACTATTTTTTTCACTAAGACTCATTTTCTACCCCATCGGTTGTTGATCTTATCCAAATTTCGAAGAATTGTTTGAAAACATTTAATATTCAATATTTCTGTTATGGAAAACAAAAAAGTTTTTCATACTAAAATAGAATATGTATAATTGCTGAGTTTCAGAACAAACAAACTTGTCTCACTAAAGCCGTTCCTATATAAATATTGTAGCTTTAATGTTTTAATTAGTACATTGGTTTTACCAAAAATATTGATCAGAAATACAACCTTTTGTGTTTCATAGAGAATTACAAAAATTGTAGATTTTACGCACAAATTAATGTAATCCAATGAGCACTCATTGGAAAGCTGCTCGTGCATGAGACCATTAGAATATAATTTTCCCCAATTTGAAATGCAATTTGCACAAAAGGGGCAAATAAATCGAGAATATTGCGCATAAATGTATTTAAAATTACGCATTGCTCATACGCAGCGTATGGCAATATTTCCGCTTCATGGCATTTTATATGCGAACTTGACGACCAGGACGTACTGATGATGTCGGGCAAAGTCCACTTAGTATTCCGCTCAGAGATACAAAAAAAAACTGACACGTCGCTTGCCTAACGGCAACGGCAACGGCAAAGGGAGCAACAGCAGCCAAGTTGAGACGCGTTCTCCTCCACCCAGGCCAATTTGCAATGCTATATTGATTTTTCATTTTCATTGCCAACTAAAACTAAATACGGGTAAAGGCAACAAAAGGCCAAAACCAAAATTGGCTGAAATGCGCTGTGGAGTTTTATGGTTGTTGCCTATTTTCATTGTGGACTGGACGGCTGACTTGGTCCGTGCTCGTGCCATTGCCGTGCAAACATCAACGATGAGCCAACAATCATGCACACATACAAATATAATACACATACACACACACACATATAGAACACCCACCCGTTGGCATGTCTCTGGGCCAGCAAAAATAGTCACAGGCCTTGGTCGACTCTTTTGCTTTTTGCTCCCAATGTGTGTTTCTCTTCGGGTGTGTTTGCCCTGCTCTTTGACGCGGCAAACATTTAGTTTCAAGTCAGTTTAATCTAAAAATATAAAAAAATGAATGAATGAATGAAATTTAAATCTGTCATGCGATTGTAACACTTTTTAACCAATTTTAGCTGGGCGCTAGCACTAAAACCGAGCTAAAAGCTTCCACCAGGAGAGGAGCGTTTGTTGAGTGGGTTGCCAGGCAAAAGGCAAAAGTAAAAGCAGAAAGCAAAGGCAAGCAAAACCAAATTAGTTTCATAAGTTTTTTATGAGTTCATCGCTTTTTTGTATATGGCCACACACACACCAATACAGGGCCAAGTCCTTACACACACACACATGCCCAGTCGCCTGACTGACTAACCAGCTTTTGTGCCAAGGGTCGAGCATTGGGGCGTTCGTTGTCGCGTGGGTGACGCCTTCGTCTTCACTGCTTCAGCTGCTGCTCTGGCACTTCCGCTGCTCCTCACACTGGGCCGGGCAAATAACTCACAAAAAAAAATATATAGCAGGAAGCCAAGTAAAATATATTGCGAGTAAATTTCTTTTGTTGCTCGACTAGACGTTTAGTCGCATTCAAAACAGAAAGAGAGCAAGCGACCAAGCAAGCCAGAGCGAGCGATGGCGACAATTTGTTAAATTGTTATTGTTATTTCTATGTTAAATGCTCCACTGCCCACACAATGGCTGTGCTTGCCCCTCTCTTGCCGACGGCTGCACGTAACGTCGATCTGCATAAATTATGTGAAATTTATAAGAACAACACAAATGGAAACGAACAGCAATAGCAGCAGGAGCAGCAGCCGGCAGCTGGCAAAACTTATTACGCAAAGCAAATATTGTATTCAACAACAATTTGATTCTATTTGTTGTGTTTGCCATTTTTTTTGGACTGCCCCACAGCAATTCTCTTTGAGCTGGACTGCAAAAATAACGCAATATCTACAGATACAATACAATTTAAATATTTGATTCAGCATAATGACAAAAAGCGCAGGGAATTGTAGATGGTAAGTTACTTTTTTTGGGAAAGAATAAGAGATAGAATCAAAGAAATCAAAATACTATTTAAAAAAGGATAGAACCACAAAACCAACTGTACTATTCTTTGTATACAAGCCGTGCCGAACTAACAAAAGACGCCGGAAGATTATTAATGAGGATAAACGACGATTAAGGACGAACTATTAACTATAAATAAAAAACCCACATATATTATCCTATTTAAAAGAAATTGATCAGTTATATTTTGGGTGTTTTTTGTTCGATTTAGAAACTTTTTCTGGTAATGCCTGGATACCGTTCCAATTAATATGCTCGTATTTGAAGGCGAAGAACATATTAAGCTAATATATAAAGTAAAGCGTGTTCCCGGAATGGCATTCTGTATCGAACAAATGGTAGTCTGATGGTGCAAGGTCTGGGTTATAAGGTGGGAGTTGGGTTAGGATTTCTCATCCGGTACCATCGAGATAGGTGCGGCCGATTATTATAATATTTTCCGCAATCGCATAAATTGCTGTCAGTAGAGAGCCCCATCTATCGTCTAACCACTTTTAAAAAGTTTATGGAGCAAGATTCCCTTCCCAAATGCTGAGCTGTAAAAAACACTTCTTTTAAAACGTCGGAACCAGCTCACAGAGGTTGTAATTGATGAAGAAAGCTCTCCGTAGGCCTCGCACAGCAATCTATGACTTTCTGTTATACTTTTCTTTAGATGAAATCAAAATAGCAACTTTACCCGCGAAAAAGGTTTTGTAGGCACAAAAGCTGACATAGACGGCGCACGAAAAAAATTAGTTGTTTAAATTTTCATGAAAATGTACCTAGTACCCGGTGCAATTTGACACCAATGTTGCCATCTGTTTTCAATACTTTAAAACCTTCTTGCACACCGAATAGATAAATGTGAGTATTAAATGAGAGATAGATATTTGAAAAATTTAAGGAGTAATTTGACAATTCTTAATGCGGGTTGTGGTATTTAAAACACTCCAGAATTGCATGCAGACCATGCAGGTATGTAGAATTCCAAATTTGGTTGGTATAGCTTCATTAGTCTCTGGGATCTAGGTGTTGATACACACAGACGGACGGACGGATGGGCGGACAGGACTAGTTCGACTCGGCAGATCAAGATATGGATCCGGAAATGTTTTCTTCCGCCTGTTACATACATTTGCACGATCTAAGTGAAACCTTCCTTACTTTGGAAGTAACGGGCTAAAAAATTATTCAAAATTATAAGCATATTTTGAAATTTTAAATGTTAAAAATTACACGTTATCAAAAAGTAAACTTTTGTGTTCTTCATGTAGGAGTATTATGCTAGCGATAGCGATCCCAGATATTATAATAAACTGCACACTCACTCTGCGCTTCGCCAATTAAAGAAAATAGCGCATAAATCAGGCAACGAACACACGGTGGTCATCGTAAGTCATTCCACATGTCACATTCTTGCACGGCATATGACTGCCCATATCCGTTCGGTAGCTTTCCTACCGCTCGTTTGTTCCCATTGTGTGTGTGTGTGTTGATGCGATGGTAACGAATTCAGTTCAAGTGAACTGCCAACAACAATCAGTGGGCCCTACCTGAGCCATGCGATTCATTAACACAACAACAAAGTCCATAAGCGAGAGCAAAAGGCAACTGCCACCTGGCAATTTCAATTCGTGTGAAGCTTTGGCGAGTAACGAGCTCAAGTAGCCAGCAACAACTCCATGCTTTCTCCTTAAATCCCTCTTTTGTGTGTCGTATAGGCCATACAAATTGATTTTCTCACACCCCCAACAAGAGTCCAATATTTCCTTTATTCGTTCGCTTGATTTACTTGGAAGCGAAAGTCAAATACTAAAATCATTCAGCCAGTTAAACTTTCTTTTTTGATTTTCGTATATTTTTTTTGGGGGATTTTTGATTAAGGTGATTAGATACACATGTCAATGGGGTGAGGTGAATTAGGCTGATGGTTTGACAGGAAGTAAGTAGGAGGAGGTAAGGAACAAATCAATTAGGCAAGTATATATTTGGTAAAAGACATTAGTACGATTTGTTAAGCAGAATCTACTATATATTGTATATACCCTATTTCTACACAAAGTTGAAGAATAAATTTGGCTACTAGATCATATGGATGGAAAACCATACAAACTTAATCTACTTGGTTTTTAACAGTCGTTTTCAAATCACTTAACTTGCGTCTTTTGTTCTAGTAACCGGGCATATTTATGTCACTTCCCACATATTTATATTTTTCACTTTCCACTTTATATTTATGTCACTTTCCATATACAAGTGGTAGTACGTACTCTCATTTACAGTCGCACACCATATTTTTCTGCTTCCTTCTGCCGCATGCTTAAAAGAGGGCAAAATCTTTTTTGTTCCGATCTCTTTGCGATTTTTGGAATACACAGATCAGAGAGCTGCTACCTGAGAGCACACTCTCGCATTTACCAGTCTTATTTGCGCTCGTCGCTTTCAATCGTCAATGCTTAAATTAGATCGTCCAAGGCATTTTTGCATGCACGAGTGGTAATAGTTCAAGCTCTTTTAAGCATGTATGTAATATGAACAATTTAGCTTAGCTGCGAGCGTGCGGCGCTTGTTATCTCTTGCCCCATCCACAACAACGCATAAAGAGAGAGCAAAATTGAAGGCAATCATGCTGTCTCTTTTGCTCGCTCTTGGTGGTGCTATCAGAGAGCTGATTGTGTAAATCACAATCGCTCTCTGCGACTCGTGCTCAATGAGCAACAAGCCAAACGAGCTATTACACACAACGAGCTCGTCGAGTGTCTGCTGAAAAGGCTTGCAGCTGTTGATTGATAAGCTTGATCTTATCGCATTTTGGGAAAGCGAGCAGGCTCGTGTACGCTCGTTGCAGGTCTCTGATATAGATATAAGGCTTTAGTAAATATATATTTTCACTAAGATGGCTGAAAATAACCTCAGGTAGTTGTGAGTTGACTGTCAAAAACTCAAATAAGGGTTTTGATTTGACTTTACACTAAAATTAAACAAAAAAACAAGTTTACACTAAATTTAAACTCCTCAGATTGACTATTGCACTTTCTGAGCAACTCACTTGAATAAATCATATGAGAACTAAGACAAGCATTCTTAAATGTTGTCTTCTTTAAATGTGTTTAGAAAATAACTAGGAGATGCTCAGGTATGAATATGTATTTTTGCAATTCGATTTAGCTCATTTTTTCCTGAAAAAAGGATATATTATTTCATTCTGTACAGAGACATTAATTGTATACATATTCTGAAAATGGGCAGACAGCTTTTCAAAGCTCCTCATTTTACCTTTGATTTTTTTATGGTGAAAAAATTACTGATAAGGCGGCCGCTTTCAATGACACAACAATAGTGCGCAGTCAACAAATTGTAAGTCCGAAATTATTTTAATACTCTCTAAAACGGTAAAAAAAGGCATTTCTTTGCACTGTTAATTATAACAAAATATTCATGTTATTAAACAAAATTAATTTTCACGTTCACGTGTATGAAAGTTAATTAAGTTAACCAACACAAAATAGCCGCAATCAGAAACTACTGGTCAGCTTTCAGCTGTCAATTTGCCAATCGATTGATCTGACTGCTTAATTGCTGGCCAGTTCATACAATTTATGTGCGAAAAAATACGTCATTAATTATTCACATTTGTTTAAAAATTAATCTGTGCAAAGAAAATGTGTTCACATATTCATGAATTTTTTGATTGTATTTGGTTGGCACCGTAAGAAAAGGAACTGCGACAAGTTCCACATTATGAATTTATGAATTCACAAAACGTGCAGCAGATTGATGACATAACAACGAACATTTGGATATAATCTCCTGGCAGTTTATTCGCCTCCATTCGCAATGGTCACGTTCACTCAACAGCGAAATGCACTTTGCATTGCGCTTGAAATACGGCTTACCACTCACTCATGATGCTGCTTAAATTCTGACCAGCAATTAAATTATTTTTAATCCCATTGATAACTTTTAATTCAACTGTAAAATAAGCTGAATGGTCGTGTTTTATTTTTGTACATATTCTCCCCAATTAATTGTGCGTGCCTGATGTGGTTAACAGCTCGAACAGAGCTGGCTTCGGTTCTGGGCTATTATTTGATTAAGTTCAATTTGTGGATGGACTTGCTCTTGTGGATCAAGTGTATGTGTATGAGTGTTTGTGTCTGATGCAACTCGATTGGGTTTCAATTAAATGACAAGGTTTCATAATTGATGTTCTGTTCACAATTGCACATTGAAAGTGATGAAGAGGAAGTCATGGAAACACATTTAATTTGCATTTTATTAAAGGTAAGTCTCTTTAAAGTCTAAATTAACTAAAAAGATCGATAAAAGACAAATATGAGTCCACGTGCCAAGGATAACAATCAATGTTCTATTCAAATGGCACAAAATTAGGACCCCAAATGTGTTCGGTTTTTGGTAAATAATTTTTTGTTAATACTTAAAACTTTGTCGCTATGTATTTCTTCTGGATATATTGCATCAATTAAATGATCTTTAATTTAAAATATAAATTAAGTCTCTAGCATGCTTTGTTTGGAAGCAGTGGTCAATATAAAACAGACATAAGGGGTGTGCTATTCTATTGGAGAGATTGTATATTCTTGATCAGCGTCAACAGCCGAGATGCGTCTGTCAGTATTAACAAACAGATCTCAGAGATGGTAAGAGCTAAAGGGCTGACATGCATAGAGCAGGCAGATCAAGTTTTTTTTTGCCACGATTGGCGGATCAAGCAAGCTTTATTTTTTTTTTATTGATGATGCTAAAAGACTCCTTGATTGTGTATTCCCAATCTTGGCTATTTAAAGAGTCGGTGGATTTCATGCACCACGATTTGTCCGTCTGCAAACAAACCCTTTACGCTCATATTCCCTTAGGACAAAGTCGACTGCTGTATTTCTAACTAACCGAGAGCCCATAAACTTGCGTCTGCATTTGATGGCCATTATAACGCTCAAAACCAAATGGATAAATTTAAATCAATGGCTCAATAACAATGATTTAATTGCATTTGACTGTTGCGTTGGCCATCAAAAGTGGTGAGCTGTTAAAATTCAAATTAAAAGCTTGAACGTGACCAAAAAAGGGAAATCGTGTGGCCATAAGAATTGGGCTGACTGAAATGAATTTCCTTCGATTCAATAGGCAATTTGCAGGCGTAATCTAAATGCAGGCAAAAGTCACGCACCACCAGAAACCAAAAAAAAAAAAGACAATGAAATCATTTTACACGCTGAGTGGCGATAAACTCCCAAAATGCAATTGGCTTTGAAAAATATGTATTAGAGCCAAATGCCAGGATTTAATGGTCAATAAATCGATTTGGATTTTTTCGGCAGGCGCGAGAGACACAGTTGTAAGCTTATCGGCAGGCCAGCACGCAGCTGGCGGCAATTTGGATACACAGATAAAACATTTATTGGCCGCATAAAACGGGTAAAATTACCAAATTGTCCCCACCACCACCCAGTGGCCACATCCTGTCTGCTGCCATGTCTTTGCTTTTGTAATTTCCTTTTGTTGTCGCACGCTTATTGAACTCGACACAAAATCAATTTCGGACTCTATATATTCAAGTTCCCATTCAAGTTTTCAAACGAACAAAATTCGACAAATTGCACAATACATTTGTCATAATCTTTGAAATAAGGCTGGTGCCTGTGTGCAACTCTTGTTAAGGGCTTGCCAGTCGCTTGGTTACGTGCCACAACCAGATGTGCACAAAAGCAAAATGTTCAAGTTAATTTTTAATTGAATTTCCTTAGGGCTTGGCTTAGATTTAATAGAATTTTTGGTTTTAAAATTCGTTAAATGCAATTTGAAAATGAAAAATATTTAAATTCAGACAGTTTGGAGTGAATCAAAATGTGGAGCTGCTTTGGGTAATTTACCTCAAATGTTTTCGTGAATTAAATATGAGGTTTAGAGACTCAGGTTTTGCTGCATAAGGCATAGGTTAGAGTTACAGACAGTCATGATATAAGGATAGTACATGCTAAGTGCGCGTAGACGCGATGTCTTTGAAAAAATTTAAGCAACAATTTTTTCGTTGCTGAAACATGCTAAGCAAAATGTATTTCCCTGATTTGAAAGAAATCCCCAAGCGCTAACACTTCTTAAGTATTAGATAACAAACTTGGATCGCAAGCGATATGCCAAAATATGTACACAAATTTAATATTACGTATACGTAATAAATTTCTGAAAAATATTCAAGCAATTTTTGCCGCCACCTTTATGGAAATCTGGCTACGCCCTTGATCTTACCACAAACTGGTAACAATTTGCTAACACCAAACGATAGCACTTGAGTTCATAATCAAAATCGACCCTCTGACAGACAACCTGTCACAGCTCAGAAGGAGTAGAAGTAGCTAGATCCTATGACTGAGACTGAACTGATTACATTTCTCGTTCCTGACGACTGCCAACAGGCCACTAATCAGACTCGCAATATAAACATATACATGGATGGATCCAAGATTAATGGTGACGCAGTAGCAGACCTTGAGATAAGTCTGTCGCATAAGCCGTCTGGTCACTGCAGCTTATTCCAAGTGAAGATCGCGTTAAGCATTATTACGCCACAAGAGGAGATCAGATCTAAGCAATCGTTCGTGATCAGTTCCAGAAATGTAAATGTAGGAAAGCACTAGATAAACCAGTGCACGGAAAGAAATAATGATACTTTCTGATGATTATTTCGATATCCATTTGGATTAGATATTTTTTCTTTCTACATCTCCCTTGCAAAGATCAGGAACACAAAATCACAATGTGTGTTGTAATTCACTTTTAATGGTGGAAATTCTTTTGGATACCTAATTTAAACTAAGATCTTTTACTATAAATGGGAATCAGAATTCGGGCCGCTTTTATCACAGTGATTTGTCAATGAAAAACGAACGAAAAAAGGTTAATAAGCGAATGGTTATAACAATTATCATTAGCGTAAACGATTTTCGTTTCGGTTTTAATCTCTGTTTCAAACACTACAATTCTGTTAAAGGCCTCTTCTGTCCTATGTGTGCGACCCTTAGAGGGCCGTCCGTACCTACGAACGCAACTGCAAAAGCTGCAGTGGCTAATATAAACAAATGGAAAACAAAGTCAATTCAGATTTTTCTGGTTCTGAGTGAAAAATGTTGCACAAAGGGTGAAACAAGATGCCGCCACTTGAGAGGATGACCCTCGAAACAAAATGTTCAATTAAAAAACCCATTATGAGTTCTTGCGTAAATTTAGGTAAAGTTTGAAATCCGCATTTTTTCATTTTTTTTTCAAATCATTCCACCTCCCCTCCTTGAGCACCCATTTTGTTTGTCTGTCAACTTTAAAAGCGGCAGGCAAAAACTTTTGTTTGTGTTCAAAGGAGGAAAAAAAAGTTTAATTAAATAGATTACAAAATGCTTTGCCCCGCTACATAACATAACATAACAAAACAAAATAGAAAACAAAAGCAAAGTTGAGGAAAAGCCTGCCAGATGACAACAAGACGAGCTGCATGGGTTTCAGTTCCAGTGGCAAATTGAAAGACATCATAAATCAAGGTGAGCGGAAAAGTGGGTGGTAAATTTTAAGGCCTAGACAAAAGACAAAGACAAACAGCGGCCCGGCCACAATAACTTTTAAGAAAATATTATTTTGTCGTTCTCCGGCACTGACTGACAAAAACTAACATGGACACGAAACGATGTCGACTTTTTCACAAATGTGTTTGTGTTTTTTTTTTGGGTGCTTTTAGTTTCCGGCGCGTTGCACTCGAAACGAGGGGCCACCGAAACACAAACAATGTAAATTGTGAGGGAGGCCCATGAAATTGCGTTGAAAGCTCCCGACTGGCCCATTTTTTTTTTGCAGTCCTCTTTTGGGCCAGGCCCGTCGCGAGTAAAAGGCCAGCAGCACTCTAACAATGGCAAATAAAAATATGTGACACGAACAACGGCCAAACGACAACGTTCCGGAACTGAAACGGAAATTGTGAAATATACAAATGTTTGTCCTGTTTTTAGAGGTGAACTAAGTACATGCAACATTTTGCGTCTACGGTTCGCTGCACACAAACGGAACAGGTCACAACAAAAGGGGACAACATAACAAGAAATGCCAAAGTCAGCTAAAATTATTTGACATTTTTTGTACAAAAATGTATGGACCCGACCTGGACAACGGCAACATGTGCCATGACCAGAGCGGAATGACAACGAAAACAAAAAAAAAACATTCCAGCAATTTGTAGCGAGGCGCTAAACGCTGGCATAACCAAGAAACAAGAAGAAAAAAAGCTGAAGCAATTCAAGGCTTTTACTGGATTACAAATTGGGTAAAAATCGAGTCACAAAAGCTGGCCATATTTCAGGTTAATGAATGGAAAAAATAGGGACAGAAAACGAACAACACGGAGCAAGAATTATGGAAAAGGGGCATAACAAAGGAAATACAATTGAAAATTGTTTAAATTTATGTTAAAGGTGAACATTCACAATTTTATTTTACTGGTCTTGGACATCCAGATACATAAAAGTTGAAAAAAAAAAACACAGAGCTACAATATATATTTAAGTACATTCTTATGATTAGGGACGGTAACAGTTCTAACTTATATTATAAAAGTCCAGCGTTATTTTTTGAGTTTTATTTTATTACGCTTCAAATAACAGTTATTAAGGACTTTTATTTTGTACTCCTAAAACTCAGTCGGAGACCAATTTAAAGCCCTGCAAAAAAACCCTTTGATTGTTGCGGAGCTATCGCTGATTCCGCTACCTCTTGCTGAAAAGAGTATGCTAACTTACGAGTTTTTTGTCCGCTCTTATTAAAGTTTTCATCAAGTGAGACTGTGACATGTTAAGAAGTAAATTCAGTTCAATTCATTCTGTAAAGTTGCGGAACTCGTCTTTCCAATAAAGCAGATTGCCATTTCAGATCTTAAAATAAATATCAAATCGGCTGGAGTCGATCAAGAACATTTTTCTTAAAAAGGGTCAGTTGAAATTAAGATCGATTTAGTGGGGTTTTTTGTGCAATGCATTGAAATATTTATTTCCGACCCCATAAACCGTATATATTCTTCATCAAGCTGAGTCGATTGTGTTTTGTCCGTCCGTCTGTCTGTCTGTTTCTATCGTGTCTATCGATCTGATTTTTTTTTCAAAGTCTTTTTTCTACTACACGCTGCTAATATAAAGAAACCGGATCGGATGATTTTATCTTATAGCTGCCTTACAACCCATCTTTCAGAAAATGTGGTTTAGTAGGAAAAACTTTTTTGTTTTCAATGTTAGAGTTCTTGAACACTGCAGTTCTGCGAATTATAATAAAACATTCTTAAAAGTTTCATAACAAAACGATCTAATCAGTCTCATACCTAAAGTTAAGATGTAAATCGGCGGTGGGCAAGAAATTTAAGCTCGCGGGCAGTCCAACAACAACAGACAAAATCCTCATAATCGAGCTTCGAATCGGTCTGCCATCTGTCTGCCCAAGTCTCGATTGCGCATAATTCTGGTATTTTGTTTTTTTGTCCGAGCTGGCGCCGGAATCGCGTGCATTTCGAGTTTGTTTTGGTTTTTGTAACGTCGCAATTGCCCGTATGGACTGAGCGGCGTCGAATTATAGAAATTACGGCTGCCTATCAAGGATGTAAATGAAGCAAACGTCATGATGCAGTTTACATAGCCAGTGTTGAATTCATGACCAAAAAGCATGTAATAAGGGTTGATTTAATATTGGGCGCGTTCAGCACTTGATCACTGATCAGCTTAATAAAACTACTCTTATTATATAGCATACTTTCTGGGGCCTAATTAAATTAACATTTGGAAAAGCTAATTCTAAATATTATATTCAACACAAGACTTGGCTACGTAAACAACCAAGAAATATATCATTGAGCAGGGAACAAGTTCTTCTGCTGAATACGGCCATTGATTCAGTATTGGGACAAACCACATATTATCTAAATATATCAAGAATTTATATGATGGCTTCAAATGACATGTTTTGATTTTTTATGAAAGTAGTTGATGGCAGGCTCAAGGTCAAAGTTGCTGTTAATTAAATAATCAACGAAAAGTAAACAGGGATTACGGGTCGATTTTCTATCTTCTAGACAGCTGCTATGTGTCTGATAAACTTACAATATACTCTATCAGTTAGCTTACAATATTAGAAATCGCCCCTAACATCGCCAGATACAATTAATTTCTTTTAATTATTTTAATATATCATTGATAAATATTTTTCAAGTAATATTTATCCAAAGTTATTTTGATATGTAAGTGTTATTCATCTCATAAGTAAGTCCAAAATTCACCGATAAAACCTATCTAGCTTGTTCTGACTTGATGAATAGAATAAGTCAAACCAATTCAGCTTGTTATGTTTCATGCAACTCGAGATATACTCAATCAAAGTTGAATTGGATATTTATATGGGGTACCCGTATCGTTCACATTAGGGTTAATAACTAAACGAACTTAGAACTGTAGAAACCATGAAAGAACTAATTTATTTATGTAAAAGGGACAAGAGAAATTGATCTCCAAAATGACCTCGAAAGCCCCACTCTAGTTGTAAGCCAATCCAACGGCTGCCTATGATTGCCTGTCACATCGACGAATTTTGTAATTTGTTTTATGTTTTTAATTAAATCAAAGCATCTCGAGGCTGCTTGATAATTGCCATTGCCAACCACAAGAGCTGTCAGAAATCATTACAAAATATTGGAAAAAAAATGCTATGGGTTGAGAGCAGGGGGGGGGGGGACGGCGAATGCTTCTTTGGCAGCTGGCCAAAACCCAGATGTTGCTGCAGAGAAAGGAATTGTAATTACGAAATTAAAACTACGACAGCTGCGCCAAAATGCATGATGGAGTGTCTCAAACAAATGAATGGAAATGGATGGATCTGGGTGAACCAGATGGATAGATTGACAGGCAAACAAAGTAGACTGGCCGCAGATGCAGCCTTGGGGCGTGGCTGTACAACATCCGTCCATGTTCGACTGCACTTGAGCCGAGCTCCTGCCGGCCCTGTCTGGCAGTGACGGATGCGGATGCTGCCACAACAACAGCAAGAACAACGTGTCGTGACCGAGGCCACGCCCCAGGCATTGGGTAGGCGGCAGGTGGTCTCCCATTGAAATTTGTTGCATTATACTTGGTGAACCCCGAAGCCCTCCGCAGACCCGCCCGTTCGGGATGCTGGCGAATGTCCTTGCTTGCTGCACTTGATTGTCAACAAAATTGTTTTGCAGTACACCCTTATTGTTGGTGTTGTTGCCAGTTGGTTTTTGGTGCGGCAGCACTTCACTGTGAAGTGACTGCAGCGCCAATGACTGGCAGGCAAAAGGACACGCGGCAGTAATTAAATTTGTGGCAAGAAACAAAAAATAACAACAAACTGTCACTGTGTAATGCCGCTTTAAATTATCACATGTTTTGTTGTTGTTTTCCAAATTAGAGCCAAACAATGTCACATTGTCGACAGTTTAAAACTAAGCAAACACACGTGTGCCCACACAACACACACGCACACAAAGCAGCACTTGAAGACGGCCATAAAGATAAATGTTTTATGTACGTGAATTGCTTTGAATAAAAGCTTTGTTTGCCTGTTTCGTACGAACCAACAAACAAACAGATCTTTCTTCTCTCTCTCTCTCTGTGTTGCCCGCTTTTAATGTAGAGGCCCCGCACATAACTCATACGCCCCGTGGTGCGCTTGTCTCCCTCTGCTTTCGCTTCATTTAAGCAAATTCACATTCACGTGCACATTTTAAGCTTAATTGTAGTTTAAATAAATGCCAAAAGCAAGCAAAAGGGAATGACTAAAAAAAAGTGCAGCTTAGCTTAAAATGTTGTTTAATTTCGCAACATTCTCGACTAAATGATAAAATGGAAGCGATTTTCAAAAACTTGCACTTAATCACTTTAGCTTAAAAGGTACAGAGAAATGTGACAAAAGCATTGACGAGTTTTCCATTAAGAGAATCCTAACTCTAATATTGATTTGCATAGCAAGTTCTAAAGCAATATTGAGCAGGACTCATTAAAGGATGGAAATAATTCAACATTTTTTTTAGTGCTGTTTCTGTTTTAAGGCACAACAGAGCGAACCAAAATCTGGGGTTTTTGTGTCGTGTATCAGAGAATTGCAAAAATCACATTTCTCTGGATTTTATCATTTAAAACAAGTAAGAAACTCGTCAACCCAATATACTCTGTACCTGTTTGTACGAAACTAATAACTTTAAAGTGTGAGGTTTTTTCAAAATCTGGGGTGCAACTCTTTCGACTATCGTTCATCTGGTTGAAAAACGATGTATGGGGGCTTGATAAGTATGATGAGTTTTACCCTAGTACATAACTCGTAAAATTATAAAATTTGTATATAATTTCCTTTTAACAGAAACGTATCTATATTAGCCACGCGGATCACGCGTGATTTCTGAGCACCATCTCATTACATCGCTCCTCTCATAGCAGGTCCAATTGGAAATTACCAGTTAGCTATTGCCTTCTCTCTCTCTTTCTTTTCTGTTGTTGTTGTTGTTGGATTTTATTTTCTTTTACGTATAGCTCTAAAATCGTTCATCTGATCGAAAAACGATGTATGGGGGGTCGATTCAAAATAAGTAGTAGAATATATGTCTAGAATGTTCGAACTATCTATCTTGAAAATTGTGGGAGTTATTTCGTTTTTTTAATTTGCGGGGGAGGCAGGGGGCGTGGCAAAAATTAAAACTAAACTTGATCTGCCTGCAAGTATAAGAAATATATGTTCCATACACCTCAAACCTCTATCTCTTACCATCTCTGAGATCTCTTCGTTCATACGGACAGACGGACAGACAGACGGACAGACAGACGGACAGACAGACGGACAGACAGACGGACAGACGGACATGGCTATATCGACTCGGCTGTTGATGCTGATCATGCCTCCTTCTGGCTGTTACATACATTTGCACAAACCCAATATACTCTGTGTACCTTCGGTACAGAGTATAAAAACTCCTATTCATACTTAATCAATCAATAAAACTCAGCGTTACATATAGTCAGCGTTATACCGGCAAAGTAAGACATATCAAAACATCAATCAGCGTCATGCCGGCTCATTGAACATATTTTGATCGCTTCGCGTTTTGGCCGCTGTCTGCGTCGCCAGCAGTTGATAGCAGCGACTTTGTTTTGGGGTTGGATCTTGTGTGCGTTAAAGGAGAGCCGATGCTGTCAACAGCACTGTCTCAGCCCATGCATAAACGATTCTACACAATCATTGTCAACCTCCTGTGGTAGGTTTACCGTACAGATCGGGCTTGATCGACTAACTTTCTTGTTTTCCTTGATTCCACACTCTTAAAAACATATCAAATCTTGTATTTTTTCTCAGTGCATCTCTAAAAAGACGTACGCAATTTCTGAGTGTGTCCTTCCGTGTGTGTGTGTGTGTGCTTTATCATACATATCCTTCAGCTTCAAAAAGTAAATGCCGGCTGGTAATAAATTTGCTTTAATAACATATTTAAATTCAGATATGTTTTTATTATGTAAGATGTTTGTTTTTGTAAGGAAAGCACTTTTGAGCAACCTTTTAGAACCTCTTCAACAAAATTGCAAAGATATTGCAAAGCTGCATTGACATGAATTGAATTGAATTATATTTACCCAATTTCAATTCATGAACCTCACATTTAAACATCAATTTACTTACGTCACAATTGTGGCATTATGACCATGTATTCCCACTAGAATCTCCAATGTGTGTGTGTGTGTGTTATTAATGAAGCTTTTTGGACAGCTCCACTGACTTAGCGGTCTTTACTTGCCAACTTGGGGGATTTCGTGGGGATTTACACGAATTGAGTGACGACGACTGCCTTCATCTGCCTGCAGCCAGGTTTTCCTTCGCTTTTCAGATGATTTCTTTGCCAATATGTGTATGCAGAACCACGCCCGCTCGGCCTCAGCATTATCAACGTCTTGATTTTCCTATTTCCAATTGCCGATTTCAATGGCAAAACCAAAGAAATGGAAATTCATTGAGCGGCATTCATATGCTGCGCATTATTAATATCGATTGGTGGGTGGCTAAGGGCGTGTGATGACTACAATGCCAACGCATCAGAAAGATGTTTTGTGTACTTGCGGTTGCCATGTCCATTGACCAAGATTGAGATACGATGTGGATAAAAAAAAAACAATTGCACAGGGCTTTGGGCATTTGGAAAATGTGAAATGTTTGATAGAAATGCATTTTCTACCCAGGAGCTCGATGAACATTTATGGCTTATCAATTGTGTTTGCTCTACAAATTTTTAAACAATCTGTTGTATATGAATAACAATTCGCCAAAAAAAAAAAGAGAAAACATAATTTAGCAAAATGAAAGACGTGACTTCGTTGCATTCGCATTCATAAAACGAACAAAATTGATTTTTCTAAAAAAAAAAATAAAGAAAAGTGGCACACACACACACACAGAAACGCTTCCAGGCAGCCACAGCAGCAGCTAAAAGCATAAGTAGGCCACACTAGAGGCAACTCTAATCTCCTCTTTTCCTTATTTTTTTGAATACCCTGTACTAAAGGTACTTATAATACCCTTTAAGTTGGTGGAAATGTTTTAAATATGAATTATTTATAATGTTGATCATCTTCAACAGGTTAGTCGATATAGCCATGTATATGTGTCGATATAGCACTCTACACAGTTCGTGTGGCGCCACATTTAAAAGTTATCAGTTATATACAAATTTTAACTGCTGCAGGGTATATCGCAGTCGGATTTGACCAAATTTTTACTTATTTTTCTTGTGTTGAGCTGCACTTGAAGATGATGCTGGTTTCTGGGCGAATTGGTTGCGATTCAGTTGCGTTATGGCCAAATGATTGAGTGGCTTAAGAGTGCTAATACGGAGCGTGCCGAAGCATGACTCTCGACAATAAGCGAGCAACGTGAAAGAGTTGCAGAATGGGAAAGGCATCATTAGTCAAATAGCAAACCATTGCACTGAGCACTCGAGCTAAACTATCCACTTGCATTCACAAGCAGCTTTGCATATATCTTTCAATAATTCGAAGCGACTGCCAAAGGTGTGGGCGTGTGTGATATCCTGCAAATCCTTTGGCAAAAAGTGACTGTAACTGAAACAAAGTTTGAACAAGCGACAACGGCGAAAGGTAAGCTGATTATGTAACACACACAAACAGTGTGTGTGTGTGTGTGCCTGTGCATGGCAGATAGCATTAACAAAACGACACACGCTGACGCCATTTTCTTTTGCAACTTTTCAACAGCTCCTTTTCAACAGTTTTTATTAGTGATTTCCGTTAAAAACAAGCTAAAATATGCGCTTTAGATGCTTTGCTTATTTTTCATTTTATTTCTTTTGAAATGTTGTGGCGCCACCTGTCATTTGCTGGCATTGAATTCGTTTTGTAAAATTGAATGAACTGAATGAATACATTAGATCGGACCGTAAAAAATGCGGAAAAAATGGATCTAAGCACTGCAATTTAAAGTTTTAATAGGCCCATTGTGGCCCTAAAGTTTTGTTAAAAATTACTCATACGACACGTACACCTGCAGCATTATGGGCAATGAAATTTAAGTTTGGGAGCAGTCCAACAACAACAGAAAAAGAACAGCCCGAGCAGCCGTCTGTCGCGCAAACTGCGTGTATTTTGTTTTTGCCGCCTTCTGCTTATTGTTTTCGTTTTTCTTTCCGAAGCCAAACAATTTCCTATGCAACTTAGTGAAGCCAGTTGCCAAAATATGGCTGTTGCAAGCCAGGGCTTACCCAACGCTAATACGAACTGCGTCCCGCCTCAGCCTTAATAAAAGTTTTGTTACCTTATCAGCTAAAGAAAATAAAATTAAATTAATTACATTGAAATGAATGTTATTCACGTGGCTGCAAAGTATTAGCTTTATTGATTCAAACCACCTAAACAATCTGCCAAATAACGGTTGGGCTCAAAAATTTTCTAGTGAGAAAACTTTTTGGTTTCTTGCAACATCATCAATCGTGGTATTTTAGTCTTTCCTATCAGTATCTGAAAAACGTATAAAAATCGGATTACCCTATGAGCATTTACTCACTATACCGAAAGCGTTCCGTTACAAAGTTTTGGTTGCTCTAGAATTAAATCAACCTTCAGTTATAAATTGTGATCCAATTAGTTGGTTGCTTCGTCTTCGCTTGAAGATTTGAAGGAATATAGTGGACCAACGATTTGAATTGGATTGGTGATTTTTAAGCTAACCACAACTTTGTTCTCACTTAACCTATTGTGATTTTTGTGGTTAGCAATAATGCTCGCAAAACAATTTGATGATTAGTTGAACCATCGTTGGCAACAATTTTTAATTTTGGTTTTTGTTATTTTCTAACTTTTCCATGCGTGAAGATACTTCTCCAGGCAATGAGAAACCGTCGCATTTTTCCCACAGACCAACAACGTAATTATCTTTGTCCTGCAAAAAGATATATATTTTTACCCTCCAAGTTTACAGTTAATTCATAAAGGATATGAAATTTCATAAGCCAAATTGGAGTTCAGAGTCAAAAACTTGTCTGGAATCAATAATTAATTTATCATTTGAGTTTCTGTCTTAAGAATAAATCAGTTTCCCGATATAGAGTGCTTAATGATAATGGCATATATAAGAAGCGCTCAAAATTTTGGACTGATCCGACCACGCCCAAGTTTCATGGCCATACTGATAAGTATACCAAAAGAAAATGAAATGATTTCATTACAATCAAGTTAAGTGCATATACTTAGTCCATGCTTACACGATGAAGTTTGCTTCATGAAGCTCTCTTCGATTTCGTTTTGAAGCATTTGAAGCAAGTTCGATTTCAATTCGCCATGAAGCTTTGCCAGTTTCGGCTGCCCCTCTTCACCTCTTTCCCACAAGCAAAAACTTCATGAAGAACTTCATGAAGGAAACTTCATCGTGTAAATGCGGACTTATATGGCATTTATCTGATCGACTGGTACGGTCACACTTAAAATAAATGTAGGAGCTTTTATAATACTAACGTCTTTCGAGCAAGCTTTCGTGTGTGTTAATTTGAAATCTTCTAACTAGAGGCCTCAATTTAACATCGCTAGCACAGCCCCTTTATATATTTCATAAATGGAAATCAAAGATATAAATTGGTTAAATCATAAAACAAAAGTCGTGATAAGTGGAAAAAATTCGCAATGGTGGAAATTGATGGCGAGAGCATTTTTCGTGTTGCATTTTATTCAAAGAAGCGCTGTCTTGTTCTTCTCAGTGGGGCACAGGTGGTGTACTTAACATAGAGCAAGTGAAGTTGCACTTAAACAAACACATATTATAAAGCTCACAGTAAAAATTTGCCCCATAAAGTTAACGAGATAATTAGCTTTAGGCCTATAGTCAGATGGGATACAAATGTATTGGGTTGTTCACTTAGTAATTTCGTTCTTATTGAATTTTTTCGCAGCCAACTTTACACCTAACCGCTTTATCGTTATATATTTGATCACCTGATATTACTATAGGCATTTTTTAAAAAATTGTTCATGCTACCTTTTAATGGTTTAGTTAGGTCATATTGGACAGCGTCAAGCTGATCCCATCAGTTAGTTGCTTTTGATTTCCTGGTCTAAATTATCACGTTCAAAGCATCGAAACAAAAACTGGCAAGTTAATTTTAACAAAAAAATTTTCCCATAGCTTTAAAGGGCAGTTGATGACTTTCAGCGGGAGTTTTCTTCAAATGAAAACAAAAATTGCAAAACAATTTTGCGCGCACTTGAACATATTGTCATATACCGACATTCTAAGAGAAATAATCTAAAAAATAATTCATTCACAGAGTGGCCAGATGGTCTAATGCAATTTAATGTTTTTAATGTCAATTGCAATTTTTGTGAATTTCCTATGATCAGAGAAAAGTAAATCTCTACACGAAAACTGCACTTCAATTGACTGATAATTGATAAGGAATTTGATCCAAATGCTCGAATGGACGAACAAATATACAAATACCAAGGCCCAAGAGCCAAAAAACAAAGAGCAAGGGACATGCCAAGCATTTTGAAAAGTGCCTGTAAACCGACACTAGTTAACTCTGGCCAGTCCTGACATTTGAATAATGCACGTACTGGGGTCTGGGTCTGGCCACAAATTCATTATCGATTGAATCGATGTGCAACGAGAATTGGAATTTAATTGGAAAATTTTGCAAGGCTCTGGATGAAAGGAGAAAAATAACAATAGAACAGTATTTGAAATTACTTCAACAGAGGCACTATTAAGGCGTAGTTGGAGAAAACAAATAAACCAAAAAGCACACACATTACGCATCAATATTTGGATCCTTTTTTTTTTTTTTTGTTGAACTCTCGTATAGTTAAATGTGATTGTCAGTGTCGCACTTGCCAGTCAAGTTGAAGCCATATTTTGTACACTCCCCCCCCCCCCCCGCGCGCACTCTCCACCTTGCTGGAGCAAAAGTCAATGCCAGTCAACCCCACCACCACCGCCGCTCTGTCAACAGCTCAACATATCAATCATACGCAGGGTGGTGCGTGTCTGCTGCGTGCCTGTTAATAGCTAGATTCGGGAAACGACACATACATACGTGCGACGCCCCGTCTTATGAATAATGTAGACTGCATATTACGGCCAAGTACCCCCCAGGAGTAAACAAAAAAGTGTCATTAGTGAATTATTAAAATTTCGACAACGCCTCCGAAAACAAATATCGCTGGCGGACACTTACCTGAGATTCTCGATGCGTGGCCTTCGGCACTGCGGACGATTGCGTCGATGGCTGCGATCCTTTTTACAGCGACAATCGCAATGCATTATGCACAGGGCGATGGATGAGATGACCGTTATCACAAAGGGCACCGCAAAGAAGTTGATGATCACGGACACCTGATCGTCATGATTGTAGGAGGTCAGCACCACGGTCTTATTCTTGCGCGAATAGAAACAGGGGTAGATGGCGCCCTCGACGCCGTAGTAGTTATTGAAATTCTTGCACGTGACCGTGGGCGGATAGCCACAGCCCTTGATGTTGACAAGCAACGTGGCCTCACTGGACTGCTCCCAGTCGGCCGTATAATTCGTAAAGTCGGTCATATTTTCCGGTATGGTTATATTCTGTTCGATAAACGTCACATAGATGTGCACACAGCGATACAGATCGGAGGTGCAGCCCTCGCGGCACGAACTCCACGAGCAATTGAAAATACCAACTAGATCCTCGCGTCGCGTGGTGGTGCACAGCGTGGGATTGTCGACAAAGTCGTGGCTCAGCGTCGAGATGGCCGGATCGACATAGAGCGGGACCAGAAACAGCAGGGAGGCACCGGCGGTCACCGAGAAGAAGGCCAGTGTCGAGGTGCAATAGAAACGCGCACGTTCCCGCCACGAACGAAAGCGCCGGGTGCCATTTTTCTTTTTTGGAGCCAGTTCTCGGATTTTACGTAACCGTAGCTCTTGTTGTTGCTGCTCGAGTAGTAATTCCGAACTGCCACTCCTCATATTATTGTCGGTGCACACAGGGCGCTGATGTTGCTGATTGTTGCCGCTGCTGCTGCTGCTGTTGTTGTTGTTGCTGTTTTGGCTGCTGCTGGCGTCGACTTCGCAGCAGCAGCTGCAACGGCAGCGTTGTCGTCGCCACCACCACCCGCTTTAAAGGAAGCCAAAGCCTGCGGCTGATAGTACTGCTGCTGGCCGTATTGTTGTTGCACTCGTACTGGGCGAGTGTGAGAGCGAGGAAGAGAGGATTGCAGCTGGCGTCGACAGCGACCTGCCTACCGCAACATTAAGGAATGAGTGCCAATTGAGGTTAGGTACACAGGCATCGGCGCAGAGAGTCGGAGAGAGAGAGTAAGAGAAAGGCCGAGAGAGTTGACAACCGAAACAGCTGTTCGACAGTGACAAGCGACAGCGATAAAGTTAGTAAGACAAAGAAAGCGACTCAGTAGTCAGTCGGCAAATGACAGCGGCAGAGGACAGCCAGACGCTAGCCCCTTCATTTGTATTTATTTATGGTTCATTAAAATTTTTTGCATAATTCTCTTTTAACACTAAACAGAAACAACAACAACATTAGCAACATGAGGGCGGTTGGCGTGGGTGGATGGCTCTCTCTCTTTCTCTCAGTTCACAGCTGTTGATGTAGGTTAGTTTGAAGTGAGAGCAACGAAGAGAGCAATGCTGCTGGCGTTGACAGCGAAGTAAGCTTCAGCGTCAGCGTCGGCGTCAGCTTGCGTTGCTGGTGTCGCCCTAGTGACTGTGTAACCTTTTGTGTTTTGTGGGTGGAATTATTTATGCTACACACACTGTTTGTTGTTGTTGTTGTTATTGTGGTTGTTGCTATTTTGCCGTTTTATTATTTTTCAATTTTATTTGCATTTTTCTAGACGCTTCACTCAACAAGAAGAATACGATACGGTTTGATTTATTATAAAAAGTCGCCCCCGTATGATGCCCCCCCATAGACTGGTCCCCAAATCTGTTCAATGTCTGATCCCTAATCATTGCCCCTTCGTATGCTAATGTGCTTGGGGTTTCTTTTTTTTTTTTTTTTGTTTGCTCAGCCTGGACATTTTCTGTGACTGCATGACAACCATTCACCTTGATATTCTATTTGAACATTGATGGTGTTGTTGTTGCTGTTGTGACTTCGCGTGACTCTAAACGTTGGTCACTTTTGGACATTAGCAGCACACGGTTTCTCGCTTTTTGTTTTCTATTTTATTGCCTTTTTTTTTGTTTGTTTGTTTCTGTTTTAGAGGGAGTTGCACGCATTTCACAATGTTCATTAGCACACACACACACACACACATACAAACATACCAACATAGTTAGGGGTCAGCTAGTATATGTAAGTATATGTATATGTACGTAGGTGAGTAACAATTTCCTTGTATTTGGTATGATTTCATTTTGATGTCTACGTGGCGTATGAGAAATATTTGAAAAATCTATAGCATACTTTTTGGAGTAGTTCGAAAGAAATTGGGTTATTTTCAACTATGTGCGCTTTTTTATTATAAATAGCTCACTTTTTGGAGTAACTTGAAATGGAATATGTAGCCTGGGAACCCAAATGACTTATAAGTCCCAAAATATTCACAAATATTGAATTGGAATAATTGTTAGATCATTGTTTCCATTAGGCGGCACACTTAGTCTGTACTTTTTATATAGCATTCTTTTTAATTAAATTTTTTAACTTATTTTTAGTAGATTTCTAGAATGAATTATGAAGCCAGCAAACTTATCAAAGGATTTTCAAATTTTAAATTAATACCTTCCAAGTCCAAATTCCCTAACTTACAACCACAAAAGCTAAAACGAAGTGGTCTAAGCCTTGCATGTGGGCCAACTTTGCCATCTGCCACTGGTGCAGCCTCTAACAAAAGTATATGTACATTTATATAGAATTGTATATAGATATATTCAATATGAATATATATATATATTTGGCTGCCGCCCACGCCACGCCTTTGGCCTTTGTCATTGGCGTGCGAATGTTTGCCTAAAGCAAAACAGTAAAAATACCTGAAAAAGAGCGCTAAGCCCCTGAGTCTAACTAACAGTTTTGGGTACCCCCACCCCCCGCTACCGCTGTTATGCTAACGTTGTTTGTTGTTTCTTATTGCTGCACACTTTTACTTTTTTCATTTGTTTCATTCATCTAATCATTTATGATTTTACACAATGCGCCGCCGATTACAGCACACACTTTTTTTCTTTCTTTCTTTTGAAACTTGCTGCCGCTGCCTCTGGCTTTTCCGCACACACGCACACTCACACACACACGCGCACACACAGACAGACAGAATCGACACGTGAAGCGCGCGCGCTCGTGACGTGCCTCTCGGAGTGTTTGTCCAAAACTGAGGCCAAATCTGCGACTGCGATAGCAGCGGCTGGCAACATTCTGGACTCGGAGTCGTACTATGCTTTGGTGTTCTCGTGCTTGTGGGGGTGGCGACAGAGGCAGCGAACTGGCTTCAGCGCCAGCGTTGGCTTTGACGTTGAGGACGCAACGCCAAGGATTCGCTTATGCGCGCTCGCTAGCTGGCTTATTGAGAGAAACGACAGGATACGCAGGTTCTGTTGGCACAGTAAATCGGCACTGCTTGCTGTGTCTGTTTGTTGTCATTGCTCAAATAGAGCCGCTCCCAAAAAATCAAGTATACGCACAGTCAGCCGGCATAATAAACAAGCTTGGCTATGTTACAATTTTTAAGGAATAATTGAAAAAAAACGTGTTATTTATATCACTTCTCTTATTTTCCCTCGTATTCCCAAGTTTTTACAATCCTTGGCTAAGTATATTTAGGTCTGCCTGGTGACCGACCAATATAATAATATTACTTACAATTGAATAATTTATAAGTAAATTCTCTTTATTGTTTCTTTGTAGAGTAATGATATCAGGCAACGTTAGATAAGATCTAAGTAAATATAAAAGCTAAAAGTCTTCAAAAAATTTAAATAAAGAGCTTGACGCCAAAAGCTTAGCACACAAACGCCTTATCAACGCTGCTTAGCCGAGACAACAACCACAATGGGTAAGTAGTGCACTGCTTGATATACGATTTACAATGGTGGTCAAAAGTATTTTGACCAAAAATTTGTTATTAATACAAATTAAAACAATTCAAAAATTATATCATTAAAAAATTTAGGGAGTACTGCTATGGGAGTCATGCAGAAGTTGTAAAACTATTCTACTGCGCTTTGACGACTACGAAACCCTAATTGGTAGTCTGGAACGACAGTCAGCAAGAACATTTTTTAGAGAAAAACTATTATTGTTCATCCGATAGACATTAAACTCGTAAGCATAAAACTTTAAGCGCCTTTTTTTCGAAACCACGTTTTCTGACGTGGTAGCCATTATTGCGCCAGTTCTTATAAACCGATGTTGATCAGCCATGTTGAAACCGACGCGGAATTAATGTTATTCTGGCCCGTACCTTAATTTTGAGGAAAACCATTTTATTACAATTTTTTTACACTAAAAACCCTGAAATTTTTTTTTGAGGTACGGGCCAGAATTATATCGATTCTGATCATAACCTCATTTACCGTTTTAATTATTGATATCCTAGAGTCCCGGCATCATGGCTACCAGCTCTACACCTATTTATTGGAACGAATTGTTCAAGCTATTTAATAACGAAAAGGTTAGAATTTAACAAAAATTGTTTTTGTTGTAACAGCTTGAAAATTGTTGGCCAGTTTCCAATTTTTAATTAATACTGAAGCTAGATAATTTTTTCCCCGTTTCGAGAGATTAATGTAAAATACAATTTATTAAAGCAAAACAAAAAATAAGAAATTATTAATTAATTTTAATTTGGATTTTTAAAAAATTTCACTAATTAAAAAAACACTTAACAGTTTATACCTATTAGTAGTCATCCAATAAATTCTCCAGAATTGTTTGATGATAAAAAGCCCAACTAATTTATACACCATAAGTTTGTTACACTACGAAGCCTTTCCGACCCATAAATGCTGTAGATTACTGTGAGACTGGAAGTCAACAAACCTGAGTTCAAATTACGGTAAGGTCGGTCTATAATTAATTTTTTTGTTTTTAAGAACCTTTTTAACGATTTCAATTACATAAAATGCAATCACATAATTTTTTAAGCACTATGTTTTTTTATAGTTTTAAATTTACTATAGTCATCAAATTTTTTCAATAAAGTTGGCTCTGATTTGTTGAAGGTTATAAAACTAATTAGACAAATTTACACAAAATGTGTTCACAACAGAAGAATATTAAATAGACTAGTTTATGGACCGATCGTTATCCAATGGAAGCAAGTTGATCGTAGAATCCGATCCGACCGATTTTCCAATTGTAGCAGCTTGAATATTTAAACTTTTGGCACAGTTTCCAATTTTTTATTAATACTGAAGCGAGATACTTCTCGTTTCGAGACGGATTAACGTAAAATGCAATATATTATAGCAAAACAAAAATATATATAGTTTTGGTGAAAAATTTATTAATTTAATAAAAAACAATTTTATAACTCTTATTAATTTTTTTAATATTTTAACTTTTATTTTGGTCTAATTTTCAATAATAAACTTGTATAATAAAAATAAAATGGCCGAACATCGCCGGAGATGTTGCCTAATAACTTTTTTATTTTAAATTTTAACCAGCTAACAATTAAATTATTAATAATATGAGTGAAAACCCAATGCATTTGTATGGCGCATGATCATTCGTTACCCCTCCTTAAATCGTGCATGAATCGTGCGTGACGCGAAACGCTCAAGCAATTGTGCGCGTGAATATGCTTTAAAAGATTATTCTTTCATAAATCGAACGTTACGTAAAGGAATAATCGCTCACGCGCTCACCTCTATCGATCAGCCTTGTTAGTTTGCGTTAGGCAACTCTACGCTCTGGGCCATAAGCTCAAGTCACTGCGTCTGGAAAAAACGAAATACATTAAAATAAAATCATTTTTTTCCGAATTTAGTTTATTTATTTAAATAAAAGTATTTACTGTAGAAAAGTATTTAAAAGAATAAGTAAGTTGCAATAATTTTATTTCATAATTGTGTTAACTCTTATCAGACAAAAGAACATTCATATAAAATGAGGCATTTTTAATATATATGTATACATATGTATGTATTAGTATGTATACCAAAGTGATGTTCAACCGGCGTGAATTAATAAAAAGCACAATGGTTTTTGTGCGTTTCTCCAAATACATTCTAAGCTTAGAAAATACGTAGCTACCATAAAACTGAATTGCAAGGGTAATTTTCAATAGGGACCTACGATTTTACATGTGTGTGCGTCTGTGTCGGGAGAAAATTCCAACTGTATTTTCGATTTAACATGTGTGTGCTGTCAGAACATACAGATTAACACATGCAAACATTTCCCTGGAATTTAGTATCAATGGTCGAAACGCATATTTTTTTTCAGGTTCCGTTCTCCGATATAATATTTAGGTACGGATGGGTATTGACAACGGTAAAAATGTTACACAGGTGTCCAGAATGACGCATGCCAAGGCTAAGAAAGCAAACAGAGATCAGAGGTCGGTGAAAAAGAGCAAGAGTTTTTTTTTATTTTATACTTGCACGCATATCAATTTTTGTCACTTCCTCTACCCTCTCCGCAGTTGATAAAAATGATAAATCGTCATTATAAGTGGATTCACAACAAATCGTTTCCTAATCAGATAGTGCAGTTACTTACGCTGGGCAGAGCTGCGCTTTTTTTTCTTGCTTATTGTTAGTTTGTGGTTTCAGAGAACTCTTTATAAATTTATTACCTTTGGGGAAATAGGACTGGTTCTGTTCATTGGTTTATAAAGATTTTAAAAGATCGGTTCGGTTCATAACATTGTTTTTTTTTTGGCATTGTTCACTCCATAACGTTTCCGTTTCCAAATTTCCAACCATTTCGAAATGTAGGCGCCGATGTTTTAAATACCCTTGCAGTTTTTGAAAGACGCTACCATAGACAACAAAATAGTTTTTCTTACTAAAACTAGTTTTTAGACCGATCGTTCCTATGACAGTTATATGTTTTAGTGATCCGATTTTGATCAATTTTTCCCGAATTATGTGGAAGCATATTAAACTAGTGTATACCACGATTGGTGACGCTACAATGGAAAAAGAATAAGTTTTTCTCACTAGAATATAGAACAGCTATATGATATAGTCTTACGATCCGGCCGATTTCGACAAATGTGCAGCCTATGTGTACAGGGATGCCCATATTCGACGGACCCATGTTTTTTTTAAAAAAATCAAAGAAAAAAATAAAAATTTGGCGGTTGGCAATCTTAATCATTTAATTTGTTCCAAGTAGATTTGTTTACATCAATTTTTGAATATGATATCTCTCAAATGGCCGCCTCTGGCGTTGATGGCGTATTGTGCCCTTTTTGCAGCATTTTCCATCGTTTTCGCCAACATTTCGGCCGGAATAGCGGCTATTTCTTCACGAATGTTGTCCTTGAGCTCTTCTACGGTCCTTGGCTTGTTAACGTAAACCTTTGACTTCAAATGGCGGCGTCAAATCGGGCGAACGCGGTGGCCAGTCCAAATCACCACTTTTCGACATCAAACGGCCCGGAAACAATTTCTTCAGAAAATCGATTGTTATGCGACTTGTGTGCGGTGGAGCGCCGTCTTGTTGAAACCAGAACTGCCTCATACGCTTTCGACGAATAATTGGCATCACAAAATTGGTCATCATGTCGCGATAACGCTCCTGGTTGATGGTAACAGCATGGCCATTTTCATTTTGGAAGAAAAACGGCCCAATGACCGTTTTCGCACTAACGCCGCACCAAACTGTGACTTTTTCGTCATGAAGAGGCACTTCTTGAATCTCCTGAGGATTTTCAGTGGCGTAAATACGGCAATTTTGCTTATTTACGGTCCCATTCAATTGAAATGGCGCACTTCATCGGACATTTTTTAATTTTTTAAAAGCACGTTGAGTTTTCACAATTGACTTGTTCTGTTGAATGTAAATTTCAACTATTTCAGAGCGCTCGCGTGGCGTGTATTGTTCCATGGTAAAAATCTGCTTGGACTGACGCTTCAAACGCGGTATGTCATTAAGCGATCTGACATCTCTGTCAAAAGTTATGGCGTTGCCAGATGGGTCCGTCGAATATGGGCAACCCTGTATGTTCTTCTTGGCTCATCAAGGGTGGAGTTCGTAAATATTCATAAAAAGCCATTTAAGACGGAGTTCCTTGTGTTCCTTTTAATAATCACTGCAATTATAAAGTAGTCAGCAAATTGTGTTTTTTTTTTTTAAATATTTCTGGCACTACTTACATAGGCGTATACCATACAATTTGCACACTGGTCCGGAAACCCAATACATCTGGCTTACTTCTGCACCCAGCAACTTTGACCTCTTACGGGCATACGGCTTTGGTGTGGGATTACCTGTAATACAAACCAAAATAGTTTTAATAGAGACAGAAAAATTAAGATAGGGATGCCACCACAAAGAGAACCTTACTTCGCCTCCGCTGAAATGTATATATCCCTGCAGTACAATAATAAATATAAATAGAAAGCTAACATCCGCCGAAGTTTAAATACCCTTGCATTTTTTTTTATTTTATGTAAGAATTGGGTTTCTTTATTTTCTTAGAACCTAGCTGACCAACAGATGGCGCCACTTTCTGTAACCATTTGACTGACCAACCCAGAAGCCGATTATAATATGGGAGCTTTACGATATATTTATCCGATTTTGATCAAACCCTGCAAAATTTTGTTAAAACTAATAATATTTCTGGTTAACAAGTTAAAAGACGCTACTATTGAAAACAAATAGATTTTCTCACTAGAACTAGTTTTTTGACAGATCGTTCCTATGGCAGCTATAAGCTATTGTAATGCCAAATGCATTTAAAGACTTCGAGCAAAAGCTTTTAAAGTGTACTTACAGTGATTACATTGTATTAACGTGGTTCAACTAAGTCCTTCAGTGTTAATGGGGATGACGTGATTTATTTGTTGTTCCGTTTTTCTTGAAGCGTTGCCATTAATCGTCCCTAAAAAATTCACTAATTAAATCAAATAAGCAAACTACTAGGTGGGAGACACTTTAAAATACTTACCCTATATAGTATTGATAACTTTAAAATGTTACGATTAAATAATCAAGTTCCAATTCTTTTTCTTCAAACGAAGTTGTACAATAATGTGTAACACAGAAACTATCTAGAAAAAATAGAAACAACACAATGATATTTTTATTACATAGAATTTGGAACAGGCTTAAAGTTTTGCAAATTTGTAAAATGAAGTATACTGTTTCCATTGCAAATCACTTCTGAGCGACGAATCGGAAGTCGTTGATATATATGTACGTCATATCTTCATTTACTCATTTATTATATACACAGTGTCCGGCAAAAATATACAAAGAACTAAAAGCGAGAGCGTAAAAAAAAATTTGGGCCTGCTCGACTTTGTTATACTCGTAACTTTGGAGCTAAATAATTAAATAGACTGTTTTACTGTACTCCTTTTTTTATTAAAAGAACTTGAATTTATTTTAGCTTAAATATTTATTTAGGGGTTTTCGAACTTGAAAAAAGTATGCCCAATATATTGACTTAGCACACAAACTGAGATAAAACCGCAAAACCTCAATAACTATTAAAAGCGGCTTGTGGATCTTACATTTCTCTTCATCAACAAAGCAAACACTCAGGCTACAATAGCTCTTCTACTCTTTACTTAAATAACAATTACTCACCATATATATTTAAATCTTCCTAATAAATAATATGAGACTGATTCATCGGCTATCCTTTTCCTGATCCATAACAACCGGTTTGAAAAGCAGGCCAAAGCTCACTGATCGTGTGGTTCAGCTGACACACTGTCTACTGTCTAAAGAAACAGGTGGCGGCACAGAGGAACGGAAATAACATGAGGATGTGTAATTTCCTCATTCATTGTGTTCTCTTTGAGCAGGGCGTGAAGTTGACAAACATATATAATACGCTTTGTTTCTTTTATTAACCTTGTGCCAGCATCGAAAGTCAGAGATATTTTTAGGACAAGAAAATCTCGTAGCTCCTGTCATCATTATACAAATGGATACGATATGTGACGAAATTTAGATGCGTATCGGTGGGATAGAAATGTCCAACTAACACAGCCAATGCTGAAGTGCCTATCTATTTTAATGAGCAACTGTTAAAAGAGAGCTTGCTTTTTTTTAAGAAGCCAAGGCGCTCTCTAGTACATATCAGGCAAACTGGAAGAGAAGATGTGCTCTGCATTGAACTTATAAAAGAGAACTAAGAGAAATCATCCGCCTCCAACTGATACCTGAGCAGAGACCAAGAATTGCATTTAATGATGATCTAGACCCTCCTCCCACCACTTCCAATGACTTTTGCAAATAAGCTTAGTGTGTAAGCAACTAAATATTCTTATCATATTTTTAAAACCATTTTTTGGACTCAGAAGAATAGCAAGAAGGAAGCATCTTCGACCCCATTAAGTATATACATATATTCTTGATTAACCGAGTCGATATAGCCAAGTCTGTTCATCTATCAGTCTCTCCAACGCCTAGTTCTCAGAGGTGGTTAGAGCTAGTGGACTTTTAAGACGAAAACCTCATATTTTGCACAATTAGATAGATTATTTGCACCTTCTAGATATTTTTACAGTTATAAGCAAAGCAAATAATTACCTAATGCAGCAACGGCCGCAGTTGGGCTTGACCGACTTTTCTACTTGTTTGTTTGATGCAGATTGAAATAGATTATAAAATATAAAGGTACGAAGAGTATATTGAGTTTGTACAATTTTATGTAACGGACAGGATAAAGCATCTCGGACCCTTAAAGTATATCAACAACCGAGTCGATGTAGTTTTGTCTGTCAGTCTATCCGTCTGTCCGTATGAGCTGAGATAGTAAGAGCTCGAGGATTAAAGTGTATGGAACAAAAACTCCTTATATGTACCTGCAGGCAGATTAAATTTATCTTAGATTATTGGTCGATTATGACCCTCATATCTCTCACAATTTTGAAGATAGATTGTTCGAACATTCCCGGAATATATTTTAATCATCATTACTTATCGATCCACCGTACATCATTTCCCGATCAGATGAACAATAGTAGAGTTGCCATCCCCGCCAATTTGAAAAACCCCTCGCTAATGAAAACCAAAAAGTTTTTCTCCTATAATTTTTGGCCCGTCCGTTTATATGGCTCTTTATGCTTTAATCATCCGATTTTGATACATTTTCCACAATTGTGTGGAAGTATATAAAGTAATATATACCACGATTGGTGATGCTACGATGTAAAACAAAAAAGTTTTCTTACTAGAACTAGTTTTTGCACCGACCGTTTATATGGCAGCATATGCTACAGTCATCCGATTTTGATAAATTTTTCCAAAATTATGTGGAAGCATATAAAACTAAATATACCACGAATAGTGCGCTAAGATGGAAAATAAAAAAGTTTTCTCACAAAAACTAGTTTTTGACCGATCGTTCCATGGCAGCTATATGATATAGTCATCCGATCCGGCCGGTTCCGACAAATGTGCAGCGTTTTGTATTTAAAGACATTTTGCAAAGTTTGTCAAGATAGCTTTAAAACTGAGAGGAGATAGCATAGAACAGACGGACAGACGGACGACGGACGGACGGACGGACGCGGAAATGAACTCAGCTCGTCATGCTGATCAAGAATATATATACTTTATGTGGTCGGAAATGCTTCCTTCTATGCGTTACAAACATCGTGACAATTTTAATATACCCTCTGCAGGGTATAAAATATTTCTTGGGCGTTGAGTTTTCACATTGACTTGTTCGTTGAATGTAAATTCAACTATTTCAGAGCGCTCGCGTGGCGTGTATTGTTCCATGGTAAAAATCTGCTTGGACTGACGCTTCAAACGCGGTATGTCATTAAGCGATCTGACATCTCTGTCAAAAGTTATGGCGTTGCCAGATGGGTCCGTCGAATATGGGCAACCCTGTAGATAGATTGTTCAAACATTCTAGACAAGTATTTAAATCATCATTACTTATCGATCCCCAATACGCCGTTTTCAGATAAGATGAACGATAGTCCAGTTATAAGGAAAACAAATAATTACCCTTTGCAGCTTTCCCACACTTAAAAATGATCAGTTTTATGCTAGCTTTGGCAGGTACAGAGTATGTTACAGTCCGACTTGACCGACTTTCTTAGTTGTTTTTATACCCTTGCAGAGGGTATATTAAAATTGTCACGATGTTTGTAACGCAGTGAAGGAAGCATTTCCGACCACATAAAGTATATATATTCTTGATCAGCATGACGAGCTGAGTTCATTTCCGTTTGTCCGTCTGTCCGTCTGTCCGTCCGTCCGTCTGTCCGTCTGTCCGTCTGTTTCTACGCTATCTCCTCCCTCAGTTTTAGAGCTATCTTGACCAAACTTTGCAAAATGCCTTTAAATACAAATACGCTGCACATTTGTCGGAACCGGCCGGATCGGATGACTATATCATATAGCTGCCATAGGAACGATCGGTCTAAAAACTAGTTCTAATGAGAAAAACTTTTTTGTTTTCCATCCTAGCGTCACCAATCGTGGTAAATATAAGTTTTATATGCTTCCACATAATAGGAAAAATTTATCAAAATCGGATGACTATAGCATATAGCGCCAATGAACGGTCGGTCCAAGAACTAGTTCTAGTGAGAAAAACTTTTTGTTTTCCATCGTAGCGTCACAAATCGTGGTATATATCAGTTTTATATGCTTCACACAATTCTGGAAAAATTTATAAAAATCGGATGACTATAGCATATAGCTGCCATATAAACGGTCGGTCCAAAAACTAGTTCTAGTGAGAAAAACTTTTTTGTTTTCCATCGTAGCGTCACCAATCGTGGTATATATTAGTTTTATATGCTTCCACACAATTCTGGAAAAATTTATCAAAATCGGATACATAGCATATAGCGCCAAGAACGGTCGGTCCAAAAAGAGTTTTAGTAAGAAAACTTTTTTTTTTTCCCGTAGCGTACAAATGTGTTTAGCTCCACACGATTTAAAATTTATCAAAATCGATACATACTATAGCTATACGTCGGTCTAAAAACTTAGTGAGAAAAACTTTTTTTTATCAATGGTAGCGCCTTTCAAGACTTCGGCACAGTAACATCGGCTTAGCCGTTTTATCTTTTTTGATTTATTTTTGGCCTTCTGATAAAAAATGTGCACTAACTTCGTTGAGAGAACCCACAAATGATTTATTTTATACAAATTTAACACATGTGACTTTATTTCAGAGCGATTCAACGCGACTGAGTTTTGCATTGCATTTTTATTTTCTTATCGGCATATTTTTGCTCAGAAAAGCTTTTTAAAGAAATTCATTAAGTAACAGAGGGTAGATTAGAAACAAGCGATAAGCAGATACTTTGGCTGACAAGTGCAAAGGGTCTCCGTTATCAGAGCAGTTTATTGATTACTAACAATTTTTGTTTGCTATTTTTATTTCGCCTCAGACCATGCATGCAACACTTATAGTATTATTGGCTTTGGTTCTGCCACTCATAGGACCATTAGTCATTTTAATCGATTGCCCACAACTTTCCTGCGGATGCTGCATTCAAACTTATAACGAAGGTGGCATTCATGCCGATTGCTCACATAAGAATGATGTTGATTTTTTCTGCCTGAAAGACTTAGGACCGAGCAGCCTGGATCTATCGAACAATAATTATACGAAAGTGCCGCCATATTTGACATCAAACAACTTCCCGGATCTGAAGAGACTAAATTTGTCCCATAATCAAATTGAAAAATTACGCAATTTGTTTTTTCCGCAACTGTCCAACCTCAACGAGTTGATCCTCAGCCACAACAAATTAACAGAATTGGCGCAAATGTTTCCAGGGCAGAAAATGAATTTCAGATTGCTCGATATACGACATAACAATTTGACTTTGTTAAAAGATTTGCTCAACGTTCAATCGGAAAAAATCCTTTTCGATGAAAATCCGTTCAAATGCAATTGCGATAGTGATGACACCTTTGGTATATATCAAAGCATTGTTAAGGTATGTATTAAACTATGCCACAAATTGATGTTTTGAGTATTAAACTTTATTTTTCATAATTTTAGAAATTCGGTTCAAATAAACTTATGTGCACAGACGATGTATCAAAGCCGCCAACTTTATTCACCGCAAACGCTCAGTGTCGTGAGAAGATTGAGAAAGAAACATACAAGCCATATAATTCGTTTTGGTTTTGGCTAATAATGGCGTTAATTTTGTGCACCGTTGTGTTAGCATGTTGCAAAATTAGCAATCCACAAATTTGAACGTCTTCAGTATATCATAACTAATTTCTAATAAGGTGCATATAAAAAAAAATAGAAGGCTAACATCGGCTATGCCGATGTTTTACATACCCTTGCAGTTTTTTAAAGATGCTACCATTGACAACAAAAAAGTTTTTGGACCGATCGTTCCTATGGCAGCTATATGATATAGTCATCCGATCCGGCCAATTCCGACAAATGTGCAGACTATGTGTATTTAAAGACTTTTTGCAAAGTTCGATCAAGATAGCTTTAAAACTGAGGGAGGACGTGGCAGTAAGACGACGAAAGCTGCAACCAAGGGACGAGAGAGCACAAAAGCGTAAGCGCTATGACGAGCTGGGAGTCGAGAACTAGACTTAGACGAGGGCAGTTGAGTTGCTTCCTGATCGTGCTTTTTTGACGTGTGCCATCGAGGCGGAAGAGATTTCGGGAGCCAACGAAGCGGAAAAATTATAAGTCGTAGTTTAATCAACAAACAAAACCCCTAATGTATTTTAATCAATAAACATAACCCCACATGTATTATAATTAATTAACAAACCCCCACATATAAATACTTTATGGGGTCGGTAATGCTTCCTTTTATGCGTTACAAATAATCGTGACAATTTTAATATACCCTCTGCAATGGTATAAAAACAAAATGCATGCGGCACCGTCGCCAGCTCGATTAGGCGCACGGCAACAACTTGGAATAACAGATGAAAATGACAGTGTTACACAAAGGGGTTACGCGACAGATGACCAATTTTGGAGCCAATTATTAGTCGAAAGCGGGGCAGTTCGGTTTCAAAAGCGGCGCTCCACCGCACACAAGCGCAAACGTTTTCGAAGAAATTGTTTCGGGGCCGTGGTCGAAAAGTGGTGTTTGGACTGGCCACCGCGTTCGCCCGTTTGACGCCGCCTGACTTCTTGTGGGGATATTTGAAGTCAAGGTTTACGTTAACAAGCCAAGGACCCGTGAAGAGCTCAAGGACAACCATCGTGAAGAAATAGCCGCTATTCCGGCCGAATGTTGGCCGAAGTGTTGTAATTGGAACAAATTAATGATTAAGTTGCCAACCGCAATTTTTAAACGGCGGTTGCAAAAACAACCACACACTGTGTGTGTATCGCTGTTCGTTTTGAGCCTTGTTGTTCCTGTTTTTTCAGTTGTTGTTGACGGACTGCTCCCAAACTCAAATTTCGTGCCCACCACTGCCTTAAAGTATGTATATATACTCTTAATCAAGTCGACGAGCTGAGTCGATTAAGCTGCTTTGGTGCGAATAGGAAATTCATTGGGTGATAGTTCGGACCCCTGGTTTTAATATGCACCTAGCGTTCGAAATTCTACGTTTTAAAAAAAAATCTAAAAACGAACTTTTTGTAGATTTTTATATTCCAATCCAAGCAGACATATGACCAAATTTTAGATCATGGAAAAGCTACTTAAACTTTGCCTATCGGTTTCGGCGTTAAGCTGTAGGTCCCCTATATAATATGCGACAAAAATAAAAGCACACAAGCCTAGAAATTGTAAGAAGCTCAGCTTTGCCCTTTGGGGCTGTCAAGCCAATTATTTGATTTGAAAGAAATCTTTTAAAAAACGAATTTTATACTTTGTCGTGGACTTTCCAATATCTCATCGTAACACTGAGAAACATCTGAAGCCAATAATTTGAAGCATCTACGATGTTCCTTTCCTACAAAGTCCTGCTCAAAGTTTTAAACACATTCCAAAAAGACTGACACAGAAACATGTAAGTGCTGTAAATTTATTCGTATATTACAATTATTTGGTTAATGCAATTACAATTATGTATATTTACCTTAAGCCTTAAATTAAGCTCTTATCAAGTCTTAATTTATGTTGAATGTATTCGATGGTTATCTTACTCTCGGCGCAAACGGCCTACTTATAATGATCCAGTGCTCCTTCTCTTGCAACGGGACTTAAAACCGGGGCGACAAGAGACTCCACCAACAGGAGGAAGGGTTTCACTACACCCTTTGTTGGTGTGTAACCGGACGACTATGAGTTGACGACCGGGATTCATTTTGTGCCTAACTTTGCTTCATAGTATATATCTGTTATTGCAAACAAAGCTAAGGGAGTTCTAGGCTTTATGAGAGTGGTCAAGGAATTTCATGATCCCTATGTCACAAAACACGTGTGTCTCTGGTCGGCCTATTCTTGGTATGGTCAGGTCTGGACCCCACATACCAAATATACAGAACCAACCTCGAACTGTTCAAACGTTCTCAATTTTCGCCCTTCGTGGTTTAACTGGGATCACATGTCCTACAAAGTCCTGCTCAAAGTTTTTACACATTCCGAAAAAGAGAAAAAACCGTCTGAAACAGAAACATGTAAGTATTGTAAACTAAGTCGTATACTACAATTTTTTGGTTAATGCAATTACAATTATATTTACGTTAAGCCTTAATTTAATTCCTTTCAAGTCGCCTAGCTGAATTTACTGATAGCCTTGTCGAAGTTATATCAATTTTACGACCGCATAAAGACTTTAGATATTTGATCTATTCGACGAGTAGGGTGATTTAAGACATGTACGTCTATTTATAAGCAAACTTATTTCTCAGTTTACTCAGAAATACTAGATTTCCGAATTGGTATAAACAAATGTTCCATATATTATTAATATTTCATCCAGGATTTTTCGTGCGTTCTCGTGTCGCATTTTATGCGGATGCGTTCTGCGCATAGCAAGCAAGAAATTTGTGTCGAGGGACTGGCATGGGTAAAAAACATGTGTCGGCAATGTTGAGCAAAAACACTCCTAGATTTTCATTCCTATGGTAGTTGTGAGTCATCAGTGATAAGTTGTCAATGGCCGTGTTCAGCAGAAGAACTTTTCTTGGTTATTTACATAGACTACTTTTTCTCTTGTGTTTTATCATATTACATGGAGCTTTTCCAAATGTGAATTTAACAGGACCCCCTAAAAGTATGCTAAATAATGAGAGTTGTTTTATTAAGCTGATCAGTGATCAAGTGTCTCTGCTGAACGCGCCCAATGTGTTGATCACATTATCACTTGAAGCATGCCCACCCGAAAATCGTTAGCGAAAACGTATCCGTTTTCGACATTTTCTCGAAGTATTCTCTAACAAAACTACCGAGAATGTGTTCCGATTTCGGTCCGAAAAAGTATTATCTGTCGCTCAGTTTGTGGCAGCTTAAGATAAGTTCTCGATACACGTTTTCGGATTCGTTCTCGAAACATTCTCGGAATGAAAACTAATTCGTTTTCGATATTTTTTTACAAAAGCTTTTGCTACTCGTTTTTATACCCTTGCAGAGGGTATTATAAAATTGTTCTCATGTTTTTAATGCATAGAAGGAGGCATTTCTGACCGCTATGGGTCAGCTTGGGCATTAACTCAACTAACATTGTTCAAAGTAAAATAAAAGTTTTGGTATGTAAATTAATAAGTAATCTTTTCATAAAAATTATGGGAATATCAAAGTTAGTTTTACTCTATTTTATTGATTTCCTTTATCTTTTCTCTTTTTATACACTTGAAAAGTGTATATTAATTTTGCCCAGAAGTTTGTAACGCATAGAAATATTCATTTCCGACTCATTCTTGATCAGGACGACGAGCTGAGTTCAATTCCGTCTGTCCGTCCGTCCGTCTGTCCGTCTGTCTGTCCGTCTGTCTGTTTCTACGCAAACTAGTCCCTCAGTTTTAGAGCTATCGAGCTGAAATTTTGCACAGAGCCTTCTTTTTACTGCACGCAATTAATATGTCGGAGCCGGCCGGATCGGATGACTATATAATATAGCTATAGGAACGATCGGTCGGAAAATAAGTCTTAGCGAGAAAAACTTTTTGTTTTCTATCGTAGCGTCACATATCTTGGTATATGTTGGTTTTATATGTTTCCACATAATTCTGGAAAAATGTATCAAAATCGGATCACTATAGCATATAGCTGCCATAGAAACGGTCGGTCAAAAAACTAGTTCTAGTGAGAAAAACTTTTTTGTTTTCTATCGTAGCGTCCCCAATCTTGGTATAGATTAGTTTTATATGCTTTTACATAATTTTAAAAAAATTTATCAAAATCGGATGACTATAGCATATAGCTGCCATAGGACCGATCGGTCGGAAAATGTTTTTTTACTATAAAAGGTTTTTTTTTTGGGACCAAATTTTTATTGTCAATGATTTAAAAATTTTAAATATCTGATATCTATATCCTATATATTTTTTACCGGTTAAATCAGTTGGTGTAAAGTTTTTCAAGTGTATTAAAACTTCGGCACAGTCGAAGTTAGCTTTGCCTTCTCTTTTTTTAATAATTTAATAAGCTTGTTGATTACTATGGATTAGTTTCAGTGTGATTACTGTAATAACCGAGTATATTAATTTTTTCTTTATTTTACACACAGGCCTTTGCTTGCGCCTTGTGCAATATCCAAGATTTTACGCCAAAAGTTGCACGTGGTGGAAGATGGATCAACTGGTACACCATGTAAAACCTCATTTGATTTTGTGGTCCTTTCGTATTTTTAATTCAGGAGAACTAACGCTGGCTAGCTATAGTACGTAAGTATTACAGTTAAACGGACATATTTTTCAAATTAATTAATTAACATATTTCAACTTTGCACAGATTTCGCAACATTCATCTCCAGGAACTCAGGAAATGCTTATGCAAGTGCAGCAAACACAAAATAAAAAACCAGAGAAACCTCAAAAATCCTCACATAGTAGTAATTAAACAAATTAAAACACACTAAAAGATGTAATTGATGAAATGTTATTTCATTTCAACACAAGCTGGCAGAAAGTTACACTGGTGGCAAAAGTCTGTAACTTCTGAGCCACACTTAATATCGATCTAATATTTTGAGTAAACATTAAAGACCCATCAAATACTATGTTTGTGCTAAGAAAAAATCATGCTATTTAGCATCTCAAATTATGCAAGCCTTATTTATGTTAAGAATTACGTATTTGAATGAGATAATTAATAGTTAGTTGTGGCAGCGTCATACATAATCCACATTAATAATCCACTCAGATAATCGGACCAGTTCAAGGAATACAATACTAATTACTGTCAAGGCTACTAAAAAAAATATTTCCCTTAATTTCCCTTTGGGAGGGCAAAAATCGAAACTATTTTATTTGTGCATAGTAAAAGAAAAGGTGGTAAAATAATGGAAATGCTAGCCTTCTAGAAATGGCGGTTATACACTTGCTTTTATTATTCATCCAACACAAATTGTATTAAATAATAAAGATACATACAAAATATATTTTTTTTAATAAAAATTTTATTTTATTTTAGGGCGCTGCTTAATAGTTTTAAAAATTCCTTAAATATGTCTCATAAAACACCTATGCCAGTTTAAATTCTGTTCAACAAAATCGCTATCCCATTTCCAACCTTATCAACTTTTTAAAAAAGACAAAAAATATATTAGGCGATCCAAATATACTCTGTACCAATGGTATAAAGAGTATATTGGATGTGTGCAATGTTTTTAATAGCTAGAAGGAAGAATCTCCGATCTTATAAAAAATATATAAATTCTTTATAAGCATCAACGGCCTTGTCGATATAGCTATGTGCGTACAGATGGTAAGAGCTAGAAGTTTGAAGTGTATGTAACATAAACTCCTTTTACATGCAGGCAGATCTATTTTTTTTGCCACTTTCCCTGCCACAATATTTGGACCTTCTAGAGATTTATTCCACTCATCATTATTTATCGATTCACCATACATAATTTCCCGATCAGATGAACAATAGTAAATCCCCGATTATTCAAACATTCTAGACATATATTTCCATCTTCTTACTTATCGATCCACATATAAGCATTTCTTTTCTGCACGTGACTATTCGTACGATAAAATATAAAAAAGAAAAATGAAAGAGACAAGTTTTAAAATTTTTTTTATATTTTTATAGTAGTTCAAAAGCACTTTATTTAGAAAAAAATTACAAGAATCGACCCAGAGGATTCAAAGTAATCAGTTAAAATATGCCCTGACGACGTTACTTGGGTGGGAAGTGGGTTTTGACTTGGAAAACAAAAATGGCAAAACTCTACGAATTGAGAATCTCTTTATGTATGAAACTTTTTTCAGTTGCTTTTAGAATAATATAAGTTTATTTTCCAATTTACCAAATATAAAATCATTTCTCGTTCTTTTGTATTAGCTTTTTTATATCTGACCTCACGTTACTGACTTGCCGTTACTTAAATTTCGTTTGCCAATTTTTTTAGTGAAGAAAATTTTTCTAAAATGATTCGACGCAACAAAAATCAATTTTAATTGTAACTTAATCTTTTTGCGAAAAGAGTGGAATCTGCCCAATGACTCTGAGAGCTGTAAATTGAAAAAAGAAAATGCACTGAAAAACGGGCCAAAACGTAAATTTGTACTTTCTAGACACATATATCGCTATCTGTACTTAGGAAAGCTTTAAACTCGTTAATTAAAAATATTTTGGTCATATTTACTTTTCCTAAATCAAGTTAGATATAACTTTTAATGAACTTTTAATATTTTCGGTCATGGTAGACTTTTCTGCGGAAATGCCCATTACCTACCAATCAGAATTTGAAGTTAGATTTGCCGCACCTTCTACACATATTTTAGAATCATCATTTTATCCATCCATCACTCACCGTTTCTTGATCAGATGTACGATAGTCGAGTTATAAGCAAAACAAATAATTACAAGGGGCAGCACTGCCCGCAGCAGTACACAATTTGTGCGACCCCACACTTAACGATTTTAGTTACATAAAAACTTTGACAGGTACAGAAGGTATTGACCGACTGTCTAACTTGTTTTAGTACAAAGGTCTGGATTTTCAATAAAATTTTCTGCATAGCATTTCGGCCTAAGGCTCCACTGTGCGTTTTTAAACGTAAATAGCCAGCAAAAAAAAAGCTATGGTTGTATTTTACATGTATCTAACATTTAATTTACACATTTGTTACATGCTTTTTACATTGCATACTTTTGGGGTTGCTGTAAGTGAAGCAACAAAAAAGCTTTTTCTCAGCTATGCTGACCTAGTTTTTGGTTTGTTTTTATACCCCTTACTTGTAGAGTTAAACGGGTATACTTAAAGATAGCATTTCCGATACCATAATGTATATATATTCGCATGAATAACAGAGTCACTTCAGCCCTGTCCGTCCGTCCATCTGACTTTGACAAATTTGGTATGTATTCTCCCTTGGTCTTCACACAGATCAATTATTATTAATACAATATTATGCCGCGGCTGCTCTTGCCACTATTAAAAAATGTTGAATAACTCTTACAATTTTACAATTATTAAAGTCTCACTTAACATACGAGCATTATTTAATATCTGACCAAATTCCATTGATCGACTTATATATATCGAAGATACGCGGCTTAACAGCTCTGTTCTCTTGCCTCTTATGTAACCGACACTGTCAATGAGGCCAGATGTTTTAGTACGGGTAGGGAATTCGACTTTTGACCCTTTATGTTAGAATTGAATATGTGCAAATGCAATTCATATGGTTTGCTCATTGTGGTTAGAATTTGAATCCTGAGGTACCACTAAGATATCGAAGGCTCAAATAGGTTGCTATGGACGGGCACCTCAGGTCCGCCTGATTTATTTAGTTTTCTTTTTTTTTATATCAGCTTGGAAGAAATTATGGTACATATTGTCAGATCGCTTAATGACATACCGCGTTTGAAGCGTCAGTCCAAGCAGATTTTTATCATGGCTAAATAACCACGCCCCAGCCGGGCTCTGAAATAGTTGAAATGTACATTCAACAGAACAAGTCAATTGTGAAAACAAAATTATCATTCCGATGAAGCCCATTTCACATTGAATGGGAACGTAAAAATAGCAAAATTGCCGTATTTACGCCACTGAAAATCCTCAGAGATTCAAGAAGTGCCTCTTCATGACGAAAAAAGTCAGAGTTTGGTGCGGCGTTGAGTGCGAAAACGGTCATTGGGCCGTTTTTCTTCCAAATGAAAATGGCCATGCTGTTACCATCAACCAGGAGCGTTATCGCCATGATGATAATTTTGTGATGCCAATTATTCGTCGAAAGCGTATGAGGCAGTTCTGGTTTCAACAAGACGGCGCTCCACCGCACACAAGTCGCATTACAATCGATTTTCTGAAGAAATTGTTTCCGGGCCGTTTGATGTCGAAAAGTGGTGATTTGGACTGGCCACCGCGTTCTCCCGCCATTTGACGCCGCCTGACTTCTTCTTGTGGAGATATTTGAAGTCAAAGGCTTACGTTAAACACCGTAGAAGAGCTCAAGGGACAACATTCGTGAAGAATTAGCCGCTATTCCGGCCGAAATGTTGGCGAAAACGATGGAAAATGCTGCAAAAAGGGCACAATACGCCATCAACGCCAGAGGCGGCCATTTGAGAGATATCATATTCAAAAATTGATTGTAAACAAATCTACTTGGAACAAATTAAATGATTAAGATTGCCAAACCGCCAAATTTTTATTTTTTTCTTTGATTTTTAAAAAAACATGGGTCCGTCGAATATGGGCAACCCTGTACTGTTAATTCACTGTTAAGCTCAATAAATTGTCTATCTTCCATAGTAACGGGCGATCAAAGTCGAGCACTGTCAACTTTTACTTTTTTTTATACGCTTTCATTTGTTCTTTTGGGTCTCAGCAGCCTTTAGACACATACGAACCACCAAAGTAGGTCAGGTAAAGGCGCCCTTGGCCGGGCCAATTGTCCTTGGTGTAGGTAGCCTACTTAGCAGCGTCAGCACATTAATATGCCACAGATTTTTACCGAGCCTTTTTTTTTAAACTTACATACATATGTACTCTAAATGTTGTCCTCCATTGATAAGAGAGCTTTTGTATGCTGCTAAGACCCCTGACACACATACATGCACAGTACGCAAATTTGTACAGACTCTCGTACATAAAGTTTTCCCCGAAGTAGGTCAACATATTTTGCTGCTCCGTCTGACATTTGCCATGTGACCCATTTGATAATCGAAAGTTGGCCAAACAAAGTAGGGGGAGGGGGATGTGGGGGTTGATTTGACGTTTCCTTATCGTAATCAAATAAACTGAGTTTGGCTGTTTGTTGACATGATTACAATTGTTCAAAATACCAAAACAGCTCGACTCTGACAGCTGGACGCAGTTTGATACTTCCATTTCTATTTGCTGGCAGCTTCTCGCATCTCAGCAACATAACAATAGAAAATGCCTGTCTGCCTTTCCCGAAAATTTATGACCCAATGTCAACGCCGCGCATCACCCAATCCCCATCCCCCCAGCCCCTTCAGGTGGCAATTGAATCGTCGATCGGTTGAAATTTGTTTGCCAGAAGCCAAAAACCAAGTTTCCCAACCAACCAAAGGGAAAGTTGTTGTCCCAGTTTCCACCAGTCTACAGTTGACCTCAACGTGGAGCTGGAACCGGTTGTCAAAACTCTGGACATGCTTTTTTGTCATTCACATGTCCAAACTGCACATGACATAAATTTGTATCTGCAACTGATTGTGAGTCTTGAACCTTTTTGTGCCTTTATCTGCACTCATCTTTGTCTACAATTTATGCTTCCTGCTGACGAACCGCCACATCCATGTCTGCGTTGACATGTGCACATCAATCACACGACCCCTGACTGCTGCTAACTTGACTTTTGTTATGATTTCCTTCTCCGGGTTCTGGGCAAACAAAGAGCAGGTAAGCAGGCATTCTAATGATTCCGACACGCAACTGATAATTCATGGAGCTGGAGACGGAGTGAAATCAAGGGCCGTGAGTTGGCGTCCATCAGCGATTGCGTTTGTGTTTGGCAACTGACAACCCACGATGGACAATATGAACACGGTCGCAGTGTAGCAAATCCACACATCAACATCCATGACAACAAATTTGCCAACTTGACATGCCTTAGGTCACTTGGTAGGGAGGTCAGCAATTATGTTATAAGGCAGTTTATGGGATGAAGCAGAAGGATGAAGGTAAAAAAGTGCAAAATTGCTCTCAAAATGTATAAAAAGACCTTTTTGCACTTTACTAGTAGCATTGTGTTCACCTAAACATTAATTT